>JACTAT010000064.1:784136-989490 GCA_014526335.1 Chrysaora quinquecirrha | reverse complement strand
AACAATAATTAGACTTGGGAGTAAGAAATTGAAACGTTGTAAGAACCTAATAGGAAAACTAATGTTCTTGAAGAAACGTACATCAATGCCAACCAAGTACAGGAAAAAAAATATATTTAAGGTCATAAATTTCATAGGGACTGACAAGCTAGGAATGTTTTAACCCATCATGGTGGACTCAAGAGGACCCTAATTGGTGGGCGGTTCATTGGAAGTTTCCAGTTTGAATTGGTTACATACAATATACTGAAAAAGAAAAGGAAATTTCTTGAAATTGTTGCAAATTGCACGTTGATATTTATACTTGCTTTCCAAGTATAAGAATCCAAAAATTGACTACAAGAAATATTTACAAACTTTCGAGAATTCAATAAATAAATTACATAAATTAATAAAAAACATGAGGTAAATAATTAAGAAATCGGTAACATTAAAGGTAAATAAAGCGTACAAATGGGAATAAGTTAATACAAACCGAAAAAAATATAAGCAATTAAAAAAAAAGATTCTGCTTGTAATGATACAGCTGTTTATTGAGTGTGGTGTTTCACCCAAGAGATATGCAGCGCTTCCTTGATCTTGAGGGTGAAAGAGCTATTAGTGCTCTCAAGAATGGAGAAACTTTGATCTGAAGAAAAAAGTAGTGTTCAATTTTAACATATCATATTACCTTGCATGTGTCTGATTTCAGTTATCTGCTTTTCAAAAGCTATTTTGGTATCTCTTCAATAGTATAAGTTAAGTGGTCTATTCTGTTTTCAATTCTCAGTCTGTTGAGCAGCCCATTCTTGATATCAGCATCGTGACTGCAAGCCCATCGCTGCTTCATAGTACTTCTAAAACGAGTATTTAAAATCGTTAATTCTGAGAGCGACCTTCTGAGTTGACTTGAGTGATGGACGATGTGCTCAAGACTTTGCATGCCAACTATAGGTTCCTCAAGGCACATGTTTTGTTTAACAGTTTCTGCAAGCCACTTTTACTCTTTCTGCGACGTGCGTCTCTTCTTCCCCTCCCGTGTCTTCACTCTCGATTATGTACCATACTCGTTGCTTACGATTTTTTCAGTTGAGGGTAATTTTGTGCGAAAGAATTTAGCTCATCCTGTAGATTTTCTACGGTAATCGACGATGCCGATTTCAGATGCTAGTTAAGTACTAGTACAGAATTTGTGTAAATATCTATATTTCCTTTTAAACTGATACGCGTCATCTTTTTAGCTGAAATTTCTGACCTGCATTAACAACTAAATAATATAGTTTTGTATGCTAGCATTGGTTGAACGGGGATTTCTTGATAGCTCTTCATTCTAGCAAGCCTGCAATCTTGTGCAAGGCTATTTTTTATTACAGCACAAGTATCATGTATGGTGCAAGTATCCCAGAACAACTTGCCATCTATTTAGCTACACTGTCTTCCTAACGCTCTCTGGCACCATTTATCTCAAGATCTTTGCTTCTGTACTTTTTGACCCTGTATTCGTTATCAATTCTCTTTGTATGGAAGACAGAGAAAAAGTGATGTAAGCGAAAAAATAAATTACAATAAACTCTTCAAAGGCACGAGAATATAGAATTTATTGTTATCCATACCAAATATCGTTTGCACTCATTTTTGTTATAAGAAACCGACTATGAAAAACTATATATGCCTTTTTCTAAAAATCAAGAAACTCTTCGTGGTAAAAGGAGTAAAACTATTTCTGCTTTAAAATGGAGCATTCTGTTTTCTGATGTGTATTTTGTAATGTTAACGTAAAAATAATCCCCAAAACTATTATCATACTTGGATCGATATCGGAAATTTTCATATTTTGACTCTTAAAGAACATTATACTTTACATTAAAACCCTTATTTCACGAAATTTTCGAGATTTCGATCAGTAAGTTAAGAAACTCTGCAAGAAATGTTTACCATATCAATTGTGCTCAGGTTTAGAAACCCTACTATATGGCTGAGAGTATAGTTTCTTATGATGAGGTGGTATAATTCAGAGATTGTCAAATGACCGCTTGAATTTCAACAGGGTAGGCAATGGTATCGTTGACTGAAGAGCTTTGATGGCTTTATTTATTTTTTCTTCAGTTGCTTACTACTATGATGTCATCCTGCACACTGGTAATCGTTTCGGCGCTGGAACAGATGCAAATATTTTCATGAAGCTTTATGGAGAGAGGGGTTCAACAGAAGAAATTCAACTCCCTTCCAAAAAGGGACACTTGGAAAGAGGAATGTAGGCAATGTTAATAATATTTCTACTTCGTTTTTTGTGATTCGAATTCATTTTGCTAACAGTTTCATCTGAACTGATAAGTCTCTTACACCTCACAGACCACTAACCTAGTTCTCTTTGCTGATTTTTGCTAACATTACTTTATCATTCATTGATCATACCCATAACATACTCTCTGTCTACATCAGTTCACATCTATTTTATTTACCTCCTTCATATTTCACTTCATTTTCTGTCCACCTCATTTCATTTCTCCCGCAACAACATCAACTATTACGTCACCTATACACCACCCACTGAGCTCCACCAATCACAATCAACCACCAAATTTAAATTATTGTAGAATCTTTTAATTCGGTTATTAGTCTGATGAAGACCTGAATGCTGGGGCGAAATATTAGTATATAAAAAATCTAGTCTTTTTTTCTTCGTCTTCTCGTCGCTTTGCAGCGTTACGGCTTCACTCCTTTATATGTTCTATTGTCTGATATGGAGTATTTAATTGACTTTAGGATAAACAAATACAAGGTTTCAGCAAAAGATTTAGGGAATTTAAAGAAGGTTGATATCAGACATGATAACACAGGAATTGGTCCTGCATGGTTTCTTGAAAAGGTAATTTCAAATTAGATTGGAATCATTTGTCAACTTTCATCTGAATGCGCAGAACTACGCTGTTAACTGTGCGCAAATGCTATGCCCCCTTAGTCAATGTAAAAATAATGCAGCAGGTTCCATTGAATTGATTTGATAATAATGTTTTGGCGGCGGTTTGTCCTGAAATTCTCTTCTGTTTTGAAACATACTTTTTGTCGTGAAGTTAAAAGAAAACAGGTAAACTGTGAAGACTGGTATTTAACGAAACACGCTTTTTATGATTGAAGTCTTGTTGTTATTTTTTGAAGTAAAATGTTCTTGTCGTAGGTCTCTGTGAGAGATCATAGTGGAAGTCGTTTTATATTTGATTGTGGTCAATGGTTACTAAAGAGAGCCGGAGAAGACAATTTACATGTTGAACTGTCGCTTAGTGAACAAAATATCGATCAGTTATCATCTTATAAAGGTATTAGCATGGACTATGCAAAATTAACAGAAGATGAACATCTTGATGCTGTTGAAGAAACTGTTCATAAAAATCTATCTGGTGTTCTTCAAGGAATCATTCAATCAAATAACAACAATGTATCAGATTATTCATCTGATTCAGTATCTGGTTTGTCAACTTAATTTTATCACCCTTTACATGTTGTGTTATCTTAGTTCCTCTTATATTCAGTTTGTGAAATTTTCAGTATTGAAGAAATTTCATTTTGCTCCTTTTTCTTTATACAGATTCAGGTTCAAATGGATTGGTTGATGAAAATGTGTCATTTTCTAGTGTGCTCATGCTTCCTTCTGCAAGACTGCTTGTTGAGACTTTTGGTTTGATCAAAGAGAAAATACCAAAATCAGGACCAAAAGGACATTTACTTAAAGAAGATGTTTTAAAATATATTTCATTAAAAAAAATTACGCGTCCAGTGGATGGAATCGATTTATCAAATGTCGAAAACGTAAAGAAAGAATCCATTGTTCCACATCATACTCCTTCCGTTAAGCAGAAAGGTAGCTTTGTTTGATTTCTAGCATGAAACGTTTTTTATTGTTGTTACCTACAAGAAATTCTAAAAACAAGAGCGGAAAATGTTTCAGCCAGTTAGCAAGTTTGATTGCATTTTTGAGGAAAAAATAGATGTTCATTCTGATGAGTTTGGTTTTAATTTTTCGTCATCCAAGAGAAAAGCTGTGGCGATTTCATAAAAACACTTCTTAAATTTTCATTTATTTCAACAAATGCAAATATTGTATAGGTACTTAAATACAGTGCAGAACGAATTACTCGATAAGCGAAAAAAATAAGGAAGCATATTGGAGATTTTGAGCAAACTGCAATGGTTCGGCCACGTTACGAGATTGGCCATGATAATGCATGGAGCAATGGAAGGAGAGAGAAAACAAAAAAGACATCAGAATAACTGGATGAGATTGCCTGAACAGTCCACTTCGCCACGAGTTGACTTAATCTTACCGGTAGATAAAACTAAATTTCTGCTCACAGACAGGGAAAAGAGATCTACAGCCTTGCATGGTCAAAATCAACATTGCAGGTGGCTTAAGAATGGTCAACAAGGATGATGATGATTGTGTTAGGTTACAAATCTGAATACCGTTGTGAATGTATTTTCCGCAAGTTTTTGGTGCTCCGGAGCAAAATAATTATTTAATTATTGAAATCAAGCTACATCATTTAATATCTCAAAGGAAATTGAAGCATACCTTTTTTATCCTGAAACTTCAATCGAGCAATCTCTTATCGCCACAGAAAAAAATTTCAAAATATAATCTAAATTGTATCAAAGTTTGTTGATAAGATTAAAATACCCTATAAACCCGCTTGCAGCTTTGTGAAAACCTTAGTTACTTGGATGAGAGAAAACCATTAGAAATGGAGCTCTGTGATTTTTTCCTCGAAATATTTAAAAAAAATCCTCGGTTGGTTGAAAGATTTCCTGTCCTTATTATTTTGGAGCTATGATCAATGTTATAATGTCATTTCTGTAATTAACATAACTATGTTAATCTCTAATAGTTGATAAAAAATCAGATGTCAAACCGTCAAAGAGAAAACCTCGTTCTGAAAGATTTGAAGATATTCATTTGACATCAAAAGAAATGACTACCTCTCAGCAATACATGTTATCAAAATCAACTATTCCACATGTATATTCAACATATGAATGCAATATAGACAATGTTTCCAAGATACAGGATGAACTTTCAAAGGAAGGTAACTAATTATCTCACGTCATTTACACTTTGATGATCGTCGTTGTACATGGCCTCGTTTCTATTTGATAAATACTATCAAATTTCTCTAAGGAGACACATGTACAAGAACGAAAACCTCTTTCAGGAAGATGACTACATTTCATTTAAACTTACAATATGAATGTCAAAGAACCAGAGAGTGACTGGGAAATAGTTTTGCAGGAATAGATTATGATTATCGAACTTTTGATGCAGTGTTGTTCTTTTTATTCAGCGGTTTATATGGATATGGTTGTATTAATTGCTCAATTTGTAAACGACATTGGGAGGGAGAGCACAGTATTCAAATATCTTCGGATTCCTTTGTTCCTAAAGATTTCTTTCCACTTTTTTGTCTGCAATCCATCCACTTCTTTTAACCTGTATTTTCTCTCTCCAAACGTGTTCAGGTATCGATGTTCCTACAGATGCATTCTTATTGAAAGCAAGCGCCCTTGCTCTTAAAGCAGTACCAGACATGAACGTTAATTATTCAGATGATGGAAGAATAGCTTCAAAAGCAAATGTTGATATAGCTGTTACTCTGATATCTGAACAAAGTTTTGTCAAACCAATTTTAAAAGGCATTGATAATATGAGATTGGAAGAAGTTGCTAAAAATCTCCAGGTGAATTTGAATCTTATTTTTAATGATATGGACGCTGTATTTAAATTCAAAATCCAATCTTGTGTTTACCATATTTTATAGTTGTCCCACGTGGTGTTTAAATATCTGTGGGAATACTTCAAGGCTTTTTTCAGAGACTCCTCGGAGTATAAACGCTAAAACAGATCATAAGTAGAATTTTTGCCTAGTTGATGATCAAGATGCTCCAGTCAAAGATGTAAGGCTGAATTGGTATTGTATTGACAGCTCTGAAGTAAAACCAAAAACCCGGTTTTTGAGGACAGAAAGAGTTCGTTTTCTGACGTAGACTCTTCAGTTAATTCTATTGGTCTTCTTGCTGTATCTCCGAGTTTATTTGTGTTGAAACGCACACCGTTTTAGTCTCGCTTTTCTGATTTGTTTATTTTGCTCCACATATGGGTATAAATTCTGCTTTAGACAGTAGTTTTGGCCTGTTCCTGACATTTAGAATCTTTGCAGTATCAGACGATCTTAAGTATGACCAAAGATGCTTCCCCTCTTTTTCGTTATCTTTACGTTTTGTACGACTGATAGACTTGACATCTATTCAGGATAATCCTGTATTATCTTTACTGGGTATAATGCACTCTTGAATTTACCCTGATATTCAGATTGTCCCTTGAGCCATGTAACTGAAGGAAATGCCTAAGTACATCATCCGTTCTACTGTATTTGTTAATCAAAATTAGCCACCTCTATTGAACCCATGCATATATTTCTTGTGGAGTTTATGCAGTAGTATGATCTGTGTAATTGAATGCTAAGCTCATAACTCGTAATAACACTTTCTGAGGGCAATGCGATGCAAGAAAATATTAACTCCAAGCAGTCAGTACAATACCGAGCTTGCGATTTACTATTTTATTCTCTATTACCCTGTGGACAAGACATGGTCATGACCACTAATGACCCAAAATCGTATTTGAAGCCGCTACAGCTATGCCATTTGGTGTTGGGTAATAAAGTTTCATGACATTTTCATCCAACTTATTTAGAAATCGTGTAACTTAAGTATGATACTAAATGTTTCGAATTTGATTTTTTAGAAAGTACAAAATGAAACTGAAGGTGGACAAATGACTTCAGCAGAAGAAGCGTCGTTTTCATTCACGAACCTTGGTTCTTTTGGTGTATCTCATTTTAGTGACATCATAACTCCTCCTCAGGTTTGTGCCATGTCAATTGGTGAGCCAAAAGTCATGCTATCTGCTGAAAGGAATTTATGTAAAACTTTGACAATAACTTTGTCATATGATGGGCGACTGATAAACGAAACAACAGCATCATTATTTATGGAATCATTTCAAAAATTTGTTGATAATCCCAGCTGTTACATAGGTTAATAATAATCAATAATTCGAATTGTTATGCATTTTTCAACTGATTTCATCGGTTTATTTTGTTATCTTCATCATCATTTACCTGATGCAATTGACTGTAAATAGCTACACATTTTGTTTGATTGGATTTGTTCTTCATTTGGAAGCCTTAAAGTCAGCTTTTTTGATTGTCACTAATTTGTGAGATATGTGTTCATTCATTGAAAAAATACGAAAAAAATTACAAATATTCTGAAAAGATGAAAATATTTGAATTAGTTATGACGCTACAATAAGTTGAAGTTAAATCTGTTTATTTTTGCACTTGATTTGTGACGCCAACTCCTTCTATTCTTTGACGCGATTGCTTTTTCATTACGTTTTCAACGCATTGATTAGTAGTTCGAGTTTTCCTTAGCTACTTTTCTGATCAAATTTTAATATTCGATTATTTCACTGCATTTTCATAGAATTTCCCCTTTCATTGTTCTGTTGTTACTACAAATTGACCAGAATTTCTTGTTCCTACTCTTCGATATTTCGCCTTTAATGAATTTTTAACCAAAACTCATTCTCTTTTGTATCCAAAATCAACAAATACATTACAAATGAACATCTTTATATGGCTAGGTTAATGAGTCTAGTTTTTCACCACTTTACCCTCGAGGGGCGATTCACTCCTTGGAAGTCTCGTAAACCTTTGTTGCAAGTCCTATAGTATTCTTGGAACTCCTTTGGAAGTCCTTTTGTTTTAATAGAAATCTCGTACGCTTTTTCGCAGAGTGAAATGCCCCTCGTGTACCCTTACCTATCCTGCTAAAGATTGCTTTTTAACTAGTCTGAATTTCAAAATCTTCGTAAATTTTTTGTTAACGATAACAACCATTTCATTTCAACGGTAAACTCTGTTTATCAAATTGATGGCGTGGTCATGGGCTTAAATTTCTGGTTCTTCCCTTTCTTATGAATTTAAGAATGCCCTTTGAAACTGATTATTTGTCTGCCAATCTAAACTTAAACAGATTTGTAACGCAGATACATTGATGACACTATTTGTTTATCTTAAGAAACTAACCATACTAACCGATTTCTTCAATATCATAGAGAATAAACTTGCTAATATTTCCCATAAAATTATGTGTTATTGCACGCTGCCATTTCTTTATGCCCTTATTTGAGATTATACTAATCATTTCTCCTCTAACCTATACATCAAGAAGACTTCTACTGGTCTTTGTATTCTGATTTTTCTAGCCTGATTATTTAACAAATTCCAAACTTGGACACTCAAGACTGACATTCAAAACAAATCTTGTTTAAGTTCTTGTTTATCTTGCTTTTCTCATTTCACTTCCTTTGTTGGTTTTTATTTTGCAGTCATTCGCTTCAAAGAAATTCTTATGTAATCTTATTGACCGAATTATCAGAAATTTTCTTGACCTAGGATTTCATAAAAAAACCATCTCCTGGTTTGATAAAAAAGATTGTGTTTGGAGGGTTACTTTTTTGGTCCACATTTTGTGACTCTAAATTGTTCTTATTTTCTGTTTTTCTGTTCCCCCTGCATTGCACTCTTTCCCTTTCTTGATATTTCTTTTCAGCCACTTTCTTTACTCCACTGGTCTTCTGTAAAAGTGTCAATGGTGAATCATAAGATGTTTCATATTCCTAATCTACAGGTTGGTCTAAAGCCTAGTTTGCCTCCTGTCCCTTCCAATATTTCATTAAACCATGTTTTTCAGTATAAGATATGATAATCACCGCTTAAACCTTTCGTTTCTATAAGGGCAACGCTTTAGCGAGAGATCCGTTTTCGTCTCCTATCATTGAGTAATGAGAAATTTGCTTCTTCAATCAAAAGTATGAGGGAGATGTGTAGACGATGTTTTTGTGATTTTCAAAGAGACAAGATAAATGATTTCTATAAACGCATTAATTCTCTGGATGTTAAATCGAAAATCAACACAGAGGCAGAGAATGATGGAAACCCAGCCTTCCTTGACACCGAGGTTCTATTAAATGCCAAGAAAAGTCCACGTATATCAGTCATTGTACAGAAAGCCCACTCACACAGACCAATATTTCAATGCAAATTCCTAACCCCTAGCAAAGCAGCAGATCGCAAGCAACATTGACAATCGAAATATTCAGTGCACAATGATCTCAGGCGTTCTCATAGCCAATGAATACAAACTTGATAACATACGAAAGATCACAAAGAACATTTCGAAGCCCAAACAAAATATTAAGGGCGACAAAGAAACGCCTATATGTTTTATGAACCTTCCGTACATCAATGGGACGAGCAAGAAAATCCGTCGAGCTACATTAAAGATCAAAACACGAAGTTGACATCCTCGAGAATTCAAATATGGTGTACGAAATTCCATGTAGAGATGGTCCAAAATCTTAATTGAAAAGAGAGACTGGAACTCGGTTCAAAGAACGTGAATCAAATTTGAACTAGAGTAAATGACAAGAGTGATCTTGCAAATCACGTTTTGGACATAAAAGCAGATGGATTGTGATAAAATCTAATTGATGAAGAGAAACTGGAGCAATTGACTGATCAAAAAGGAGTATTCATTTAGTTCTATCAACCTCGTGTGTCAATCAAGTATCAAATAATACACCTAAAAATCAGGCTGAATAACATCAAAGGTCACATCGAATATAAACCAGTGTTGTCGTC
This sequence comes from Chrysaora quinquecirrha, assembly GCA_014526335.1. Classification (NCBI taxonomy): domain Eukaryota; kingdom Metazoa; phylum Cnidaria; class Scyphozoa; order Semaeostomeae; family Pelagiidae; genus Chrysaora; species Chrysaora quinquecirrha. Next base: position 979,750 of record JACTAT010000064.1, on the reverse strand, counting down.
ACAAATCCTGCGAATCGAGCGCCAAACAGTTAACCTTTCTCAAAGGTCCGGTTAGTGTTTATTCTGACAACTTGGTGAAACAGCAGTGTTTGAGATAAAGAATTAAACGAAATTATTTTAAAATTGTTTTATTTATTAAGCTCGTTTTATCCACAAATTGGGTTTTTCTATTCAGTTCTAGATTTTGCTGCCCTGCCATATATGTTAAGTGTTGTCTCTATATTATTGTTGAATTGGGGCTTACTTTTCTGTACTTCTTTGCCGCTGAGGGTATAGTACGTTAGCAAATTTTTATTTCTTGGGTCTTTTCTACTTTGAATCCAGTTCCTTCTCAGATTGATTATTTCCGTTGTGACTGTTGCCCATTTTGAACCATTTTCAGCAATTCCAACAGATTTTTTCTTTGATGTTTTAGAGCGTCTTGAATCAGTTCTGACGTTCAAAGTAATCTTTTCAGGATTACAAGATGACGATCTATTTTGACTTGAGACAGGTGGTAAACTAAGTCCTGTCGCTGCTTTTTCGTTACTCTGTAAACCTGGAACAAATTTTGATGTACATCAATTACGTAAAGGAAATTCCTAAAATTTTGGACATGGCAAGTTTAATTAAAAAAATACAGGTTTCATTATTCACCTGGGTAATATAGTTTGTAATATCCGCTGGTTTTCATGTTGCTAATTGGAATCTTAACTTCATTCCATTTCGTTTCTGTACGGGATGTTGCACCATTTTCTGCTTTTCGTGCTCCTTGATAACGAAATTCTGCAGGTCTTTTTTCTTCTCTTTTTCGTTTTGTAATTACTGTTGTAAAGTTTTGTCTTTGATTGTTCAGAGGTGTCGTTTTGAATTTGCTTGTTTTATCATTGTTTTCTTTCTTGGCTTGCACTAGTGTTGGTTTGGTCATTTCTGCTGTTGTATGTTTTTCAGGAAAGCCTCCAAGCAATCTCGTCATTGTTGATGGATTAGAATTTGCTTCTTTCCATGGGGTTTTGTCTAAAGGTAAAAGAAATATACTAAGTCTGATAAATTGCACATTAAATTATTTGCATGCTTTCAATATGGGATATCAGTCTAGTGTCACAACCATCCAACGTACAATAACAGTAAGCTAATTCAGCTCTCTATCAGTGCCCTCCTTATCACTGGATACAGATTGGCCTAATATTTTCTTCCTTCTTTGATAGCTTTGTACTCGACTATTCCTTATAGCTACTTACCCAAATTTGTGCTCGTATTTTCATTTGGTGTTGAGTCGAATGCTGGAGCAATTTCACGTATATCTACTGTTTCATTATCACGGGTTGCTCTATGCACTGGTGAAGTGATAAACTTTTCACTTTTTCCATCTGGCACTCCCCTTGACTGGGAAGCTGAAACATTCTAAAAAAAGAGGCTCCATCTGAGTTGCAAGCTACATTATAACTAATATTTCATCCTGGCATTGAATTTAATCTAATGAATGCCAACAAAGAAGATGAAATTACTGCGGGTTTTTTCTAATTAAAACAAGTTCATAAGTTCTACTTGCATCTTGCTGAATGGTTTCTTCCATCCATGGATGACACGATATTTCAGGAATCGTCATTCTTTTGCGAGGATTAGCATTTAGAATCTTCTTAACGAGATCCTGGCAATCTGAATTGAAAATTAGTGAGACAATGACTTTTTAAGCAATTTTTATGTCCGAAGGACATAATGAGAGGGTGTTTGTGGAATTCATGTATGGATACATGTATGTATAGACGCTTTTTCTTGCCAAAATGTAACAAAAGATAAACCACAAATATGAGGAAGTAACTTTTGAAGTCGCCGTAAATGGATGTTATGCATACCAATTATTTGACAATTAGCAGCAATAACGAATTTGTAAAGATCTAGATGAGTCATTGTGGTTGAAGTCTTGGCAGAAGATTCTCGAAGCTCAATTGATTCTCAAAGCTCTGTATTTGCATATTGCATAAAAAATACTTTAATTAGCCTTTTGCATTGCGCATGTTGTTGTCGATGTCCGACGTCGTTCACAGATCAGTGCATGTCGATGTCATATTTATTTCGATTGGGTTGTTGTTGTGGGAAGATTCTCGACGTTCTGATGCGTGCCAATTTTCGTGTAAAGATGGGGGGTTGATCATGATGATGATGATGATGATGATGATGATGATGATAATGATGATGATAATGATGATCATGATGATCATGATGATCATGATATTCATGATAATGATGGAAATGACATAATGGTGATTCTTGCGTTGATGATGATCATGATGATGATGATGATGATGATATTCATGATAATGATGGAAATGACATAATGATGATTGTTGCGTTGATGATGACCCTAGGTAATGTCTGCGCAGTATTGTGGAGGATGTGCAGTAATGTGGAGGATTTTCGCAGTAATGTGGAGGGTGTTCAGTAATGTGGAGGATATCATCAGTAAGGTGGAGGATTTTTGCAGTAATGTGGAGGATGTTCAGTAATGTGGAGGGCTATCTTTCAGTAATGTGGAGGGTGCGCAGTAATGTGGAGGGCTATCTTTCAGTAATGTGGAGGATATCATCAGTGATGTGGCGGTTGCGGAGTAATGTGGAGGGCTATCTTGAAGTAATGTGGAGGGCTATCATAAGTAACGTGGAGGGCTATCTTTCAGTAACGTGGAGGATGTTCAGTAATGTGGAGGACTATCTTTCCGTAATGTGGTGGCTGCGGAGTATTGTGGAGGGCTATCTTAAAGTAATGTGGAGGGCTATCATCAGTGATGTGGAGGATATCATCAGTAATGTGGTGGTTGCGGAGTAATGTGGAGGCTATCTTGAAGTAATGTGGAGGGCTATCATCAGTAACGTGGAGGGCTATCTTTCAGTAACGTGGAGGATGTTCAGTAATGTGGAGGACTATCTTTCCGTAATGTGGTGGCTGCGGAGTATTGTGGAGGGCTATCTTAAAGTAATGTGGAGGCTATCATCAGTGATGTGGAGGATATCATCAATAATGTGGTGGTTGCGGAGTAATGTGGAGGGCTATCTTGAAGTAATGTGGAGGGCCGAGTAATCAAGAAGCACTCTCGTAGCGGTTGCCGAGAATTTTCGTTTTTTAAACGATTCTCATTGACAAGAAATGCAATTCGGAAGCTAAACCGTGCGTTTTTTAGCCATGAGAACCTTCACACTGCTTTAATATTTCATCATATAAGTGTAAGAATCACAGTTTTGGTTCATTTGCGTAAAATGTCTAATACATATATATTAACAAAACATGAATAAAATATATCTAACATATGATATGAATTATCTAATATATGAATATAAATTCGAAGAAGAAAACATTGTTCTTTTTTACAAACGAAGATACAATGAGTTGAGCGATAAACTGATCATGAACAGTGGCAATCAGTGGCAATTTATTTTGTCTCTCTTCCTCAGTCTAATAGCAAGTTTATTCACGTAATACTGCTTGTTTGCCTTACTTTGTTCAACCCTTTGCGTGTGGACATCGTGATAGCAGCAGAACGTATTCACATTCGTTTTTGTTTCGAAGCCCTCCTACAGGTAGTATCTATTTTTGCAAACCCAAAAAAACTTTAATTGACGTTATGAACAGAAAAGATAAATATTGCTATTTAGTTTGTGACCTTTCTGTTTGATTAGTGTCAAATGATAACCACAACGACATGAATGAAATATTACGTGAATAAACTTGCTATTAGACTGAGGAAGAGAGACAAAATAAATTGCCACTGATTCATGTACAGATCAGTTTATCGCTCAACTCATTGTATCTTCGTTTGTAAAAAAGAACAATGTTTTCTTCTTCGAATTTATATTCATATATTAGATAATTCATATCATATGTTAGATATATTTTATTCATGTTTTGTTAATATATATGTATTAGACATTTTACGCAAATGAACCAAAACTGTGATTCTTACACTTATATGATGAAATATTAAAGCAGTGTGAAGGTTCTCATGGCTAAAAACGCACGGTTTAGCTTCCGAATTGCATTTCTTGTCAATGAGAATCGTTTAAAAACGAAAATTCTCGGCAACCGCTACGAGAGTGCTTCTTGATTACTCGGGCCCTCCACATTACTTCAAGATAGCCTCCACATTACTCCGCAACCACCACATTATTGATGATATCCTCCACATCACTGATGATAGCCCTCCACATTACTTTAAGATAGCCCTCCACAATACTCCGCAGCCACCACATTACGGAAAGATAGTCCTCCACATTACTGAACATCCTCCACGTTACTGAAAGATAGCCCTCCACGTTACTGATGATAGCCCTCCACATTACTTCAAGATAGCCTCCACATTACTCCGCAACCACCACATTACTGATGATATCCTCCACATCACTGATGATAGCCTCCACATTACTTTAAGATAGCCCTCCACAATACTCCGCAGCCACCACATTACGGAAAGATAGTCCTCCACATTACTGAACATCCTCCACGTTACTGAAAGATAGCCCTCCACGTTACTTATGATAGCCCTCCACATTACTTCAAGATAGCCTCCACATTACTCCGCAACCGCCACATCACTGATGATATCCTCCACATTACTGAAAGATAGCCTCCACATTACTGCGCACCCTCCACATTACTGAAAGATAGCCTCCACATTACTGAACATCCTCCACATTACTGCAAAAATCCTCCACCTTACTGATGATATCCTCCACATTACTGAACACCCTCCACATTACTGCGAAAATCCTCCACATTACTGCACATCCTCCACAATACTGCGCAGACATTACCTAGGGTGAAACTAATGGCATGTACAAAAGCGAGTCTAAGGAAATAGCCGTAAAGTGAATTAACCCTTACCCACCTAAATTAAAACTACACCTTTAAGTTTGGTGATTAAAACGGGAAATACAGTTTCCGGCAAGTGCACCAGTCCCCTCGGTGAAAGGGCCACAGGAAGAAGAAGAAAAGAACAGAGTGAAAGTGCCGGAACAAATAATAATAAGAAACGAAAAATAACAACATACAAAGCTTAAAGGGACGACAGAGAGGGGCAAATGTTATGACAGAGAAAGACACTAAAGCTGGCCGTCTCCGAGCAATCGAAATTGGTTAAATAGAAGTCGAATGCTTGACATGAAAATGATTATTGAATCAGTGGGGGATTTTTGTAAAGAATCTTTTTCCCTACAAAAACGAAAACCATTATGAAGAAACATTGAAAGACGACGAAATTACGATTGATAGGTGAAACTGAAACGATTTAAATACCATTCCTTATAAAATTACAAAAGAAAAAACAGGCTCTTTGTATCATTAACCTCTGTTAAAGCCTTCCTATAGTTGGCATTTGTAATCACATCAAGTGCTCTATTTTGGAAATCGTATTTTTCGGGAATCAAAACGCTGTGTTGCTTTATACATTTGTCTGTACAACATTTGCTTATTATCTGGGCTAGTAGAATAAACTACGTTCTCTCGTTGTCATCTACATATATTCATTGCACACATATGTAACAGAAAATCAAATTATCGGATCGGAGATCGCAGATTAGTTGTGACAGAATTTTGTTTCTCTTTTCGTTGAAAGCTTCTTTTGACCTTGATGCAGATATAGGAAGCGTCTTTGATTTACAAGTAGACTTAACTATTGAAGGCTTTGTTGAGTGCAATATGGAAATCTAGGTAATTTCAGTAAGAGTTATCAACAATCATTGTTAATTACGTGTTTTACTCTAATCAAGTCAATAGAAAAAACACGCTCTAAGAATGAAAAATTTAACTTTCATGTTTGATTTACGCTACCCAGTTTATAATTAATTTGCCCTCTAATGATGGTACAACCTGATATTGTTAACTTACAAGCTCCAAATATCTGCTTTCTTTCCATCGTATTTTTCAGCTTGCAAAACTTCAGGTGCTGCGTAAGCGTAAGATCCACAGAATGTTTCAAGCAAAGGCTGTTTCTTCGTTGGGTATCTTGTAGCAAAGCCAAAATCTGTTGAAAAAATCAATGTGAAGTTTCAGAATAAAAGTTAAGACGAAGAGGAACAGACAAGAGCTAAGATAAAAAAACTTATAATCCGGGCTCTTTGTAGTGGTTGCTCGCGTAAGTAACATTATAACTGCATCTGCCAAAAACTAACAATAAAAAAAGAAGTCGACTTACCTGAAATCTTAATTATTTCATCATTATGCAGCAATATGTTCTCGCATTTCAAGTCTCTAACAAGAAAGGCATAAACATTTTCAAAATTTCGAATTTTTAACATTCAAATGGCGAACTGTAACTGAGATAGATCAAATTATAGTCATAAGATTATATACAGACATTATTTTTGGCATAGCTTAAATCGATGAGCTTCATTATTTTAGAAACATATGAAGATTCATTTTTGTAGCTGGCTACAAAAGTTTGCATCATAGCTGCCAATAAATTTGAAGTCAATGGGCCCAATGGGGGATATTTATTCAAAATATTCTGAAACTCACCGATGGACAATATTCTTTTGATGACAATGATCAATTCCTCTTATAAGTTGACGAAAGAAGTTTTTTGCTTTATCTTCTCCAATACCAGGGGTCTTTGGAGCACCAGCATTGATGTATTCAAGCAGGTCTCCTTTATTAGCGTACTCCATGACAAGATAAATTCTATTTTCCGTTCGGAATGTTTCATACAATTTCATCTGAAAAAAAGTATTTCAAATTTACCCCATTTACGAGTTGAATTTCGAAAATACATGCTTAGAACGCTGTATTTCTGAATTAGATAGATGCAGTATGGGTAAAATGAAGTCAAAAGAATTGATTCAGAAGTCTAGCTATTTGATAAATCAATTTGGAGTGGGACCCTGCAGCAATGAATGTTTAGTTATCTATGTCTCACCCATTTAGTCCTGGCAGCCACTCTACCATGCCACGACTGAATGTTTCTTGTCATAAAATCAAGCTGAAAATACTCTATGCTGAGTGCTTGCTTCCCCATTATATAGCTGAGCATCCAGCCTCATACGCTACTCTTAGAAAAACGGTCTCTCACAGATCATAATCCTAGACTGAGCTCCAACGTTGATCAAAAAAGTTCAAAATCGTTTTAATAAACAGACAAGGCATTGTAAAATTTGAACATAGATTAACGAAACACATCCAAGTAGTTAATAAGAGATTTTGACTATCTTATTTAAAAAACATTGACTTCGCATGGCCGTTGAGTAAACTAGTTTTCATGGATTATTGTAAGCTATAAGAAGAAAATGAAGACGATGCTCCTAATAAACGATGGGCGTTTCTTTCCGCCACCGAATTTCACAAAAAATAACAATGCTTGTAATTGTAAAGCTTTGCATCAAATGATATTGACATACCACATTTTCACATCCATTAATTGAGTTTAATGCCTCAATTTCTCTTGGCATGAATTTGTTGAGATATTCAACAGGTGCATTCTTCTTTGAAATGATTTTGATTGCCACCTTTGGAAAGTCACATAGTTTTTATATCAAATGAGAAAGAAAAAGCATAATGTATGTATAACATAGCATTACTAAAATACCTGTACTTAAATACCATATGAAAATGTATAATAAATACATACCTTGTTATCTTTGTTTTCCTTTATTTTTTTCATTAGATTGCTATCTTTTTCTAATTTTGCATTAGTTACATGTGCAAGTTTTACCTTGGCATATGCACCTTTGCCTAAAGTCGTCCTAGATAGTTTATATCCTCTTTTTTCACATTCTAATTCTTCACTTGATAAAATCTTCTTCTCTACAAATGCTTCGATTGACTGAGGGATGCTAGAAGGTCTGCATTTAACATTTTCCATTGTTTTATATTGTTAATAGATGCATGCAACAGAAGTCAAACTCAATTTTATCAATTCGCTTATACTGCAAGAACTATTTCCTTTATGACGTCAAATTCACGATTAATTAATCAACTACGTTTAATAATCCTTCGACTTCTATTCTCCCAATTTTATTTGCAAAGAATACATTTATTTTCTAAGAAACTTTGCTCTAAAGTCTTTGATGAATGGTAGGTTTTCCTTTGTTTGGGCAGCATACAAAAGTTTATAATTCACCGGAACTCACTGAACCTCACCGAACAGCCCGTAATTGTCTTCGAATATACCACTCAGACTAAAGAAATTAAGTACTGAAGAAAATCGTTAGGAAAAATATTACTTGTTTAAAAAATATTTACTTTTTGAATTGTGCAGACCTTCTAAATTGGGATAAATGGCGAAAACATCACCAGGGCATTCTTCAAAGCATTTTTTGTCTAACACTCAGAATACAAGCGTCGGAAACAGATAAAAAAAAATTGCAAAGGCCGGCCCAAGACGCAAGTGAGTGCAGATCGCTCTTGGAGCCCCAGCTTATTGATCTTATTAAGATTTGCGTTAATAGTATTGGTGTCCATAATTTTTATTGTGACATCCTTGGTGTGAGATTTCTCTTGGGCACTTTATTTATTTGTTAGAGCAATTGGTTACCTGGGGTTGTAAGCATTTAGCGTAGATAAGGAAATAGAAATTTGACAAAATCGTCAAGACACGTTAGATAAATTAGACATAACAGCAACTTGATGACAGTTTTCCTAGGTAATATCTCCTGAAAAGAAGAAAAAAGTAATTAGTCGAGTGGCCATGTGCCAATTTCAAGGATGACCTTGACATTGAGTACATATGGGTCTTTTTTATTGTATGTTTATATGGTCATAGTAGACTCGAAAAAGCCAAACTTGCTCCTCCCTAGTGTTGGGGAAATCTTTTTATGACCTTCTGAAGATGAGTCATGTCCAAGATCAAGAATTTCATCGAAAAATTTGTATAAATTGTCAAAACATGGTATTGTTTGGTTGGAATAAAAATAAAAATGTTCATTGAAAAGTTATCGTTAGTTATTTAGTTAGTTAGTTAGTTAGCATAGCTTGTACATTAGTAAGTTAGTTAGTTAGCTACTTTGGAAGATAGTAAGTTAGTTAGTAAGTTAATTAGTAAGTAAGGTATAGTTAGTTTTAGATCATTATTAGTTTGTTAGTTAGATAGATAGTTAATCAGTTTGTTATTTAGTTAAATAGCTAGTTAGTTACCTAGTAACTTAGTTAGTTAGTTAGTTAGTTAGCTAGTTAGTTAGTTAGTTAGTTAGTTAGTTAGTTAGATAGTTAGTTAGTTAGTTAGTAATTTAGTTAGTTAGTAATTCCTTCAATTTACTCCAAACCTTCATAATTTTTCTATTCAGATGTGTTTTTAAGGCTTATAATGCCTTCGGGGGGAAGGTTTCAACGAAACGAATGGAGCAAATTCTGAAAAATTCGCCAAATGGCTTCGTTTTTGTTTCATTATACTTCCAAAAGTAAAATATTGCCGAAACATGCTGGGAAATTGCTTCCATTTTGCATTCATGCATTCCAATTCCAATTCCAATTCCAATTCCATCATTCCAAATTCCATCATTCCATTACATCATTCTATCATTCCATTCCGTCCTTCCATAATCCATAGTTTAGAGATGACCATTTTTATGTTTGAAGAATGAAAACATCTTGCAGAGTTTTCGGCAAACCGGATGAAATATAGATATATAGAAATCTGATCAGAGCAAGCATTTCTTCATATTTTTCCAAGCCTTAATGCGAGCGCTATTGATACTGCAACAAAAACCCTGTAGTCGTCAGAGAAGTTGATTTGACATCTGAGGTCGTTTTTCAACAAGCTTGGAAAACATAGGAAACTACCTCAACATTTGCCGAAAGGTCCAAGAAATGAAGGGAAAGAATTGAAATGAAGGGAAATGAAGGGAAATGTGGGAAAGAAATTCTTACTGTATCTAGAATGTATTTTGGTAGTTTTAAGCCTCCATACGAGTGCTATTTTTACCCGCAGACTTATCCTTTTGTTGTGTAATCGTTAGCAGAAAAGACAAGAAACCTGTTGATATCTGAGGTTGTGTTCAACAAGCCGTTCTTAAAAATTGGTAAAAAATATATTTTTATCCTGAAACATTCCAAAAAGTTGAGAAAGTGGAGAATAGCTTTAATAGATTTTTACCATTTTTTTCTGGCAGCTATTTCAACCACCTCCAAGTAGTACACCACACGTATTTTGAGGAAGAACTTCCAAACCTTGATTCGCTAAAATTATTCCAATTTTGAAGCGCCGGGCCACAAAAAGTACAGAAAATGTTTATTTTCATTTAATTTTTCAGGAAGTCTTTCCCCATATATTTTAGCTAATTTCAAACACTACTTCCTGAGCTGAATCGTCAACCCCAATCCTGAACACGAATCGTGAATGCAGAACTGGGATGAACCCAGTACAAAGCAACATTCTTTTTTGTGCTCAACAGCCCTCGCAGCTATTGTGGGCCTGGAGCGGTTCCACGAGTTAATGACTCAATCAATGTCTCTTTGTCTATCATGGGAAAAAGAAAGAAAGCTGTGACATGAATAGATAAAGAGAAAGAAATGGAATTGGAGCAAAAATTTTTAGATATTTTATGTAGAAGTTTATATAAAGAAATCCACTTCTTCTTCATGAACATGATGTCTTGGTATCACATCTGTCAAGTAGGGTTCTTTTAATTTGCATGAAACGGAAAAGAAATGTAGTACCTATAAACTAGCTAATTAGCTAATCAGGGTTAAGCCAAATGACGAATACAGTGACAAATAGTAGATCAGAAAATGCATATGCTAGATGGACTAGACTTGATGATAGATGGTGATGATGCAAATGAAGGAGATGTATATTTCCAACTTGCTCAAAAAGAAAAGTATCTCTTAATTGCAGCAGAAGCTGGAAATACTTTATTAAAGAAGAATAATGAGTTACAAACAAAGCTTAATTGCATGGAAAAGGAATATTGCAATCAAATTGATGTAAGTATATCTAAAATAGTAGGTATAGTGATGCCTTCTTGTCCACATTACATCTGATCAATGGAGTTGTTTATAAGACTGGAAAGTTTGATCAGTGCCCAAAGAGCCTTGGCATAGTTGGATTCCATGTAGCTCAGCACAGGGGGCCAGGTAAAAAATGTGGATCTTGGGGACTCCAGAGACTTTTTGAAAGCCATAAGCCAGACTGGAAAGTTTGCTCCGCGCATGCAAGATATTGCCCTTGCAGCTCTTTCCTCGATTTTTTTTAATTTCCCTGAGAAAAATGGTACTGTTAGCATGAATCCGATGTTAAAAGCAAGTATTTTATCGACGAATTCAAGTTCTCTTCCATATATTCACGCTAGCGAATCTATAATCACTACTGTGGTGGATAATCACTACTGTGGTGGTACTATTTGCGTACTGTGGTGGTAGTTTCTGCGTACTTTGGTGGATAATCACTACTTGTGGTGGTTTACTATGCTTGCGGTGGTGGCAGTTTTGGCTTACTGTGCTGGATAATCACTACTTGTGGTGGTTTACTATGCTTGCGGTGGTGGCAGTTTTGGCTTACTGTGGTGGATAATCACTACTTATGGTGGTTTACTATGCTTGCGGTGGTGGCAGTTTTGGAGTACTGTGGTGGATAATCACTACTGTGGTGGTATTATTTGCGTACTGTGGTGGTATTATTTGCGTACTGTGGTGGATAATCACTACTTGTGGTGGGTTATAATGCTTTATGTGGTGAATAAGAAATCATAGCAAAACTCTATAGATCAAGCAAGAAAAAACCACAAAATCCACCACAGTACGCCAAAACTGCCACCACCGCAAGCATAGTAAACCACCACAAGTAGTGATTATCCACCACAGTACACCAAAACTGCCACCACCGCAAGCATAGTAAACCACCACAAGTAGTGATTATCCACCACAGTAGTGATTATAGATTCGCTAGCGTGATATTACTTATTAGTTTTCGTCTTTGTTTCTGATTCTGATGGCCAGTGTGCCCTTCAGTGTTATAGGTTTGGGTACTGCTTAAAAACCAAAGAAATCAAAGTAAAAGGCAACAGGGTAAACTTTAATAACACAGGTCAGTGAAGTCAGTGTTTTCGTTTTTTGCCTATAGCAAAAGTGGAAAACACTGACCTGAAAAACACTGACCTTTTCCAATGTAAGGTATATTGAAAAATTTCACATTTTTAAAGTGTTATGCTGTTAAATATAAAATAAAATAGGCAATTTTTATTGTTTTGTTAACGTTTAAAAGTATACCCAAAAATAATTCTTGAAATTAAAACGTTTGTCTTCTCCTAATCTTTTCTTGGTAGCCTTCTTTTTGGGAATGTGTGTTTTTCAAAGCCATTCTTCTGAAAATGGCAGGTTTTGGAGCTCTCTACTTTCGAGAGATTCAATGTGCAGTACAAATGAGACTGCAATTTTACCAGTTGCCAGGAGACATTCCACGAGTGGGTCTGGGGACAAGGCAATTCTCGGAATTCCAGAATTCCTGTTTTTTGAAAATAATGGATTTGCCTTTTTGGAAGCTTTCTTCTTTTGAAATACAACAGATTTTTGAGGTTTAAAAGAACATCCCCTCAGCTCTGTTGTTTAATTTTGGTGTTTAGATATTGGGATGAAAAAATAGTTCTGAAAAATTATAAAAATTTGCCAAAATTTTAAACGAGCATTTAATTTATTGCTTTACTCGAAGTTAGTATACCGAAATTGTATTGCAGCAATTAATTTATTGCTGGTATGGAATTCTGGTGTACCGAAATCGTAAAGGAGCGGTTAGTTAACAATTTTCGTATAATATATTATTACCAGTCTTAACTTTGAGAAGTTACGAAGTTAAGTTGTCCAAATCAACCACGCTACGGAGGGAATGTCTTGATTTTTATATCCGATAGACTCATTTACACTTTGCCAGATAGCTAAGGCAATATAAAATAATCCCCACTCACAAAAAGAATGTCAGTTGCATCTGGAGCAGAGTGATTTTCATATCAGCTACAAAACGGAGTGCAAATCAATCCATTTTTTGGAGTGTTTCGTATCGGATAGCTTTGATATAGTGTAAACATTAACCCTATCTGATACAGAAATCAAGACGCTCCGAAAGGTATCCGGTATAGTTTAAACGAGGCCTAAAGCAAATATACCGAAATTCAAAACCAGCAATTAAAAACAAATACACACGAGTTCCATGCGCCCCAGAAGAAGCACTGCTTATCGAGTCTGGGGCACTGAAATCTCTTTAATGAGACTCTAGCGACTGGCGCTAAATACAGCATTTCACCTTCACGTCACCTTGTGTGTTGAGCCCAGGGATGACATGGTATCTACCTTGGCATCCTAGGTGCACAATTTGAATGAATTTCACACGACATTAATGTCATTGTTTTTTAACTGTGCAAATTTGGGTGCAAACGTAAGTTTGTTTTCATGCTGCATGCAAATCCTTTCAGTTGTTTTGGTGTCATCTGGACTTGCCTGCACAATAGCAAACATCTCAGTTTGGCCCAAGCAATTGTGAGCCAAAGATTGTGCCAATTTGGTAACGGGAAAATGTTTTGTAGTAGGACTACTTGTCTGGCAAGAAATCAATATACTTGTGAAAACAATGTCATCAATCACCGTATAAATATGAAAGTTGATAAACAAAAGCTCTTTCGCTTGTAATTTTATTATTAACAATCAATGTATCAAAACAACAACACAATAGAGTCGCCCTGTAAGTCCAGCTGAAATTTGAAAAAGAAAAAATCTCCTTAGCTATGCTAGGCCAAAGAAATTGATACGATATCTTATATGTTAGCCATTCGATTTTTATATGAAGTACAAATGGCGAAAACACTTTAATGAATTGTTAATCACAATTTTTCGTTTTGTCTAGCGCTGTTATAGTGTTATGTATACTGGTTGACACTGCCATTGAAATAAATACCATATTGACGCTCCAATCACTGTTTTTATTTCTTTTTCATCGAAAAGGTATTGAAAAAAGAGCAGTACTTACAAAAGAAATATTTTCAAGAGAAAAGTGCAGACTATGAAGCAGAAATTCACAATCTTACCCTGGATATTCGATATTTAAATGAAAAGATTTCAAAAATTGAAAGGAAATCATTTCTTAATGGAGAAAAACAAGATAATGATTTTAAGGATGTTATTGAGCAAAACGAAGAATTACAAAATCAATTAAATCAGGTGCATTTTTTATGATTTCCTTCTTTACATGACTGTGTCTGAGTTTTATTCAAAATTGCGTGTATTATACGACCTCTGCGTTGCACTAATCACTTTTGAGTTGATCAATTATTCATCTGATAAACATTCATAGAAAGCAGGCCAGCAGGTAGATTTTATGTGAATGCATAAGTTCGAAGCAAAGCTGTTCAAAATTAACATCGAAGTTCCATACATATCATGTCATTGGATAGTGCTGAAGAGCTTGGTTTTACATGCAGTCGATATCCAGGTATTTGATAATATGAAGATGTTTTCAATGCGTGTTTTTCTTTAATTAATGCAGGTTACAGTTTACAACAAAGAGCTTTCTTTTCAAGTGAATACTTTGAAGCGGCGGATCGAGGGAAGAGCGTCAGCAAACGATATGTCTCCAGATGAATTTCAGTATGACATCATGGAACCGAAAATGACGATAGAACAGGTAAAAGAACGAGTCTTTTTCTTTTTCTTATCTTTTCATCTTGATTTTGTTTGTTCATCTGTTTAGGTTTTTTTATTATTTCTATAAGTAGCCTCGAATAAATTTTTACGTAAGCATATTGCAGCCTTGGGTTAAAAAAAAAACGGTTTTTATAATGAATAGTGTACACAAGATATAACGTTTACCCTCCAATGGCATACATATGTCCCTTCAGACTCACTTTTTTACACGTCTCTTTGTCTCTCGTACCTCGAAACTCAGAAAATCGGTAATTCCTACGTAATTATGCATCTGAATATTTCCCTTGTATTCCTCTAAGTTGCAGAAAATCTTGTTGATAGATTTTTGTATAAAAAATATACACTTTTTTAAATATGCAACTTGACTGAAGGCCAACCCTAAAGTCGAGTCGAATTTCGGCGCTGGACCTCCTAAGATCTGCGTTAAAATTGACAAGATTTGCAATGATGTTATGATATATAACGTCCCTCATCCGGAAGCAAAAATGAAGTTTCGGGCTTTGCATAAAATTTTTCCATTTTTTTCATCCTTTTCATCTCTGTTTGGTTTCTGCAAGGCCAACAGCTCTGCCATCCAGTGGTTCCTTCCTGGAATCCTTTGATGTAATCCTTTTGTTTGCTTCTCCTTGCTATTTCCTTTTGAGTCTATAATAGTATTCATGTCTACCATGTAGGCTAGGGTTAGACTTTGCGCAAAAGTATTTTATATTACCATGCCAGCAACGTATTTAACAAGGTGTTAAAATATTTTCGCTTTTATCAAGATTCACACAATTCTCATGCTTTTTCTTTTTGTTTAGATAAGGCAGCTGCAGCAAGAAAAGAAGGATTTAGAAGAAGCAGTATCGCAATTTGCATCTGAGAAGATTATTCTCTTTCAAGATATTGAAAAATCAAAGAATTACATTGAATCCTTAGAGCAGCAAGTGAAAGACTTCCAACAACAAGTAAGAAGTTGATGCACGTCAATGACGTCAATATCTATATTGAACGCTTAGAAATCCTTTATTAATTCATACCTATTCAGCCGATAGTTTGGTTGGTCATTTATAATCTTGACGTAGTACGCATAAAAACATTTTTAACTTTTCTTAATTGTTTTTCTTAATATTATCTTTCGGTCTTAGATGAAGATTGCAGAGAGTGATCTTTCTGCAGCTAAAATGTCAAATTCACAATTAAAAGATCAGCTTGAAGAATACATTTTGCAGGTAAGTAGATGAATGGCTGTTTATTAGAAGCAGAAGCAAGTATAACTAAAAGACCTTCAACAACAATAGAGAATTAGGATTTAGTTTTTGCGAAGCGAAAACTATTATCAACTTTTAGCTTATAATTATTATTTCTATGTTTGTATCGAAATAATGAAATTTGAATTGCAAGCAAGCAAAAAAGTTTTAATTCAATTTCTTTTGTTTTCAGGCATCTTTCACAAGTTTTCACAACAATAATTCCTTAATGAATGAACTAGAGACTAGCTTCTCGGAATACGGACAGAACTTCCATGATAAAAATGTGCATCTCTCAGAAGATGATTTTCAACCTGACATAAGATCATCTCCAAAACTGAAGACAAAGAGCATGGAAGAAAAATTTCCTGCTTCACAAGAAACTGATAACCAAATGTTTACGAGAAATGTAAGTGAATCTTGTTCAATCTAATTGGCCTTTTTGCCTTCACGTCTTGTTTTATCAATGTTGTCTTGCCTGCTGTAAATTTATGTGGATCCAAAAGAGCAATTCTATTCTCAGTAAACCATTAATGCCATATAATGACTTTTAGGAGTCCTTTTCTTGATTCCTAAAAAGCGGCATGAATGAGAGTTTTAGAATGCTCAGTTTACACGAGAATGGTCCCAGCGAGGCATGACTGTTCAAATCGCGAACAGACCTTTTTATACCTTCACTGTATACAAGACTTGATGGGTCTACTCCAGTTTATGCTAGCAAGCTTCTAATTTTCTTCTGCAAGCAGAGATCATTTTGGGAGCGATAGGGCGAGTTGGTCACTTTCTCGTAATGAATTCTCAAAAAACCTTAGCTGGCTGATATATAAAAGCACTTCATTGCCCATGACAAAGTTAAAGAAGCCCTACTACATCACAGCATCTGCACAGTATCATTGTTGCTGGCTGTAAGGATAAACTCTCTTGCAAACACGATTCAATGGCCTACTAGGCACAGAGCAGGATTAATTTAACAAACTGAGTCCCTGTTGCTGATGTCTTCAACCACTGAATTTTTGAAATTTTAGTCAAATGTGTAGATTAAAACAACAAATCTGTGTGTAACTGCAATTTGGCAAAGGAAGCGAATAAGGAAATAGCTTGTTTCTGCTATAATCGCAAAAACAAGTGTTTTCGGTGCAAATCAGCAGCCTAATTATTTAGGTATTATTTATATATCATTTATTAAATCTGCATTTGCGCATTTTTTTCTGCTCTTCGTTGCTCTTGATAGCGTTAATAGCTACTACGTTGATCTCGCTAAAATCGTCCCTTTCAAACTTGCATTAAACAAAGCTATATGAAATAGATAATACGTCTTCTCAATAGGTAAATTTTGCAGCTTAAACATGTGTGTGTTTGTATCATGTGTCTTACCTGTCTCATTCCTTAGAATGGTCCTTCAACAGAAAATAGCAATAACCAATGCGAAAAATCTGACTCTGTAAAAAAGTGGGATGTCGCTGTTTTAAATCAACAAGTAAGTGCTCTCTGAAAAGTCATTGTCTTGCACATATAAATGTTTTGCTTAAAATGGAAATCAAAATGCATTATGCTGTTTTCAGTTATATAATATATCATTGTAGTCTCCATTTTCAGTCTCAGTTTTCACGTAAGTCTGTTCCGGGCTCGTATTCGCAACTTGGTAGGCGAAAAGAGGAACAACGGTTGACGACAAATTATTTTTTGAGACATTAAAAAGCCCAGAGGCCTTGGGTAGAAGAAGCACGTGTCTTTTATTTAATTCTCATACTAAAGAACAAAGTGATTATAAAAGAAAACATTTTCAGCCTTGGAAGTCAACGACTCGCTCAGTATGCGACAGCAATGTCGTGATCTTGTATGTCACACAAGCCTCATTTATGCTTTTCTTTTCACAGATTCTCGAAGTGAATCGTAAACTTAATATGACAGTGAAAGACTTTGAAAAACTCACCAAGCAAAGTGATACAAGAAAAAGACACTTAGAAGAAGCTGAGCGTAAAGTTCAGTCATTACAGCAACAAGTAAGAAGTATTATATTGATATTGGAAAAACTTATATAATGAAAGAGTTAACATTTCTGTTAATCTTTAAGCCAAACCAACAGAGAGAAGGGTGATCATAGAATAGCTAATCATTGCTTGTTAGGAAATCTAAGATTTGGCTGTATTTTACCTTATGTGATATGGATATCATACGCCAGCAGATTCCACTTAGAGAATATGATTTCTATTGTTTCAAAGAAGAAATATCACTAAAATGTTTTCTCATTCATTCCTCACAAAGGTTATGCACCAGGAACGCGAGTTGGAGATTTTAAAAAGAGAAAGAGAAATAATTTTCTGTGACTCTGTGCCAGAGGCTCTCAAACAAGCATTAAATGACCGATCTGATGCCTTGCAGAGGTTTGTTGAGTTATCTTGTATCTTTATAGTATTGTTTTTCACCATTATATGAAAATTTAAGAAAAGTTGAGACTATCGCCATTTTGGACTCTCACATTTTTGCAACTTTGAAATTGTACTAGTGAGCATTGATTTTCACTTTGACAGAGAAAGCATGGCTTTGTCACAGCTAGAGCAAGCAAAGCTAGATATGATTAAGCTGAATAGTCAACTTCTAGAAGCAGTAGAACAGAAATTGCGGCTGTCCGAACAACTTGAGATGTGGCAGGTATGCTAATTTGCTTGTTTATTCTGTTTTCTAGCCTAATTCGGCATGATCCTCAGGAATGTTTGAGGCTTCATGCATGCCACTGTTTACCATAGCAAAACGAAAGTAAACGAATTTTCAACGACACGCTTCCTTTTACAAGTTGTGTCATCAAAATTATTATTTGCACATATGGTTATCCAAATTCTTGCATTGAAAATCATCACTCCGTGCAACCATCATTTTGGCCTATTTTTCTCAAGCGGATCTCGTGACTATTTGCCCCCTTAACCAGGAAGAGCAGTAATTGTTACCGGGTAGTGCTTCTCCAGCTTTCAATATGCACTGTGAATACAAGAAAAGCGAAAAATATTCAAATAATACAAGAAAAACAAAGCATTGTCCCAGCTTGCTGTTCATGTTTTCCAAAACAAATAATTTCAATAAGCTTTATTTGATAATTGTACATATCTGTCATGTAAAATAAGCTTTATCAATCTTAACAAGTTTAATTTTATCGTCTTTTTAGTGTAATTTTATCAAACATTTTAGGCGGACATGGCAACATTATTGGAAAGGCAGTTAAATCGTAAAACTGGTAGAGATAGAAGCAGAGGTCCTGGTAAAGCATCGAAAATATTTTCTGGACGTTGGTCATGGTCCTCTAATTCAAAATCAAGTCAACCGTTATTTCGTACAGATAATAGTCCTTGATCTTAGTTTCAACTTCGGGAATATGGAAATCAGCTCCCGGACGTCAATGCAGCTCTTCTTCCCTTCAACCTACGCAACAGAAAACTGGTTGAAGTGTTGAGTTTCATTTTAAAACAATCATCTTACAGTGGATTATCACATAGCTTGTATTATACAGTATAACTTGCAGTAAACACCAAAGTACACAAAATCATAAATACGTTATTGATCAGGGACCCGTGGGGTCTAAATTTATGGCGGCACTATAATTCCCTTCAAATTAGCGTTTGATTTCTTGGAATCCATATCTCATTTCGAAAGATTAAGTGATATAAACGCAGGGGCTGATCCAGTAGTGGGGGTAGACAGGTTGGCTAGCCCCCTTTTCTAGAGTGAAAATGTTTTTACTGTTACAAAAAGTGGTATTTGGAATACTTAATAGTTATAAAAGCAATGAGCATTCATACAGAGCGGTATTGGAGATTTCAACACGATTAGGAACTGAGTCAATCAAAACTGCAGCGTATAAAATATATATTAGGTGAATATTAACGAATATCAATTTAAATTTTAATAAATGTGTAAAAGATAACAGATTAACAATGAAATGCGTTTAGTTTCCCTGTAAATCTTTTTTCTTAGCTCGAAAAGGGCGTTTTCTAGAATAAAAATGGCGCAATTGAATATATATATGTTTTAACGGAAACATTCCGGGGGTTCTGTGTAGAAAAGGTCACCAGCCAAGGCAAATGGGTTTCCAGTCAGTGACAGTTTATCAAGTTGTGAAGGCAATAACACTAGGTATTTACCTGAAACCCTCGGTAATTGAAGACAGTATTTTATTTTTTGCAATAGAATCAAATTTGTTAATGGTTTACTTGTACCATACTATTGTTTAAGAACCATTTAAGAATCAATTTATTATCATATAACATTAAACAGACTTGGTGTTTTAATTTCATCCATCCTAACTCTCATTACTTCAAATGGCCTTTTCGCCATGGCAATGGTTTGTCAATGTCAACAAGGATGTCAGCAAACGCAGATATTCTGAATTAGAAAGCAAAAATAGTTCAGAGGTCAGTGCATTTGACTTAAGTCTTTACTGTTAATCTAAATTTACATTGTATTTTAACACTTTTTTAAGGTATGACTTAATCAGGTAAAAAGATAATGATATTCTTGTAAATTTCTCAAACAGAAATTTCAGGCTCTAGAGCAAATTGAACATTAAAAAGAAAATGCCAAAATGGAGTGACGAGTCGATGTTGGCAGAGGTCGAAGTGAAAGCAGGATGAATCCTTATCCATCAGGCAGGTGTTCATTATTACACCCGAGGAAGTTCCATTAAAGACTTTTTCGAAGACACATCTCTAAATAGCAAAAATACCTATTATGAGCGATGAAAGCGCTGGCCGAGTGTGTGAGAATGTCGCACATAGGATACGGAATAACGAAAGGGGAATGAAACGATACGTTGAAGAAGATATTTGACAAAGATGGACGCGATGTACCACACTTAAAGACAACCGACCAGGAAAAGACTGGTGGTATCTTTTCTGAAGAAGACACCCACAGCTTACCGTAAGGAAACCAGAAAGTCTCCAGAACTCCCGTGCAATAGTATATTCAGACTCGGAGGACATAATAATGAAATGGTTTTAAGATTTCTAGAAGTTCATGGCAGAAAACAAAGTCTTCAGTTTAGCATAAGTTGCCGATGTTGATGAAACTGGGCAATGCTGATGAAACTGGCTGTCCTTTTCAAGCTGACTCATTAGGAAAAATTATTGTGGAAAGGGGAATGATTAATACCTTTCATATTGCTTCTACATCAACAGCACGTGCGTGCACCTTGTGTACCACAAATCAACAGTCAGCAACTTCAAGAACATTCTCGGGAAGATTGCCAATCAATTGAAGTAACCCCCTTATCAAGGTTGGATAAGGCCGGCCTGAAAATACAAATGGTATGCATTTTGAGTCACTAGATTCGTTCTTTTTTATCTGCTATAATTGTCATTTTTGTCCTTACGCGTTTTGAGCGTGCGTATATTGGGATATAGATTCTGCGTTCCCTCGTGCCAGTCCCACTACATCATTGTGAATTCTTCGTATATAAAAAGGAGGGACCCTTACAGAATTTTGTACATGTTGTGCCACTTAACACCAAATTTGAATGATAAAAAACCGGCGATTTCTGAATTTCTTACATGGTTGCCGGTTTTACGTGAAATCAAAACCATGAAAGGAAGGACACTATCAGAAATTTTTAGATGTTCTAGTTGTGCCAACACCAAGTCGAACTACAAAAGAAAAGACACTTTCAGAAATGTGTACATGCAGCGCCACCTTAATTTCAAATTGAATTATAAGCAACCGGCACTTTCTGGATTTCTTAGAAGGTGTGCAACCTTAACATACTATCATCATTGGTATTTTCAGCCTTAAAATCGAATCATCAAGGTCACAGTCTCCAAGATCCCCCTTGTCAGATTCTCCCTTTTCAGTTTTTTGTCATTCCCCTTTTACAGAGTGGGATGAGAATCTCCTCAGTAAATCATTTCAGCAAATATTATGCAAATGGCTAGACGAAAAAATCTAATTATCTAAATAAGAACTTTCGAGAACTTCTGCCAAATACTCGACCACAATGAATCATCTCCTTGTTTTCAAATTCTGTAATTGCCATATAAAGAGGGGGGCTTTGGGATTTCACGGGTTGCGGGATTGGCCGATTTTGCCCTCGGGTTTTCGGGTTTTCTCAAAAAATCGTGCGGGTATTCGGGTTTAGTATAATTGACGGGCAACGGGTTTTGCCAATTTTCTAGCTCGGGTTTCGGGTATTGTAGTAAAAATGTGCGGGTTTTCGGGTTTCAAACCTCTCCAAGGATATCAATTTGCAAAATTCTTTAAACAGCTGTTGAAACTTAAGGTCATAATTAGAATGACTATTAAGTCATCACATCGTCAATGGCTATTTCTAAAAAGAGGAATAAGAGGAATGAGGAGGAATGAAGAGGAATGAGGAGGAATGTAGAGGAATGAAGAGGAATGAGGAGGAATGAGGAGGAATGAAGAGGAATGATGAGGAATGAAGAGGAATGAAGAGGAATGAGAAGGAATGAAGAGGAATGAGGAGGAATGAAGAGGAATGAGGAGGAATGAAGAGGAACGGGGAGGAATGAAGAGGAACGAGGAGGAATGAAGAGGAACGGGGGCATCTATTCTGCTCTCTTAAACTTTTATAAGATGATGACTTTGATTGATAGGTAGATCGTTTGTGCCTTAGATTTTGTTTTGCCGTTTTGTCTAGAGAGAATTCATCAGCTGACCCGATTTTAGATTATACGCAATTTAGATCATACTATTATATCAGAGCTCGACAAATATTCTGCAGAAAATAGGATTGGACTGTTTCCATCGCCAATCAGTGTCACAATCGTATCTTATGGATGGCTCGCTTTTTATCATACGACTCCAAATCACACTTGTCAACGTTGTACAAAGCTCGTTTGTACAGTCCTGTTGATCAAATCTCTGCAATTCGGAAAGGCACCATGGCAAAGGAAGTTCATTACACTGGTGGCATATTATTTCTTGCATCAGATAGTGGCCCAATCAAGGCAATAGAGTTTATTGAAAATTCTATCTCTCCGAAATTAAAAGGAAGAAAAAAGGATCTGGTTAATATTGCAACGAACCTTGGAATTGATTCGAGAGGCACAGTGGCAACTATAAAGTTGCGAATCAATACTCATGTGGAAAATATAAAGAGCCGTTATGTAGCCCGAAATTTTAACAGGGACAATATAATCTTTTGGGATATAGAGCAGCAACCATCATTTGAAGCAGTGACCTGTGTAGACAGCACCTTGTTATACGCCGCCAATAAATTGAATGGTGAGTTAGTTTGGTTGATTTTGGAGAAAGATGGGTATGGTATGAGATGTATTCAAGTGGATGCTGTCACAACTTATCACGAAGGTTGGGAGGAGGTTAATAGCCTCTGTATAAATGGCAGTAGTTTATTCGTGTCTCACAAGAAAGGCATAAGTAAATTAGGGCTCCAGAACAAAGAAAATATTTTGATTGTTGATATGCCAAATGAGCCATGTATCCTCACTAGTTTTGGACCCCATGTGCTCTTTACGAATCAGGAGAGGTTCGGTGTGGTGTTTAAAGCAAAGTGGAGACTTGGAAAAATTTGCAGGTTCGGAGGAGGGTAGTCTTGATGGTCCTGCTGAAGTATGTCGTTTTAAACAACCCTTGGGTATATGCACTGAATTCGAGAGTGTTGTTTGTGTATGCGATGTCCAGACCAGCAGCATAAAGTTGTTTACTCGAGTTTCAAATTGCACAACCTTCTTGACTGGAATTGAATCTCTTTACGACGCACTCTCTGTGCACAAGAAAGGTTCTTCGTATACAGTCAAGTCATTGGCCGAAGCACATGATCTAATTAAATTTTGCACCGACGTTCTCCGTGGAAACGAACAAGCGATCAGGTCTTCGGAAAATATCGATGGAGTTTTAAATGGGCCACAAGGACATGTCTCTGCCAAAACAGTTAGCTCTGTTTTTCTGATGAAGGACAATATTAAGCGGCTAGGAGATATCCTTGCAGAATTCGATTACCGATCCTGTAATCTATTAAGCTGTATGACACTGGATATCGAAAATTGTCATGCTACCGTCCATACAAAGCAGCTGAATATGTCGATGCTGGAATACGCACGGTCATTCGGTGCAACAATGAAAGAAAGCATCAAACGTTTGACATACTGGACAGCCTATTATCATACAAGCAGGAAATCGTGGTATCCCAAACCAGATAGCAAGGTCCCATTTTCACAGGTTGCAGTCATCAAGCCCCTTCCAACAGTTCAGATGTCTCCAGATGACTGTGAAGTCATGAGAAGCTGGGCATCCACTTATGGTGCTGCTGTAAGACAGAGAACTGTCAGACAAGAGGCAACTATGGCAAAGCATGGCACTCTCCCAGAATTCATGTACCAGCGACAACTGGAGTTGCTACCGAAGGTTTCCCTGAATTTCAAGGGAGATGAGGATGACAGTGGCTCTGAAATTGAAACGGAAACAGTAATCGAAGAAGAATTAAATGAAATTGCAGACGAAATCGATGAGTTTGACGAGAACAGTGACGAAGATGTAGATGTGGAGGTTGAATATGACGGAGAGATACCAATAGGGAACCAGGATGAAATCGGAAATGCAACTGACTTTTTGCTTGGTACAAGGTCCAGATTTGGAAGAGCCATTAGATTTAACAACAGATTGTTGTTTTAAGAATGGTTTTGAGTTGATTGATCTTAATCGATACTTTTCATTTTTGTTGCGAGTATCAAAAACCCTGTACTAGGCATTTGCATTTGTTGTGAGAAAAGAAAGTTTTTGGAATTTTGATTTCCTGTCTGCGGGTTTCCGGGTTTTGCCAAAATTTAGTCCGGGTTTTCGGGTTTGTGCTAATTTTCTTCCGGGTTTTCGGGTTTTGATACCCCCAAAGCCCCCCTCTATAAATAGTTGGTTTTCATGATGACCAATCTATGGAAATTTCAAAGTTTACTTCCTCATATATGTGGTTTATCTATGTATTGTTACATTTTGGCAGAAAAAGCGTCTGTGTGTCTATAGATGGATACATATCTACATTTGTTCCACAAACACCCTCTTATTATGTCCTTCGGACATTGACATCATATTCCCCGATTTCCCACTCCTCGACTCCCCGTTCTTCGATTCCCCGACAAATTTTATTCGGTCAGCGGAAGAAAAAGTATAGATCATCGAGGTCGAATCGCCCTTGTGTTAATCAACCAATCACACGAGGCCATTCATGAAAGCTTTGTTATGATTGGGCTACATCTGTTTCACGTGGGCAACACTTTTCACACCTAAAGCGGCTGCAGCACAGAGAAGTGAAATTCCGTGGTCTCGAGAAAAGAAATTCTTTCTTTCTTGTCAGTTGTCTTCTCGTTGTCTCGAAGAAATTTCCGTTTTCAAGTCTTTTCGCACTCTGGATACCCGATCTCAGCTTTTCTACATTAAAAAAAACAAGGTAAGCAAGGATGGAATGTATTGAAATTTGAGGAAGCTTCGAAATACAAGACAAAAAGAGGACGGCTACTCACGTTCCAAGCCAGCTTCAGCGTTCTTTTTTCCGTGCTCGCTTCGCCCATCGCCATGTTTGCTTCGCTCACCACGCACGGGCTCGTAGGCTCGATTAAAATTAGCCTTCCAAGTCTAATTAAAATATACTCGAAACTGTTTACCTCAGGAAATTTCATTTCCTGACTGCTGTCTATTTTTGGTTTAGGCTTTTTAAAAACAAACACACACGAACACAACCAATAAATAAACTAGACCTACATCAAATTAAATAGGCCTAAACTAAACTGCATGTGATGTGAAGGTGCTGTCGTTGTCTTTTCCACCTGGGTGGTGTCCTGTCAGAAGCTCAGCGAGGTCAGAATTCGAGCCCCGGACACCGCGGCATCACAGCCAGGGATGGAGTTTTGATAAGTGAACCAAACTATTTCTCTGACACTGAGATTCTGCGATCCTAGTCACTGGCACCAGATACGCCATTTCACTGTTACATCGCATCTATGTATCCCTACAGCAGTTACGGACAAAGCTTGAATAACACTGCAGTTATATCAGTTGATTTTCTTCAGCAATTGATGATCAGCTTGTTTCAATATATAGCATTAGCCTTAGCTTCCTTATATGAGCCATCACTTCACCAAATGATCATCACTTCACCAAATGATCATCACTTCACCTTTCTTCAGCAACACTCGAAACTTAGCTTTATTGTCCCAACCATCGCTCAGGACTGTCCACGATATTTGCATTTTGCGATTGACAATCACAGGCCTAATGGCCATCAGAAACATGACTTTTTTGGCGATTTTTTTTGGATAACTGAACAAATGTGGAAAACATGATATTCAAAAATATTAAGAATATTTAATAAGTATACAAATCATTTCATACAGAAATAGAACATAATATAATAGATAAGGAGTGAAATGTTAACAACAAGTCTTTCTTCCATAGTACCAATTATCTGTCTTATATTGTAGGGGAAAATGTTATTTTGCCCCTTTTTGTGACATTGATTTAAATTACCATTAATTATAGGTAGCCTTTTCAAAGTCATAGTTATTTAGTTAAAACCATCTTTTTATACAGTCATCATATTGTTATTTTCAAATATTTCAAGAGAACTAAAAAGTGAGGAGCATGATTTCAAAAGAAATTCAAGCTCGACCTGACCTTAGCTTCCTTATTTCAACCATCACTAAGCAAATAATGATCACCTTGCTCAACATTGCTTGAGCCTAATTCGTTATTTATATCATTAAAGCAATTAAGCATGTGGTGATCACGGATCTATCATTTCTATCAAATTCCATCAAAATCTATCGTTTTATTGAAAGGGCACTATTCACATATTTTGAGATGTCCTAAAGTGAAACCCAGCAATCAAATACTTGTAATCAAGCAGTTATATTGTCCAAAGTAGGACCAAAAAGCAGGACTAACACTGATGATAGTTTGGCCATTATTTCTGTGTTTTTGTTCGTGAATAAGAATGCCCATTGAGAACAGTATGGCTATGATGCATTAACTGACCATTGCAAATGAAATAAGGGAGCAAAAATGGTTTTTGTTAAGCAAATTCTCTACATCAACTTGAAAGCATTTTTATTTCTTGTAATTCATTTTTGACACAATAAAGAATTGCTTACATGACTGAATACATGACATAGTCAGTAATTTCAACTATAGGCAGGTTTCTAATCTACTGTGCATTTAAGTTTACCTGGAATCAGCATTTTTTAATTTGATGACCACGTCTTCTGTGTCTCCGCTGTATAGGATGTTGCTTGTTCATCATGTATTTTTGTGCAAGAAAAGCTTTCTTTGATGACACACTAGACACGTTAAGTTTAAATCAAATGTCTACTGTATGCGGAAGTTCAACAGCCAAAAGAACATTCATAATGTTTTCTACTTCATGTCACATAGCTATTGCTTGTTTGTCAGATATTTTTTGTGCTCAAATGTTGTTCATGTGACTTTGAATTCTACTGTAGAATAAGCTCAGTTCTGCATGTCAAGGTTTAATCAAGGTCTATTTCACATGCATGTTCAACCAGCATCAACATTTTGGCTTTTGTGAAATTCTTCTTGTAGTGCCAGTTGCTTGTTCTTCAGATTTTTTACAGTGACCAAAAGCCTTGAAACAAAACAATTTAATCTGAAAATATTCAATCGCCAGAAGAAAAAGCAAAAAAATTAAAGTCTACATCTACCAATAGTCTTGTTCAGGTAACAAATATGACCTAGAATTCTACTGAACCATAATCTAAGGTCTGCATGTCAATTTTTAATCAAAGTCTACTACACAAAAAAGTTCAACAAGCACCAGAATTTCGGTACCTATTCATCAAAGAAATGCCACTTACGTCTGCTCCTTGTTCTTTGGATATTTTTTATGCTGATCAAATTCAAGTCTTGTTTAGATAACAAATATGACCTAGAATTCTGCTGAACAACAAGCCCAGTTCTGTGTGTCAAGTTTTAATCAAGGTCTACTGCACATACAAGTTCAAAAAGCATCAGAATTTTGGAACCTATTAAACTGCCACTTATGCGTGCTTCTTGTTCTTTGGATATTTTTGATGCTAATCAAATTCAAGTCTTGTTTAGATAACAAATATGACCTAGAATTCTGCTGAACAACAAGCCCAGTTCTGTGTGTCAAGTTTTAATCAAGGTCTACTGCACATACAGGTTCAAAAAGCATCAGAATTTTGGAACCTATTAAACTGCCACTTATGCGTGCTTCTTGTTCTTTGGATATTTTTAATGCTGATCAAATTCAAAAGTCTGGTTTAGATAACAAGTATGACCTAGAATTCTGCTGAACAACAAGCCCAGTTCTGCGTGTCAAGTTTTAATCAAGGTCTACTGCACATACAAGTTCAAAAAGAATCAGAATTTTGGAACCTATTAAACTGCCACTTATCCGTGCTTCTTGTTCTTTGGATATTTTTGATGCTGATCAAATTCAAAAGTCTTGTTTAGAAAACAAATATGACCCAGAATTCTCCTGAACAACAAGCTCAGCTCTGCGTGTTAAGATTTAATCAAAGTCTACTGCACATATGCAAGTTCAACCAGCATCAGCATTTTGGTATTCATCAACTTCTTCGTGTGCCTGTTGCTTCTTTCTTCAGATTTTTATTGGTGACCAACCCATTGCTGTTTTCTTGAGATTTTTAGTCTGGATCAAACATCTTGCTCAGATATAACATGACCTTGAATGCTACTGAACAATAAGCTCCATACTACATCTCAAGTTTTAATCAAACTCTACTGCACCTACAAGTTCAAAAGGCATCTGAATTTCAGTACCTATTCTTCAAAGAACTGCCACTTATGCCTGCTCCTTGTTCTTTGGATATTATCAATGGTGATCAAATTCAAAAGTCTTGCTTAGATAACAAATATGACTTAGAATTCTCCTGAACAACAAAGTCAGTTCTGCAGGTCAAGTTTTAATCAAAGTCTACCGCACATATGCAAGTTCAACCAGCATGAGCATTTTGGTGTTCATCAAATTCTTCTTCTTGTAGTTCCAGTTGCATGTTCTTCAGAATTTTTTGCGATGATCAGGAGTCTTGTTCAAATAACAAATATTACCCAGCATTCTACTGAACAATAAGCTCAGTTCTGCATGTCAAGTTTTAATCAAAGTTTGCTGCACATGCGAGTTCAACATACACCTGAATTTTGGTACCTTTTCATCAAGGAACTGCCACTTAGGCCCATTTCTTTTTCTTCAGATTTTTTAATGATGATCAAGCATCTTCTTCAGATATAACAAATATGACCTAGAATTGTCCTGAAAAACAAGCTCAGCTCTGCATGTCAAGTTTTAATCAAAGTCTACCGCACATATGCAAGTTCAACCAGCATGAGCATTTTGGTATTCTTCAAATTCTTTTTCTTGTAGTTCTAGTTGCATGTTCTTCAGAATTTTTTGCGATGATCAGGAGTCTTGTTCAAATAACAAATATTACCCAGCATTCTACTGAACAATAAGCTCAGTTCTGCATGTCAAGTTTTAATCAAAGTTTGCTGCACATGCGAGTTCAACATACACCTGAATTTTGGTACCTTTTCATCAAGGAACTGCCACTTAGGCCCATTTCTTTTTCTTCAGATTTTTTAATGATGATCAAGCATCGTCTTCAGATATAACAA
Organism: Chrysaora quinquecirrha; assembly: GCA_014526335.1. Classification (NCBI taxonomy): domain Eukaryota; kingdom Metazoa; phylum Cnidaria; class Scyphozoa; order Semaeostomeae; family Pelagiidae; genus Chrysaora; species Chrysaora quinquecirrha. The sequence goes on along the minus strand of JACTAT010000064.1, from coordinate 950,309 downwards.
ATATGACCTAGAATTGTCCTGAAAAACAAGCTCAGTTTTGCATGTCAAGTTTTAATCAAAGTCTACCGCACATATGCAAGTTCAACCAGCATGAGCATTTTGGTATTCATCAAATTCTTTTTCTTGTAGTTCTAGTTGCATGTTCTTCAGAATTTTTTGCGATGATCAGAAGTCTTGTTCAAATAACAAATATTACCCAGCATTCTACTGAACAATAAGCTCAGCTCTGCATGTCAAGTTTTAATCAAAGTCTGCTGCACATGCGAGTTCAACATACACCTGAATTTTGGTACCTATTCATCAAAGAACTGTCACTTAGGCCCATTTCTTTTTCTTCAGATTTTTTAATGATGATCAAGCATCTTCTTCAGATATAACAAATATGACCTAGAATTGTCCTGAAAAACAAGCTCAGCTCTGCATGTCAAGTTTTAATCAAAGTCTACCGCACATATGCAAGTTCAACCAGCATGAGCATTTTGGTATTCTTCAAATTCTTCTTCTTGTAGTTCCAGTTGCATGTTCTTCAGAATTTTTTGCGATGATCAGGAGTCTTGTTCAAATAACAAATATTACCCAGCATTCTACTGAACAATAAGCTCAGCTCTGCATGTCAAGTTTTAATCAAAGTCTGCTGCACATGCGGGTTCAACATACACCTGAATTTTGGTACCTATTCATCAAAGAACTGTCACTTAGGCCCATTGCTTTTTTCTTCAGGTTTTTTAATAATGATCAAACATCTTCTTCAGATATAACAAATATAACCTAGAATTCTCCGGAGCAACAAGATCAGCTTTGCATGTCAAGATTTAATTAACGTCTACTGCACATGCAAGTTCAACAGGAATTAGCATTTTGGTATTCATCAAATTTCTTATCGCGCCAGTTGTTTGCTCTTCAGATTTTTTATGGTGTTCAAGTCCATTTCAGTTAGCAAATATGACTTTGAATTGCTTTTGAACAATTGATGCTTTTGGACAACAGAACTAATATGTGCTACACGTCATGTTGTTATTGAACATCTACTGGACACAGTTATCTTGCACCAATCAGCATCTACAAATTTTGTCAAATGTATTCTCCTTTGTCTTGTATACATGTTTCTTGTTCTTCAGATATTTAGGGCTCCAAAATCTTGTACAGATAACAAGTAACATGTCTTTGAATTTTACTTGACAATAATCTCAGTGATCAATGTCAATGTTTTATAAAAAAAAAACAGCACAATGAAGTCCTCCATATTATCATGTCTCTGTTCTTTATCTCAGTTCGTTGGGTTTAGATTTTTTTCATGTTCAAAAATATAAAATTTGATATATATGATTTGATAAATTGTTGATCTACTTTAAACAAAGTCCGGATTCTTTCGTTTCACCTATTGGACAACAAATTTAGCAAATTTTGTGGTAGACATGGGTGTGTTTGGACAATCTAGGTGGCACGTCTTATGTGTCGAAGAATGAAGTACCCCCGGTTCTATGCAGCTGTTGCTGTGGAATTTATAAATGCTACCACATTATTTTCTCTGATGCGAATGATGATGATGCGATTGATGACAAAGGTGATTAGATGAACCTTTCCTGTAAGACAGGGAAAATCCCAAAGTTTTGAATCGAAAATAGAATATCTGTAGTAACGTATACCGCACTAATAAATTTTTAACTCGTGGGCAAAACTGTTTTGCAAATAATTCCCATCAGTGCACCTAAACCTGTAATCTTCGCTGCAAACACTCTTTGGAAAGCATTGTACCGCTATCCTTCGCACATTGCGACAGCATTGATATGTTCCTTTTTATGTTTGGTAGAAAAAGTGTCTACATGACTAAGACAACTGAATCCGGAATCAATAATACTGAACTTGAGAAACACGGAATCTGTAAAACACGGATTGAAAAAACCACGGAATCTAAAACAGAATCTGTAAAACACAGAATCTGTAACTTTCGTGAGATTGATTCCCGATAAAAGTCTAATGTGCAGCATCATGTTCTCGGCAGTGAAATCACATAAGTGAATGGAATGCTGAATTTAGACTGTCCTCTCCAGCTATTGGTTGGAAGAACATATTGTTTGTTGGTGCATGCCTGTGCCAGTAGTTCTAATGTGATTTTTCCTTTGTAACTCTCAAAAAATATAAGATAAAAAAGTGCATCGTTATTATCCTTTTCAATTTGAATTTCGATCGAATAATGAACAACCCTTGCGTCTTGTTTCCAATAGCAGAATGCAATGAGGCCTATTCTTGTTTCTCAAATCTTTATATAAGGAGACAAAAAAACTAGTAGATTTGCACATGAAACGCTGATCTTACACAAAAAATTATGTTATGAAAATCGCTCCGGAAACAGAAATAGCGCGCGAAGAAAGATTCTCCAGCAAGCAACCAGCAGGTGTTATCTCTTGCCTCTTGCACTGGGGCAACTGGCAACAAACTTAAATATACTTTAGGTTGAGCAATATATTGCTACGTATCTGTTGTTTATTCGTTAGCGCACCAGCATCGCGGAACTCTTCGTACAGGACAACAGGGCCCCACCTTTTATCTTCGTAAGAAAAACAATGTTATTTCGCTCTTAATGAATGATGCATCTTGTTGTCAGAGTTTTATTCGCGTGCAAAAAGAGAAATTACGTTAAATATGTAACAACCCATTTGCTCATCGTCAAGTCTGCCAGACGCCAACGTTTCAAACGTTTCAATTTGCATTGCTTTGTAACAGTTATGATAATTGTGCGTATACAAGACACGGAAAAGCAACGCGAAACTCGATATTTTTATATCTTTTCTGGGATAGAAAAAAGAACGAATTGTATAATTCCTGATCCGCTTCTGGTCCGCTTTCTACCTTTCGAGGAAACGTTTAGAAAATCGACTCAGCATTCTTCTTTGACCTTCAGCAGTTTAAGTATCACTTCGTGAAATTGATTGAAATTATCTCGTTGATTCTTGTCACTCGTCTCAAATAACACAATTTTATTTCACGACCGAATGGAAGAAGACAATCTTCATTTATTGGTTGAAAATATTTTCGATTCCAAATCTCGCAACTTACCCAGCGTACCGTCGTGATATTCTATGAAGTCAATAGATTTCTTGTTCTTGACCATTTGACAATTTTACTCAATCATCATTCAAATATTCACATAGATTCTGCATGAGATGCTTAATCGACGTATTGTTATTTATAGTTTGAAACTAAACCTGCTGCGCAATGACTTCAGCAAAAGTATACGTCGGAAACCTAGGCACAGAAGTCGATAAGGAGGCAATTGAGCAAGAATTCAGCAAATTTGGGCTCATAAAAGATGTGTGGATAGCGAGAAATCCACCTGGCTTTGCCTTCGTGATATTCAATGACCCACGGGATGCAGAAGAAGCCGTGAGGGTAATGGATAATAAACGACTTTGCAGTTCGAGAATAAAAGTGGAGCTGTCGCATACCAATGAAGGCAGAAGCAGAAGAAATGAGCAAGAAATAGGCAGAGGACGAGGTCAAAGAAGTGCGCGAAATGAGATGAGAACTTCAATGAGGGACAGGTCCCCACCGAGATTCCAGTTCAACCGCGGACCACAATATGACGAGCTACAGTCAAATAGATCAAGCCGCATGTCTCCTCGGGGTCCACCAGCACGTGGACCACCTATGCGTGGTCCTCCACCTAGAGCAACTGGTCAGCGACGAAGTGAGGAAAGGTTCGATCGTGGTATCTCTTATGATGATAGAGGAAGGTATCAAGATCCATTACCGCCACGTGATCGATTTGCTTATGAAAGAAGTTCTCATCTTGAAAATGAGTATGATGGATTTAGAAACAATGGTTATAGGGGAGAACCCCAGCAACCACACAACGACAGATACAATGACAGGTATCCTGATCGTTATGATGATAGATATGGTCCACCACAGCCTCCCGAGAGATATAGACAGTCAATGCCAGATCGCCCTCCACCACGGATGGACCGTGGACCAGACCGATTTCCCGAGAGACGCCCAGATAGAGGTATGAACAGTTCATCTGATCGTTTTGTTGAAAGATTCCCCAGAAGATCTTCTCCACCACCACGAGGCCCTCCAAAGATTAACAGGTAAGGCAGCTTTAAAGCTTCATTTAAAAATTTTGTGTATAATAATCCGGTTATAACGTACTTGAAGGGGCCGTAGTATTTGGTACGTTATAAGGAGGGTATTTTCTTTTGTTCTCTGACTTCAGGACAATTTAAATGGTATGCTATATCCGCGAGTATGTTATAAGTGAGCACGTTATAACCGGATTATACCGATACCCATTGAAATTCTAGCTCTCAAGAATTCAGGAAAACTGGCAATGGCATCTCCAAAACTGTCGGCAAGTGTCTATCTATTCTGGTGTCCACGTACTGCCCCATGTGTTTAATAAATTGTTAAATTCACTCTATTGTTATTGCATTCTTTATTTCAGTTCATTTTATCTATGACTATTAGACCCGAAGACACCGGACACTCTGTTTGCACACCCCGTTCACGTGAAAGATTGCCTTCCGTTCTTAATGACCATACACCCATGAAGTGAATTCAAATTTTCTCCTTTTATTCTAGCAATCGAACGCTTTTGAAAGTGTGATCCAAAATGTGCAACGATGTACAGTGCATTCTTTTCGTTTCGTTCGTCCATAAAATGACAAAACGGAACTATGCAGTTTTGTCGCACTATGTCAATGCGTTATTGTTATTGCAGTGTTCATTTTGAAGAGCAAAATATTGAATCGGACGATTTCGTCCTCGTTCGAACAGAATTAAAAACCAGTACGCAGTCGTTTCTTTACCGTACAAAGAGGTAATGGAATGGAGCAGTGAGATTTCTTACTTACAGTGTGAAGAGCACCTAAGAAATAGTTAATATTGTTATGTTTGGTAGTCCTTATTGATTTTCAATTACGTTCAACAGGATGCCACCAAGATCACCTCCACCCAGAAGAAGTGGTAGAAGTCCTATATCAAGACAGTATGTGCATCTTCATTTCATTGTTTTTATTACACTTTTTTTTTATAAGGAACCTTTGGTCTGAGTTGAGGCTCGAATTCCTTAATTTTTCGACAAAATGAGGCTGAAGTTCCTTATATTGTTCCGTGTCATGACATATGTTTGAATACTAATTTTTACAGCAAATTCATATAAATGTGCTTCATTTTCTAACTTTAAATATAAATGCAGTCTTTTTTGACAAAACAATGGGAAATATATTGTTATTCTGTTATTTTTCTGTACAAATAGTCTTGTTCTTGAAAAAATTTATTCCTAGTTTTTCATCCGAGCCTCGACAGTTCCTTAAAGTTCCTTAATTTTTTGGGAATTGTCAGCCTCGAGTGCCTTATAAAGGTGTTCCTTATAAAAAAACGTGTATTTAATTCATTCCCACCTTGTTTAAGAATTTCTCCCTTATAGATAGTTATTTTTTCTTTTTTCTCCCGTTTTTTCCGAAACACGCATTTTCTTACCTATTTCAGTTGGGGAAGAAGCCGATCACCACTTCGATGATTGTACAAATGAACAGGGTAGGTACATTGTTACACCATAAATTTAACTTTTGACTATGAGCTACATACAGCCTCCTCTGTGCAACATGCACAATGTTGGTTCATTTGTGTAAAAAAATCTTATAAAAGTATGCAAAGTAAAGAACACCGGTCTTTAAAAATATGTAACTGAGCGAAAGCAGAATTGAGCGATACAAAGATCTGTAGATGAATGAATGGCGAATGTATAGTCTCGTAACGAGTTTCTTTGTGTAGTATTTCATTACGTCAATCAAAGCTTCCGTTTAGACTTGCAAAATAACTTTCTACCCCCAGAAAACAAAAACATTGTGACTAGGATATTTTGAGATCACGAATACCAAGATACTGTTCTCGCACCTGTCAGCAATACTGTATCCCACAGAAGGTTTTTGTTTGTTTTACTGCAATTTATTTCCATTTAATTAAGAAACTGTTGAGAAACTTTTAGAACTAAAATTGGGCCAAAAATTAAGAAACTTAGAAAAAGGCCCCGAGCCAGGTTTCTCATAAAAAAACGTATACATGCGTTCCCAAACACCTCCTCATTATGTCATTTGGACATAAAAACAGGTTCTACCCAGCCGGCGAATGCCATTTTTGAAAGGGTCGGGTACTGAGCACACATAAAATTGTGCTAAAATGCAAAATATTGCTATCCTAAAAACCCGGAACGAGGAATCGGAACGGAATCGGAATGGGAGTTGGAAACTGAATCAGAATCGGTAAATGTGATTAGTTTATTATGTTAACTTTTAGACTTTCTGAACGATTGTAAGTAGGAAATATTATGTTGCTATACCAGAAAATAGATTGAGCAGTTGTTTATAATATGATAGGCATATTCTCGATTATCACAGTTTTAACAAGAATTATCCAAAAGCAAAGCAACAAAAGCAGGTCTTACCTCCTCTACTAATCAAATATCTTGAAACTCAATTTGTTAGTAGGAACTTTTGAAATCTGACACACAACGATTCCAGAAACACAGGAATCAAATTACAATTGTTCATATTATAATCTGAATAGGTATATCCTCGTATTTCATTTCATTTTTATTAATTGACATAGATTGAATTCTCGAAAGATTGGGCAGCTGGAGAGTTTATGTGATGTTATTCCTTATGTTCAGAAAGCCTTCGTCGCTTTTTAACTGGAAATGACTTCTGGCTTCTCGATTCTGAAGTCCAAATTTTAAGTTCTTAGACATTTAGTTGGATAACTTCTAAAATTTCATGGTCAAGATCGAGGAAAAAATGCCTCTTGAGTTTTCGAAAAACCCATCCTCGTTTCCTGTACAGCTGCACAATCCATTTTCTTATTTCATAAAGTCTGCAAGTCAAGATAATAAATTAATTACACTTATGGATTCTGACTCCGATTCCGGTTCTGATTAGTCATTCCGGGTTTTAAAGATATTAACGAAAATGAAAACAATTTTAGACTTTTAAAATGAAAATTGGAAGATTCTGATAAACCGGGTTAGATGATGTGTGAGGTGGAAGAAATGAAGAAGCATTGCGCAAAACAATATAACAACAAATTTTACTCGATATGTTTTTTGACCGGGACAGCCTGCCCCTAAGCCGATTCGTGTATATTTTTTCAATTTTGCCAATGTTTTCCTGGTAAAGCTGCTTTTGTGTTAATTTATCAATCTAAATGAAATGATAGTTTTAATCATTATCATTTACGAACTTGCCAAGGTTACTTTATGTAATCTATGTTTTAATAATACTACGTCGTTCTCCATTTCTTTTAGATTCAGTGAAGAACTCAATGCTTCTGGATATTGAACAAAATTTATTTTGTTGTTTATGGTATTACTGTTGTTCTTAAACTTATATTATGCTATTATTAACAAAGACACTGCATTCGCGTTCGCTACTTTATATTTCCATTTTGAAATTTTAATTTGAATAACTGAAGGTTTTTAAAGATCTTAGTAAGTTCTAAAATGGCGATTGCTTGATTTATTCCTCGGTGTACCAATTGAGTAGATTAACTGGACGAATTGCGCGATAAAAATTAACGACGCCCAAGTGCAATGCTATTGATATGCATGATGATAATACCCATCATTCCATGGCATGATGATAATACCCATCATTCCATGGCATGATGATAATACCCATCATTTCATGATTGATAATACCCATCAATCATGACTTCACACCTATAATATCGAGAATTAGTCTTTGCAAAATCGAAATTCGTAATCTGCAGGTAAAACCTTTCTAATGATGTTTACAGAGTACAATTAACACAAAAACTTCACGGTGCCATTTCTTCCCAAAACTGATAGGGCTGCCTACACGTTTTTTTGTAAGAACAACCTTTATAAGAAACACCTGGCTGAAATTTGGGTCAAACTCTTTTGCTATCTCCGAAACTAGATACGCACAAGCAAAGTTCACCAGCGTCAGGGCCGTCGCTACGACTCAACGACTGGGGGGGTGTAGCTTGGCATTTTGCCGACAAAATGGGCGTGGCTTTTTAGAGATGGGTGTGGCTTGGCTGTTGCTCTTTCCTTGGCGAATTTCTTTTTGTGGCCTATGCTTTGCACACAACCGCCAGGCCAGGAATATTATAGTTGAATCATAGAACATCATATAGAAATGGGGGACGCACATGCAAGAGGGGTACGGGGGCATGCTCCCCCGGAAAAATTTTGAAAATTTGAACTCTAAAATGACGTGAAACACAACCTTTTCAGCTGTTGAACAACAAAATTGTAATCATTTGCCAGTTTGATTCTTGTATACACTGTATAATTTGAGACTAGTTTGATAATGCACACTAGAGCGCTTTACAGTTTGAAATAGGACTAAACCTCCAATTTTAGACATAGGCAGTCTTGGCGACCCCGTGTATTATATCTCAATCCTGTTTGCTGCTGCGTGCTTGTATCTGTTATGGCTGGCAAACAGGCATATACAGATACGATTAGATAGCTGATAAGAAAACACTTTCTCTCGGCATTTGCTCGCAGTTGGCAACCCCCTAACTGTTATCGATACCTAACATGTCGGCAGCTGTGGAAAGTGGATGCTAGTCTTCGTCGGCAAGCTATGTGCTGAGCGCTTTCCCGACATTTGCCGACACGTTTATTTTGTTTCTTTCGATTTGCAACATTTCGCACTTATTTACTATTGCCGAAAAATTCCGTTCTTCTCAAATTTGCCGACGGACGACTTGCCTGGGGGGGTGTCACACCCCCCCACACCCCCCGTAGCTACGGCCCTGACCAGCGTATGTAAAGCCCTTGCCAAAAAGTGCTTTTTAATCATGTTTTCTAGAACGGTAGGGGGTGACAAGTTAGTGAAAATCACTTCAAAATAAGAAACTAGCGGGCTGACATCGAAGCCATGTGTTCTTATAAAAAACGTGCATTTACCTTCATTTGGCTTCATTATGGAATGGAATGTTACGTTTGGGAAGAAGAAATTCAGGTCATGTCTTAGACACCCTGAAATTCGTTGCGTAAAAACAAATTGATACTTTCGTGCGAGCTTAAACTCAATTGAGAATATACCACCGCTGTAGCAACGTCTGAAGGACGATGATGATGATGTGGATGATGATAATGATAACGAAGAAGAAGACAATGTTGACGAGGATGATGATGATGAGACGATGCACGATGATGATGATGCCCCAGACGATGACGACAACGATAGTGATAATCATCTTCAACATATCATCATCTTTTTCGACATATCATCATCGCCTTCAACATGATCACCATCGTCTTCAACATGATCATCATTTTCTTAATGATGATGATGATGCTGATGATTGTGATGGTGATGATGATGATGATCATAATCATATCACAAAAAAGTGATATTGAAGATGATGCTGATGATGATGGTGGTGGTGATGATGATGATTTTTTGATGATTATGACGTGAATGATGACAATGATGCTCAGATGAACCTTTCGTGGAAAAAAGGGAAAATCCCAGAGTTTTTAATCGAAAATAGAAAATCTGTAGTTGTGTATACTATTCTGGAGGTATTCTGACTATAAAATTTGAACTCGTACGAAAAATTGCGTAACAAATAACTCCAGTCAAACTTTCACCAACGATAACACTTACGACGAATTCAAAGTTTGCTACCTACTAACTGTGGTTTACCTTTCGCTACGCGTTTTGTGTGCTTTCCACCAACACCCTCTGAATTGTCTCTCCTCGGACATAAAGATACGTTGAGAAAGTGCCGGGCAAGATTTTGCTTGACTTCTTGCAAAACACCTGACTCTTTGAAGTGGAGCTTGGACCTGGAATGAATCCCTAGTCACGTGACAACGATTAGCGAATGAGAACAGTCCCCGACAAGAGCAACGTGTTCATCCATTGGCTGAGGCGTTTATGTCATTATTTGAAGGAAGGGTTTGTTTGAAGAGGCGAGGGAAGGTAGAGGAAGATTATCGAGCAGCCACGAAGTTCGAGAAGTTATAAATCAACTAATGGAAAGCGATTAGCTTTGATTTTATCTGTGTATTTATAATTGTTAGTCAGTGACACTGTCAGCTCTTAGTTAAAATGGAATCTGCTCACACAAAATCGATAGACGATATAGTTGGACATTTCAAAGTTTCAATTGATGATGGTCTTGAAGCTGCAAATGTGGACAAAGCAAGGGAAAAATACGGATTAAATGGTTTGTGAATACACTCTTATGTTATTCAGTTGTACCAATTTTTGCATTTTTTGAAACCCACCTCGACTGGGAAAGATGGCATCCATGAGAAACATATTGAACTGGTCGAAAAGATACAAGCTATGGCAAGAAAACTGTAGCTTTTAGGCCCATCAGGCCCCAACAAATGCAGTGACTGTTAAATTTAAATTTGCATCTGTGAGTGAAACAGGTGCTCTGCCTTTTGTCTTTTAGTTCTTAGTTGACACAATTGCATTTATGGGCAGAAAGGTATTCACACTGCAATGCATCTGGCATTTTGTTGGGATTAAATAAAGTTCAATGAGAAATATCTGTTTGCTTGTTTTCCCTCGAAACATTCCTGTTGGCCTTAAACCCTTAAGCAGAAGCTAAGCACTGCTTAAAAATAATAAGAGTTTAAGTGTATTTGTTTGGGACTTGTATATACAAATTTAAAGGAAGCTGTTTCATTGTTCATGTCCATTCAATGTGAATATAGTTTTGGGTATATAGCCTAGGCCTGACATTATTGGGGGTGCTTTCCATCCATTTTTTAACAGGAATAAATTTTAAACGTTATGCTGAAGTTTTATGTCTGAGTAGACGATGTCTGGCCTGTGGCATTTTGCAACATTAGGTACCTACCTTTATATGACTGACTCTAGAATTTACACAGAGATAACAAAGAAAAAAATACAGGAATAAGAGAGAGTTCAGTTCATAAATTAGAATTAACATGATAAAGAGGCTATGATAACTCCTGTTACATTCATCAAGTACTTAAAAGTGACAATGTAAATGTTCCATATTTGTAACAAAAAATTATACTGTATTCGCTGATTTTTTCAACTGATATAAAAGACCTGAAAAGTACTACTTAACCCAAGCCTTTCAGAAAATTATCAATCTGCAGGGGGGGGGGAATATTATGTCCCCTATTTATCTCAGCTTTAACTTGAGATGAAACAATTAAAATTGGTATGAACCTTGATATAATGGATGTTAATACTTGGTATTAGAAACTCAACGTGATCCATATAGGGTACTTCCGATTACGTGTTGGATACAGGAACAGAAAGTTTAGTAGATGTTTCGCCCAGACCATAGTCATAAGAAAACTATAGTCTGGAAGCGAACAATGGGTTATTGTTTTATCTTTTTGTCTGACAAAACGCTAGTTCCCAGACTTCCGTAAGTGCAACCAAAAATATCCTTTCTGATGAGTTCGGCAGTTCGCCAACAAGTTTATACCAGTGTACCCGAATAAAATGTAATCTTTACAAATGCCTGGTGCAAATTGTGCAATTCCCAATCATGGAGCTTGTAGAAGTAAGCAATACAAGGATTTCAATTATCAAACTACCTGCAGCTGTGGATGATGCATCAAGAAAATGGAGAAATGAAATCTTAAGCGTTATAACCCATGACAGAGTTATTGACGCTAATTTGAAAAAGCAGATTGAAGAAGACAGGCTTTACGTTTGTGAACAACATTTCGCACCAAATGAACTATATTATTGTAAGTACCTCTATTAAATTATATATTTCACGGACCTTTATGAATTTATACATAGCTAGAAGTCTAATTAATGCCTGCTCTCTTATGTGTAGCAAACATAGGTATCACAGGCCTAAACCTCTTCCTGTTCACCTCTTGTCCATTTTTTGTTGTTGTTGAAGAGGAAATATTCCCTGGCTACATACCAGTCACTGCTAGGATGACTTGCAGTCTTGTTTCAACCATTTTTCAAATACTAGGTATATACATACTTCATATGAATCCCATTTTTTGTGAATAACTATACCCGAGTGCCATCTAATGAACTTCCATTTCCATGTAAGCCAAGTTTTGAAATTAGACAAATCTACATCTATAAATGTGTGGTTACTTAACAGTTCTTTACTTTCTCTTGCAGATGATAATCGCAAAACCCTCAAAGAAGGTGTCGTTCCAAGTTTAAACCTCCCGCAAAAGAGTATCCAGAAAAAGGATTCTGTCAATCGCCCAACCTCTCAGATCGAGAAAAGGGAAGCAGCAAAGTTAGCAACACTTGAAACTCCACTCTCTCCTTGCTATAAAGACTTTACAGAATTTATTAAAAGATCCAAATGCTTAAAATTGACTGATTTTTTCATCACTGAAGTAGATGATCAATGTTTTATTGTAAAGAAGGACACTACATTTGCAATTGCAAGATTTGAGATTAGGGTAAACAATGAGCTGAATTTTATGATACGGGTTTTTGGATGGTTGTTGAATGAAAACTGCTTTGTTGTGAGTAATTATGAAGGATCTATGAGAAATGTTACACTTTCAAAGTTAGTAAAGGAATTGGAGACGAGTGATCTTTGCTCTGGGATAGACTTCCAATTACATATCAATCATTCAGACAAAAGTGTAAAGAGGCATGTTATTCCAAAGTTAAATAATTCATCAAACTCTTGGAAACAGCATATAACATTATCACAAGATGAATATTTGCGTGCAAATAAATGTCATGTCTTAGTCAAGTCAAGTAGCAAATGCCCAGAATGTATAATAAAAGAACAATATGAATTGAAGCAATTAAAGACAAAGGAAACAACTGAATGCTTGCCAGCCAAATTGAAAGCACCATTATCTGCAACAAAACCAGTCAGAGTAAAGTTGGCCCTTCAGCAGAGTCGCTTACAATGCAAACAGTTAGAGAATGAAGTTGCCAAAATGAAACAAGAGATAAAAAAATTCATCAAAACCAGTAAGTCCAGAACTCGGAGATGATTTCAAGCAAATTTTCAGTACTTGTGACGACCGAAAAATCCCACCATTCATGAAATTATTTTGGCTAGAACAACAAAAATACATTCAACAATCGCCTAGCCAAGTTCGTTATCATCCAATGATAATAAAGTTTTGTTTAGCTGTTGCTGCAAAATCAACTGCAGCATATAACGAACTTCGTTTGAATGATAAAGTTGGATCTGGGGTTATGGTTTTACCAAGTCTTCGCACTCTCCGTGATTATCGTAATTACATTCGACCTAAAAGAGGATTCAATGACATGGTAGTTACAGAATTACAAAGCAAAACATCAAATTTTACTGCTTGTGAAAGATACATTATCATCTCTTTTGATGAAATGAAGATCCAAGAGGACCTTGTCTGGGACAAGAACAGTGGTGAATTAATTGGCTTTATAGATCTTGGCGATGCAGAAATAAACTATGCCACATTAGATAAATCCAATAAACTAGCCACACATGTTTTGGTATTTCTCATCAAAAGTGTTGTGAATCCATTGTCTTACAGCTTCGCAACATTTGCTACAGATGGCATAACTTCATTTCAACTTTTCCCTCTGTTTTGGCGGGCAGTAGCCATATTAGAAACAACATGTTCCCTTTGTGTGATTGCAGCAGTTGCAGATGGTGCATCATCAAACCGTACCTTTTTTAACATGCACAAAAGTATTGGTGCTGAATCTGAAAAGAAAGTCACATACCGTTCGGTAAATCTCTTTGCACAATACCGTTTTATTTATTTTTTATCAGATGCACCACACCTGATGAAAACTGCAAGGAACAATCTAGCTAAATCTGGTTCTGGAAAGGGAACCCGCTTGCTATGGAACAATGGCTGTTATATCCTTTGGAGCCATATCAGCCAGATTTATAATGAAGATCTTGAATGTGGTCTAAAGTTGCTACCCAAGCTCACTTCTGATCATGTGAATCTCACTCCATACTCTGTGATGCGTGTGAAACTTGCAGTGCAAGTATTAAGTTCCAGTATGGCAAAAGTTTTGAAAGCTTATGGTCCTGATGAAGCTAGTGGTACAGCTACTTATATGGACAAGTTCTTTGATTGTGCAAATGTGCGCAATACACAAGAACATCACCATAAGCAGAAAGCTGCTTTGAGGCCATATGAGTCCTTGGAAGATCCAAGGTTTGAATGGCTTGAAAACCGGTTTTTGAAATACTTTGAAGATTGGCAAAAGTCCATCACAGAACGGCAAGGAAACTTTACCAAATCAAAGAAAGAGGCAATGTTTATTTCTTGGCAGACCTACAGAGGCCTTCAGATGACAGTATATTCTTTGGTCGATGTTACTAAATACCTTTTGTCAGTTGGGGTAAAATATGTATTAACTGAACGCTTCTGCCAAGACGACTTGGAGAACTATTTTGGAAGGCAAAGGTCCATTGGACATCGCCGTGATAACCCAAATCTACGCAGTGTGGGTTACAATGATAATATTATAAAGTCCCAGTTTAGTATCACTCCAATAGCTGGTAATGTTCAGTCAGGTTCTACAAAGATGAATGTAATATCAGATGAACCTTTACCAAAAGAAAGAAGAGTAACAAATAAACACTTTCATTCAAATGGCTGGGATGAAAAAACCCAAAAAACTAATTTCTAGATAACACAGACAAAAATTGTTATGTTTTATTTGTTGATCTCATCTGTTTAGTATTGAATAAAGATTTTTTAAATGGTTCTTCAAACATGGAGTGGCATTTAAAGAAAATAAAGAAATCTGGATAGTTTTCAGAAATTTATTGCATTCTACTTACATGTCTTGCATGGTAAAAAATAAATGTCCCAAATCTGTGCTTGTGCTAGCTTTCTTAATTTCTTTTCGTAATGACTTTTTTTGTGAAGACTTTTTTGCAACTTTATGTTTTTCTTTCAAGTCCTTGGCAAATGAATGACAACGAACCCTGACATAAAGCAAAATTAAATGCTCAAAACGCTTTTCCAACTTCTTTCTCTATTTCCATCTCAGCATTCGCAATTAAAACAGAAATGTTTGATCTACAAATGGGGTCTTTCAATGTAGCATTTAATATATCTTCTGCATTTATTATCTGTCTGTTTTTTTGAGAAGAATGGGAAAAAATACTTTCGACCCTCTTAAATAGTGAAATAGCAGGTGACCCGACTTTCCAGAGGCCCCCTCTATTCTTCATGTCCACCAATGGCTGAGCTGATTCTGTTTTAGCAGCCTTAAGAATGCTGAGAATTTGTTGACATGCATCTGATTTTGATGCTTTGCTATTCCTTATTTTCCAATAAGTATTTCTAAAGCAGTAACCAGTAAGGTACTCTAATGCATGAATTTCTTTGTCTGAAAGTTGTTTATTACTATTTGGTGGTGTTATGTTGGCAAAATCATTAGCCATACCACTTAACTTTGCAAGACAAAATTCAAAAACTCAGTTAGTAAAATAGTTGCTTCTTGCTCTTCTAGATTCCCAATCGTTTTTACACAACCTCCATAAAGCAACTGATAAGATGCTGAATAAAATTTTTCAGCATTGCCAGTGAAACCATCAATAACATTTGAGAATTTGTTTCTGATTTCAATGCATTCCTGAATACTGGTTGCAAAAGATTTAAACTTGCATCGGTATGTTTCAGGAAACATTTGTCTGCTGATAGTTTCTGCGTTGCATCCATTAACATTTGCTTGACTTCTAATGGGGGTATTTTCGGTGAGGAACAATCTGTTTTGTTTTCATCACTCTCACGGTGCTTTGCTTTCATATGGCGAGTCAGGCCACGTTTTGTTTTGTATTTCTTTTTGCATTTCTCGCAATTTAATATTTCCGCATTAGCGACCTGTGAAAGAAATTGATTTTTTAAATATGTATTAAAACATAGGTTACTTAAAACAGAAACTTCAGGGTAAAACACGACACGAGGTAAGAGACCAATAAACGAGAAAAGCCCAGTCGCGTCGCAGTATGAATTGGGTGGGTGTACAAGTAAAATGTAAATAATATTATGCAATTCATACCTCGTCTTCAATTTCCTGAAGTTGCTGTTGAATAGCTTCATCTGTTTCTGCCCATTCATCATCCAAAAAGTCGATAAATAACTCCAAATCTTCTCCGAAAATGAAGTCTTCATCCATTTCATCCATTGATTTTTCACTTGAACGTCAAAACGATTGCACCTACGCGTTGTTGTTGTTGTTCATTCAACATATGAATCGCGCGAACAATGGGCCCATTGTTCGCTTCCAGACTATAGTTTTCTTATGACTATGCCCAGACACCGATTCACCCAACTTCCTTTTCGCCCAACCTGCAAAGACGTTTGGCCCAACCCATCACAGTCATTTGAAATGACACAGGAAACGTCTTCTTTATAGTTTGTCAATTATTTGATCAATAACATTGAGGGCTCTGCCCCCAAACCCCTGATTATCGCATTGGTGACTGTTTTAGTAATAAAACAAGTGATAAATAGCAAATAATTTAGTTGGGCAAAACGACCGAGAATGTTGGTCAAAAAGACCAGCTTGGGCAAAAAGGACGTTAGGCAAAACGGAGGTTGGGTGAATCGACCTGATACCTTTAGTGAGGAATGTCTCACTGTTAAATACTGTAGGTTGAAGTTGCAATTCATTCATGCCTATAGATGATAATACTCATTAATCTCTCCTGGAAAAGATTTTTGAAGGTTTTTTTGCACCTGCTTTTTTAGATATTTCATAGAGAACATTATATAAATGGCCTTCTTCTGTCAAAATTAGAGAAGCATGAAATTACGGCATTTAAAGATGCTATTTTGCAAACTTTGTGTAAAGTTGGATTGATCTTGTTCAAAAATTGATGCAAAGTGTGGCTTGCCCTTTTGGCATAAGTGGTAAAAAACAGGTTACCTTTATCTTCTCCAGGGCAGCAAAATGAAAAACTTTTAGTGTTACAAGCCTTATGATACAGTTCTATTGCCAGTTATCTAATATTTTCGTTTTCTTTTTCAGAACTTCCTCCAGAGCAAGGTCAGTAAAGAGTAATCAATACATTTCAAGTTTCATTTCATTTCCTTTCATTATGGGTTGCCCTTTAACAATACAAGTTCCATTTCATTGCATTTTGGTTTCAAAGGGCCATCGAAAATAATCTCTAAACTTAGCTACTCTACTTTGACAATGTTAGAAAAATATTTTTCTTTGAATAATTAAAAATCCATAACTAATCAAAGCTCAATTACCCAAAGTAAATATTTTTAGTTATTTTAAATAATTGTTAGGTTGTTCCACACTGTGCTCCTCTGTAAGAAGAACATTTTTTTGAGCAAGCTGTTCTACTTTTGCATTTTGTGATATAGTTTTTCTGTTTCTAATTGCAATCAACCTTTTTTTCACAGGAAAACCACTGTGGGAGCTCGTTCTTGAGCAATTTGATGATCTTTTAGTAAAAATTCTTTTGATAGCTGCTGTTATTTCATTTGTGAGTTCTGTAATTTTTTTTGTATTTGATTTCTCGACATGGATACTGGTACTTCCGATTCGAAAGCCTTGGTATAGAGTTTGCACCATAAGTTACCCTCTTCCTACTGTATAATGTTAGCAAAAACATACTTGGTTATACATAGAAGCCCTTTTCCGGCTGACACTCCTCTGAGTAATAGCCTCAAAGCATACATACAAACTGAGAAAAAATTTATACTCAGAAATAGGTTGAAATGCACCAACATAACAATTTTTTTATTAAATTATCAGTGTGAAACAACAGGGGCTTCACATATAGAAAGTAGCTTGTAAATGGCAATTATGGCTCTTGGTTCTAATGTGTGTTTTTTGCAGGTACTGGCTTTCTTTGAAGAAGGGGAAGATAGAACTACTGCATTTGTTGAACCTTTTGTTATCCTTTTAATTCTATTTCTTAATGCTGTCATTGGAGTCTGGCAGGTAAATTTAATTGTTTCTTTGTTAAGAAAGTTGTTTAATGATTTAAAATTGTGATAAACAGTGAAACAATGCAAGGAATACTTAGAATCAAACAAGTATGCTTAGTATGCCTGACAATGTTTCTGCTGTTTATCACAATTTTAAATTTTTTACTACTGAAAGCTATTGGATGATTTTACAGGCCTGGCCTTTTAAGGAGCGCTATAGTGATTTTTTGCATGCCTTGGATGATGTGGGCGTGTGTGGAGGCATGCATGTGACAAAGACTGAAACCGTTCCCTGAATCTCAGGAATGTAACAAACGCGCATCTCTAAGCAATGAGGTGCGTGACAAGCACACACTTGTGATAGGGTGCCTTAAAAGGCTAGGCCTAAGCCCTGGATATCTATACTCCCTGGCATACCTCCAAGGTTCCTTTGATCTTAATTTTTCCTATATAAGCATCAAAGTAGAAAAATTTATTTGCTACAATTCAAAGCAAAGGGCACAAGTCTCTAAGACATGAAACTAGAAGTTCTATACTTACTACTCATGAAATCACAATTCACAGTCAGAAAAATCACGTTTCACAAACCAAGCAGTGTAAAGTGCTGAATCCAGCTGCTTTCACCTTAGAACAATAAAACTTGTAAATAGGCTTAAAATGCTTTCGTTAGGCTTTAAAATTGGGTTTGTCTCAAGATTTTAGAAAACTTTTTTTAGCTTTGCTCCAGAGTCCTAAAAATGGGGAAGGGAAATTCAGATGATGAGAGGGCCCAATGTGATTTTTATGAAACAACTGCATACGGGATAAGCGAAGTCACAGCCATTCCTAGAAAACTGCTACTTTACTAGTATATACTCGCGAAAGAAATTCATATATTGTTACTTTAGAAAAAATGTACATGTGGCATGCAGCAGAGTCAATGAAGCAAATCTGGATGCTCAAAGAGCTATAATCATTAGCAAAGTGCACACCATACTAAACTAGGGTGTCGTGGGGGTGTGGATAGCCCTCAGGTGGCTACAGATACCCATAATATTTTAATAGCATTTGGAGGAATACTGCATAATAAATGTTTTGCCAACGCTGCATAATCTCATCTAAAATAATTTACATCAATTTGTTTTAGGAGCGTAATGCAGAAAGTGCTATTGAAGCATTAAAAGAATATGAACCAGAAATAGCTAAAGTTAGAAGACAAGGAAAATCTGGAGTACAAAAAATAAAAGCAAAATATTTAGTTCCAGGAGACATTGTTGAAGTGTCAGGTTGGTTTTCTTTGTATTCATATACACTAAGGGGTCAGAAGTATTGCAACACTCGCCCAAATATGGCGGCCAACAGTAGCTATAGGCCAAACACACAAAACTTACATAACAAAGCCATGACGGTTTTGGGGCTTTGCGGAACTTGATGGAGGTGGGAATATGTTCACAATTTCATTGACTTTCAATTTAAATAAAAATTAAATGATTTATTTGTTGCTTCTGATTGAAAATAATGAAAAACTTTAGAGCAGCGCCTTCTTGATTTTGAGCGAAATATTTCAAGAGCTGTTTTGATGAAAAGCAATAAACATAAATACTTTTCTTACCGATTGAAGCCCTTTCGAAAGTAAAATAGTTGAAACTTTTGTGCCAGGTTATAACCAAACTTTTCTGCGCGATACTCAATCCTTTTGAATGGATGGCAGAACTTTCCGAGTGCTAAAAATCAACCTAGGGTTGGCAGCAGCAAAACGCTTTGAAATGGTCTTTTTGATTTGATCTTTGAATCCCAAGGAAACATTGCCAAGCTACGTCATTTGTACGTACTTTTTGTCAGCCCAAAAACCTGCAACCCTCTTGTGGAAACAATCCGAAATATCGTCCTCCGGGTAGTTGTTTTTAGCCTTTATTTTGTCTAATTCTGAATCAAGCCGAGTTTTAGAGCATCAGCACGATAAAACGGCTAAAATAGAACAGAAACTTCAAAAACTGTTGCTGGAATTAGTCAAGAAAAATCTATTGACTATAAGGAGATTGAAGGAGTATTACAATTTTTTCTTCTCAGCTTGTATACTATTTACAAAACCACTCATTTTTCTATGAAATGGATAACGTCAATGGACAATCATCTTCATTGATCTTTTTTACAAACTTTCCACTTTTTTATTCTTCCTGAGAAGTGCATTTTTGGAAGTAAAAACTAATCGAATTAGAACTTTGATATCATAAAGATGAAAGATTTATAGTTATAATTAATAAAAAAGTAGCAATAATGTTAACAAATGACATCATATATGAAAGCACTTGATCAGACACATTTATTGATTTATGTTACACTTTGATTGGCAAGGTCATTGAACAGGTTAGCAAACAGAACTCTTTTTAATGTAGCGAATCTTTTTACTTTTAGTTGGTGATAAAGTTCCTGCTGATATTAGAATTTTAGATATCAAGTCAACAACACTTAGAATTGACCAATCAATTTTAACAGGTGAGTCTAGTTTTTCTTTTCAGAATTAAAGTTTTGGTTATTCTCCTTCATTATGCACCATTCTCAAAGCACTTCTTAATTTTTATGCATACAGCTTTCCATATTTATTTCATTAAAAATCACAGCTTTATATTATAATTATTTGCAGCCAGTTTTTGATTTTCTTATATTTGGCAGTTTTTAACCAAGGAAGGTTATATTATGATGATCAAGAAATCCCACCTTTCTCTTAGAGACTTTATGTGAATGGATTTTTGTATATTATTGGTTTTTAGTTATGTATTCTTATTTGTTTCAAAGTTCTGTTAATTGATTTCATTTCTATTGTGTATCCTGACTTATTTCTGTTATCTCTTTGGTCAGTAACACACTTTCAGTCAGGGTAATGTGTGTCCATATTGTCTATCTGTTTGATTTGTTTGACATATTGTAGTATGTGTTACTAACCTTATTACATACAATACAAATTTATGTTTCAAATTTTTGCTGATTCAAATGTGTACGAGTTTTTTATTTGTTGGTATATTAAAAAGAAGGACCATTATGTTTTTTGATATGAAGTGTGAAACATTTTCAATAGTTATTGTAATCAATGAAACAGCATTGTTTAGAAATCCAAAAATAATCACTTATGGCTAGAACACAGGTTAAAACATTGCCATGCATCAAGTGAGAAAGCATAGATTTGCCATCTGCACACCAAAGACATTCATCTTCAGTGTCACTTTCATTGCTAACAAATAATTTTTGCCTTCGATCAATGGTATAGTCATTCTTGACCACTTCTTTTATCAAGGTGAAAGTGTTAGTGTCATAAAACATACAGATGTTATTAAAGATGAAAGAGCCGTCAATCAGGATAAAAAGAACATGTTATTTTCTGTAAGTTTGCACATTTCTGTTCTTTTAAAAAGAGATTTTAGTTGTTATATTTCATTTTATTATCCAGGTACAAAAGTTATTCAATTAACCAATCCCTCTTTTATCCGGACTTCAATTATCTGGCCACTCAAAAATGTTAATATACGAAATCATTATTCAACAAATATTCTTTGCACAAACCACTCAAACGTCAAAATGTCATGCAAAAATTATAACAAAACCACTCCAAAAACTTAAATGCAATAGTATACTGATAATGATTTTCTTGAGAAATAATTTTGAAACATTACTCTTCTTAATTTATAACTATTTTTTTGCTGTGATTATATATTTTCGATTATCCAGAATTTCGGATTATCTGCACACATTTTGAAAATATGGTGTCCAAAGTAGGCCGGATAATTGAATAACTACTGTACTTAAATTTGAATGAAATTGAATTTGTGTGTGAAGCGTGATCTTTTAAGCATGAAACCATGAATTTGTGTGCCACAGGGGTGTATTTTCATGTGTTCTCTTTAAGCTTTGTTCTTTCCTTCTTTGCACTTCATGAGATGAATTCAGAATTCAAAAAAATGAATGGTGGATTGTTGTGAACAGTCTGAACTGTTATATATAACTAAGAATCTCTTCGTTTTTTAAGGGAACAAATGTATCAGTTGGGAAATGCACTGGTATAGTTGTTGGAACTGGTCTCAATACTGAGATAGGTAATAGCTTTCGCATCATATAATTTTCATTTTTACATGATTCTACAGAATACGGTTGTTCAGACCGGCATAATTTCCAACAAATTTTGAAATACTCTATTTATTTTTAACACCATATAATAAAGCCTTTATTGAACTGTTGCAAGATCAATGCAGGCAAATATTTGAACTTCATCTCTGCACAGACCTCACTATGTTTGGTCCGTAGTCGTGCTTCAGTCCCAATTTTTCCCAGCATTGACCTCCCAATCGTTCAGTAACGTAAAAATATAATTTTTGTTCTGCCTCACGTTGTAATTTAAGGTATAATTATTTGTTCCAGGTAAAATAAGAAATAAAATTGTTGAAAGCGTAAATGAGAAGACGCCTTTACAGATGAAATTAGATGAATTTGGAGAACAACTATCAAAGGTGTGGCATTTCATTCTAGCATAATTAATTCTAACTTTTATAATATATCTTATGAGTAGCCAATAAAAATTCTAGGTCATTCCAGTAAGTAGTTTAGTAATACAAACAAACAGTAATTTTTTGAATGCTTTTTGAAGCTTTCGTACACGTGTTGTCAACTGTTTCTTTAATAGGTATGTATTATACTTTCTGTGATATGTTGTGATATTAGCATCCTTCGATTGTCTCCTATAGGTTATCTCAGTTATCTGCATTGCAGTATGGGCTATTAATATAGGACATTTTAATGACCCAGTCCATGGAGGATCATGGATAAAGGTACTTTCGTCTTTTCGTTATTTGATGGTCTTTTGTTATAATTATTAGTCCATGCGATTGCCATTCATGCTTGATCAACATTGGCGTGTGGCTTTCTTCCTGAATCCTGCTTGATTTTTTTAAATTAATTTTAGTAAAACTAAAATTTTTAGGATTCCTCATTAATGATTAGCCATTTTTGATAGGTATGCTTTAGCTACCTAACCTGCTGTACAAAAGACAACCCTTTAGCTTTCTTACCACATTTTACTTTTTGGCGTTTTAATTTAATGAAAAAAGGACAGTTGCAAGAAACTTTGTAGTTAAATTATCAGCGTTAATCCCGAAAATTTCGAACGTTTAACTTTTGGACACAGAATTTGCAACTTTAAGAAAATTACGAACTCAGAATTGAAATAAGTTTGGGATTTCGCGACCATTTTTAAACATTTTAAGAAAGGCAAAGAAGAGACCTTGATTATGATTTTGACGATTATCGATAATGATGTCCAATGATGACGGATTAAAATGAACAAGAGGGAATTTTGCACAGCAGTGCTCTAACGATTAGAATAACTGTTGAAGGTTAAAGAGATTCACACGCGCCTTTCAGAAAATTTCTAGATTTGGAAAAAGTACAAGGGTTGCATGTATAATGCCACGTACAGAAACCATAGTCACTTTTAACGTATGTGAAACAAGAACATTTTGAAAATTTGGTTTTCATTATTTCAATAAATAAAGCACAGTTGAAATTTAAAAATAGACATTTGTCGGTCATTGAAGTTTCATAATGAAACTAGAACTCATATTAGCAATTTGCTGGAACTGCTAGAGTACAGAAAGGTGTTACTGGGCTATAATTTCAAGATTATTGTCTGTCTTCTTGTCATATCAACTTTTAAAGGCTACAAATTGATTTTTACACCTAAAATTTGTCTGTGAATTCCACTGTCCGAAATATTTGGGAGTTAACCCAGGGCTTTATGTATGATAGCTCACAGTTTATGTCAATGTTTTGCTTGTAGCTTCCGATCCGATTCCACAAATAAAATCACCGGATAGTTGTTTGCGAAAATTTCTAACGAAAATGCTCAGAATTAATATTTCAGTGAAGAAAAACTGAACTTTTGTGGGTTCATTCGATCACTTTCAAAATTTCAAATTTGCGAGAAAAAGCGGAAACACCAGAAACAGATCGAAACAAATGTCTTAAGTGGTATTTATACCCAGATGCGGATCGAAATACACCAGAAGAAAAGCTCTTCTATATTGGTATTGAATTTTGAACACCAATCAGCTTGTGAGATACAGCGGGATGTCAATGCAAATATCCACAATCTTTTCTCGCAGTAAAACAAAGTAAAAAAATTTCCGAAATGTTTTTCAACATTTTATTTCCTAAAGGGAAATTTCATTTATTTATGCATCATTGTTTGTGTCCCTATACCAAGAGAAGGAAGCAAGGTGCTTAATGTGGTGGCGTTAGCTCTATTTAAAATTGTTGTTGAAATGAAGCGTCATTGTCTTTAGGGTGCCATCTACTACTTCAAGATAGCTGTTGCTTTAGCTGTGGCTGCCATTCCTGAAGGATTACCTGCTGTGATAACAACTTGTCTGGCACTTGGTAAGTCATTTATTTTTATTTTGTTTCATCTGTTTTCATACAGATAAAAGTGAAGCCTTGTTTTGGTAGGTTGCTGGCTGCAGTCAATTGTGGCTCTGTGTAGCTGAAGTTGAATATACGCTGTCACCATTGTCACTTGCTGTCGCTCAGTCTTTTGAAACAGGCTATAGCGTGAGCTAACACCAGTTGCCTCTCTGACAACTGAGCTTTGACTTTTTTCGTAAATAATAATTTAGATTATCGAATTTTAAAAGAACAGTGGCGAGGTTGAGAGTATTATACAATCAATAAGACAAATGCTGATCAAATGTTCAAAATTCATAGGCATTTTCTGATTAATATTCATCCCTGGAACCCGATATGACGGACTTGGTACACAACAAAGTTGAAGCTCATTCATTTGTCAGCCGGAGTATTAAGCCAGAAACCTTTTCCAGTGAAATATCCTTTTTGAAGCTACAGTGGCCTGGTAGAAAGACTGGGATATGCTCCAACAATCGTGACATATGACATATGGTATAGACCTAATGCATAAATATTGATCATCAAATATTGGAGATTCTCAGTTCATTAGATAAAAGGATTTATGCTAAATCCTAAATTTGTTAGCAATAAAGCAATTTTTAAGAAGGATGACAGCAGTCAAGATTAAGTTGTATACTGAGTGCCTCAATATTTAGTACTTGGCCTGAAGCTTCTTTGCATTTACGAATAACCTGCATGATGATGCTTAAAATGTTTGCAAACTACACAACACTACATTGCACAGTAGAACAGTGGATGGAGTAACCATAAATTTGCAGACAGCACTACTAGAACTAGCATTGTGGTTTAAAAGGAATTTCTTCATGATACATACAGTCACCATACAAGTAGTGTTAACAATCAAACTAGCAGACTATGTCCCAAGTTATTTCTTCAATTCAAATGCCTTAGGAAATGAAGTTCAAGCTCAATTCAAAACGAGCCATAATTTTCAACAAAATAGAAGATGAAATTCTTGCTAACCTCAGAATCAAAATATGGCTGACATAAATTTAGTAAAACTCTAAAATTTGCAATGAAATTTTGCAGGAACAAGAAGAATGGCTAAAAAGAATGCAATTGTAAGATCTCTTCCTTCTGTTGAAACTTTGGGTTGTACCTCAGTTATATGCTCTGATAAAACAGGAACTCTTACGACCAACCAGATGTCTGTCAGCAAGGTTTGTGATATTTGTCAAAGTATTAATGGTTTGCAATTATTTTGAATATGTTAATTATCTTTTGAGCTAGACGGCTGCTTTCTCATTTTCCTGACCAGTAGGAGAATACATAATGAAAAATGGACAAGTCGTTTCGTTAAAATTGGCATTGTTGTAGATTGTAACAGACAAACATGCATATTAGGTGTTTAATCTTGAGCAAGCGAAATAGTGAGTCAACAATTCTATATTTCTTTAGCATGAACCATACCATTCGAGTTTTTTATTGTATACCTTTCTGTTTAGAATCTAAAAGTGTTTTTACACGGAGTTGAGAGGGTTTCCTGCCAAAAATCGGTTTGAAAAAGAATTCCCTTGTTCGAGAGAGTCTAATATTGTTGTAGATACACTCGTATATAAAGTGTTGAATCGTGATCAACCCTATATTTTCTAGTCAGCAGCCCTATAATATCTTATATATGAACGCTTCCATTTGAGCTTTTTTATTTTATATATTTCTGTTTAGAATCATTGGGGTAATTTAGAGAGGTTCCTACCGAAAAATTGCTTAGAACAAGCATTAGATTGTTCAATAGGGTCTTATTGATGCTGTTTTGGGAATTAGTGTAACATTTATCACCAAATAAATATGAAATTATACTTGTCATGCATACTGATGATTTATTCTTTTATTTACTAGATGTTTATTCCTGCAAGTATAAATTCAGGAAAGGCATCTTTCAACCATTTTGATATCAGTGGCTGCACGTACGAACCAGTTGGGGAAGTGTATGTTACCATCTTAATTTGTGAATATTTCATCTTTACGTGATTAGCCTCGTATTCAAATAGCAAGACTTGAGCAAGCTGTGTAGATGAATTCATCGAAAATTTTTTTTCTAGATTGGTTGATGGCCAGCCATTTAGCATAGAAAATTATCCTGCGATTGAGGAGCTCGCTGTTATTTGTTCACTTTGTAATGATTCAGGTGTAGATTTCAATGTGGTAAGTTGTCCTATCTACAATTAATACCTAAACTTAATCAATTGAGACATTAAGTAGTTTTACAATAAAGGATGGGTAAAATATCTCGTTTTTTCTTGTTCACTTATTTATATTCCCTCATCTTAGGCAAAAAATTGTTATGAAAAAGTTGGTGAAGCAACAGAAACTGCATTGATTGTGTTGGTTGAAAAATTGAATGTGACAGGAATGGATTTATCACAAAAAAGTTTATCAGAGAAAGCCCATGCCTGTAATAATGAACTGCGATCACAATACAACAAGGTGAATAGAAATCTTCTCTGATTGTTGTTGTGTTATCCATCAATAACATTGCTCTAACTTTTACTTGCGGTTACTTCCTGGTAAGTACAGGTTACAGTTACCAGTTTCTAATCCTCGAAAAATTCTTATAATAAAATCTGTTACAATTTCGGTTTTCAGGAATGTACGTTAGAGTTCTCCAGAGACAGAAAATCTATGAGTGTATATTGTACTCCAAAAACTAATGGGCCGTCTACAAGATCACAGCAAAAAGGAGGAGCTAAAATGTTTGTCAAGGTAAGCATCGCATCTTTTGCTACTCTTGCAGAGCAACAAAGTAATCTTGCGAAGCTCTCTTTATTAAATTCAATTCTTGTTTGCCAGTCAAGTAAGTAAACATTATTTCTACAAGTGATTGAGCAACGACAGAAGCTGAGAGCACTGAAGTATAATTGTATGTCACGTCACAAGAGAAGTCTTTCGCCTCAAAAGTGCTACATTAGTTATTTCTAGGAGAAATGAACAACATTGCTGAACTATTGTTACACCCTGTTCGCTTACAAATTTGAATTTATTACTTTGAAGGTCATTTCCATTTTTGAATGCAGCTGAACAGATCATAGAATCAAAAATATTCAACAACACTTGTCTATATTACTACACAGCCTTTGCCTTAAAAAAACGTATTTAATTAGTTTCTAATATGATAATGATATAGTCAGTCCAAGTATGCCATAAAGGTATAAGGCTACTACATTGTTTGTGCTGTTGTTTGTAGGGTGCACCCGAAAGCTTGTTGGAAAGATGTTCTCACATCAGAGTTGGAAAGCAGAAAGTAGAAATGACCGAAGACATTAAGGCCAATATTCTGGAAAACGTTTCTCTATATGGCACAGGTAATTTTTCTTATGAATTCGTTACTGGTATGTTAGTAAATCTGCTTGCTAGATGTCTTCATGCACTACAGCTAGCTTTTGATCTTGCCTGACCAATGAACCACATTTGTCGGAACATATTCCTATAATGTTTAAAAACTTCCGCTGAAATACCAGATGATTAATAATGCATATGTGACACGATTCCTTCTACTTTAGGGAGAGATACCTTGCGATGCCTTGCCCTTGCTACAGTTGATGAGCCACCTCATATCAATGATATGGATTTATCAGATTCTGCTAATTTTATCAATTATGAAGTAAGCTCTACTTGTTTGGTTTTCAAGATAGAAACAATTATAAATCTGCAGCCTTTAATTTTGATTCAGCTTCATTATCAGTTTTAAAATAGCCTTCTTTTATTGGTTATGAATGTACTATATTGCATCTTTTTAGAGTAAAATGACTTTCGTTGGCGTAGTTGGAATGTTGGATCCTCCTCGACTTGAAGTAGCTAGTTCAATTTGCGAATGTAATGAAGCTGGAATCCGAGTCATTGTCATTACTGGAGATAATAAGGTAAACTGGTAAATTATTCCTGTTATTAGCTTGACATGCTATTGTTGTTTAAATTCTACTAAAGCTGTACCATTTCTAACTAAAGATCTTGCCATATTGTAGGAGTTCCAATTCTCCTTAACATGTTGCTTTTCCTTGCCAACTTATAGTTCTCAGAAACATTTTAGCTTGTGGTTTAGGTACACCGCAGTTAGAAACATTACTGTTTCAAAACATTTTCTACTGCGCATATTGAACAATTGAGATATTGATATTGTAATGACACTAAGGTTTTCTCTTATTTTGGGGCTGAAATATAACTGCTAATTTATGGAGGTCTTTTCTTTTAAGGGTACAGCTGAGGCAATTTGCAGAAGAATAGGAGTTTTTGATAATGAGGAAAACACGGAAGGTACTTTTAAATTTTATTTTCTCAATGTTCAGTTGGGTGAAAATCTATTTTTTGGTCTTTAGTCATTTATTAAGTTTATCTCTCTCTCTTCGAAAGGAATGTCTTTCTCTGGTCGCGAATTTGATGATTTAAATAATGAGCAGCAAAAGGAAGCTTGCATGAACGCAAGGTAAGTCAAGCAACAAATCTTGATTAGGGTTTTATTTTAGCAGATCGTGCATACAGACATTTTTATTAGCAGATCGTGCATACAGACATTTTTTGTTCTGCTCTTTTTTTGGTCTTTCATTGTATTTGTTGTACTGTATCATTATGTAGTTTAGATTTTTTAGTAGTTTCATAAATGCAATAGTATTAAAATATTTTAATTTATTGTCCCAGGTTGTTTTCAAGAGTGGAGCCAAATCATAAGAGTAAAATAGTTGCCTATTTGCAGCAAATGGGTGAAATAACCGCCATGACAGGAGATGGTGTTAATGATGCTCCAGCTTTAAAAAAAGCAGAGATTGGCGTTGCCATGGGATCAGGCACGGCGGTTGCCAAATCAGCATCTGGTAATTTTGTTGTTGCTTTGTTTTGTCCTTGATGTTATTTTCGTTATATAGCATGCCCTCTAACGTCTCCTTCAAATTTTTGTCACAAAATATGATTTTTTTTAATCAGTTTTTCTTCAATGACTGTTTCATTTCTCTAGAAATGGTGCTGGCTGATGACAACTTTTCAACAATTGTTGCTGCGGTTGAAGAGGGGCGAGCTATTTATAATAACACAAAACAGTTTATAAGATATTTGATCTCATCAAACATTGGTGAAGTTGTAAGGTGCGTATTCCTTGATCAAATGGAAGTCAAATTTTAGCAAACAAAAACCTGTTTAAAATATAAAACCTGTTTTCATCTGCCTCGATTTCAGTTTTTCTTGCATAAGTTATCAATAATCTACATTATGCACATCACGTTGAATTTTTAGCATCTTTTTGACTGCTGCTCTTGGAATGCCTGAAGCATTAATTCCAGTTCAACTTTTGTGGGTGAATTTGATGACTGATGGTCCTCCAGCCACTGCTTTGAGTTTTAATCCACCCGAGGTTGATATCATGAAGATGCCACCAAGAAATCCTAAAGAAGGTCTCATTAGTGGATGGCTTTTCTTTAGATACATGGCCATTGGAAGTAAATATTCAATTTTTTCATATTGTATTTCATATTACTTTTTATCACTGTCTATGTGTGGATTTATTTTTCCAGTGATGTTGATTTTAGTTTTTGAAAGGAAAGCCTTTTTTCACGAATAGGCCATTCTGAGAGCGACTCTGAGAATTCAAGACGTATCTTTATCGCGTATAATTTGATATTATTTTGGCATTGTTATTTGTTGTATGTCAATCATATTTTTGTGACAATGAGAAAATTTATTGGAAATTATTTATTTTTTTATTAGTTTACGTTGGAGCTGCTACAGTTGCTTCTTCTGCATGGTGGTTCATGTATTATGAAGGAGGACCACAGATATCATTCTTCCAGCTTTCTCATCATCATCAGTGCTTTGTCAACTCCGTTGCTTTTGAAGGAATCGACTGTTCCGTATTCAAAAGTTTAGAACCAATGACCATGGCTTTGTCAGTTCTAGTTACAATAGAAATGTTGAATGCTTTGAATAGGTATGTGTAATTGATCAAATTTTTTATATTCTGTTTGACCTTCATTTTTTAATGTTTTTTGCGATTTCAAATCAAGTGATTTAAAACGAACTTGGCAAAAACCAGTTAATATTTCAGCTACCAAGAGAACACCAAAACTAAGTATTTATTTTCTTCACACCGTTTAGTCTTAATAATTTTTTTGTAGCATAAGCGAGAATCAAAGTTTATGGGTTATGCCACCTTGGAGGAACTGGTCATTGCTTACTGCTATCACGGCATCGATGCTGATGCATTTCCTGATTCTATATGCGCCTTTTATGAAGGTAATTCGTTGTTTATAGCAATGGTGACTTTTGATCTTTGAATGCTCCAATCTTTGAAAATTTTCCTATTGTTTCTACCTTGTCTTTTTTGTCTTCTTTTGTTTAATCCTGCGCCGTTACCTGCACAAATTTTATTACTCAGAGAATAATTCTATTCCATTCTCATGACAGGCAATTTTCCGGGTAACACCATTAAATTGGACTCAATGGATGGCAGTTTTAAAATTCTCTGTGCCTGTGATATTCCTGGATGAAATTCTCAAAGCAGTTTCCAGATACTTAGTCCATGGTGAAAGTAAGTTATTACACAGAATTTTGATATTTTCAGATGTCAACGATTTTGTTGTGATGAAGTTACCATTAATGAAGTATGACTCGATATTAGTCAGATATCCCTGCAAGTGCTACACTAATTTTTTTTACAAGAAGCTGACTATAAGCAACTTTATGCCTTTTTTCTAAAAATCAAGAAACTATGGATTAAGGAATAAAACGAAAACTAAGAAATTATTTCAGCTTCTTAATTCAGCGTTCTATTTTACTGATGTGCTTTGTGTGATGTTTACGTAGAAATAAGCCCAAAAGCTATCATACTTAGGGTCAATTCTGGAAAAGTCCATGTTTTGACTTCATGATACTTCACATGAAATCCTTATTTCACGAAATTTTCGAAGTTTCAATTTTAAGTTAAGAAATTTTGCAAGAAATCAGTTGTCCTCAAAGTTAAGAAAGCCTACTATATTGCTCAGAGCATAGTTTCTTATTTTAAAAAAATGAATGCAACATCTATATTACGTTGAAAAAACCCACTCGGTAAACCAAGGTCTAAGGGGCTTTTCCTTGGCTCTGATGCTGAAAGCTAACATGAAATGAATGATTGCAGAAAATACATGTAAAAATTTAGAGCATTTGC
Source organism: Chrysaora quinquecirrha (assembly GCA_014526335.1). Taxonomy (NCBI): domain Eukaryota; kingdom Metazoa; phylum Cnidaria; class Scyphozoa; order Semaeostomeae; family Pelagiidae; genus Chrysaora; species Chrysaora quinquecirrha. Next base: position 918,852 of record JACTAT010000064.1, on the reverse strand, counting down.
GGCAAATTCAACTAATATTCCAACGCCTTTAGGTTCCATCACGCATCCCTTCCAGTCCACTTTCAGTTTCTGAATTCTGAGTAAGCGAACATCCTCCAATCTTGAATCTTTGATAATACTCACTTGTAAGCAAGCTGAGAATCTTTCTGCTTGGGCAACCATTTCAATTTGTTGTTGGTGGGTCATTTGGCTTTAGTCGCAAAAATTGAGGAACAACTTATATTTCTCTGGTTTTACTTCTACCCTGCTCTCCCTTCCGGGAGTGTCTAGTTTGACTATGAACAAATGACAAATGACATTGCTACCCTCCAATGTAAAATATATTTGTCTCAGCGTTTTATCCGTCATTAATTTTTTTTATATTATCTCCAGGAAAGTTAAAGAAAGAGTAATGCTGTTAGATGAATATATTGGAATAGCTGGACAGAAACGCACCATATAAAATGGGCCCTCGAGAACAACGTTTTTTTCTGTACAAGATGTTAAAAATCGGTTAAATTGCACTATTTTAATACAATCACGTAACTGGTGAAATGGTCACTATAGCATATGTAATACTTTGTTATTTAATAGATTTACAAAGTTGTATCTTTCTGTACTTTTGAACTGTTGTCTCTTTGTTGTCGTTATAAGTAAGAAAATGATTGTTGTTTTTCTGGAGGGTACTGAAAGTGCAGAGGGGGATTCTGTGGGTTCGGCAGTTCTCTCTTATTAACGTTTTCTTAGCGTCATTGTTATTTTAAATATTTACCAGTTCATATGTTTATAATAGTTATGTAATCTAATTGTGTTACCTCTGAATAACAAATTCGTTTACCATCTATTCCCTTTGCTTTTTCTGTTCTTGGTTCCTTTAATGTTGCTTTCCCGAAACGCATTGAGATGTTACAATCCAATAAATTGATAAAGCTCCCAAGATGGGTTCGAAGAGCCTTACTCTTTTAATATTTACACAAATGTATTTGTTGGGGGAGTTGACGGTATTAAATCAGAATAATTGAACCAATCACTTGTCTGTTTTACGCGGATGATCTGATAATACTTTCATTTTCACACTCTGGACTTCAGATAAAATACAATAACTTCACCCCAATTTCAGTAAAAACACAACGTCGGAGCAAAAATATTTTTTCTCATGTTTAGTGAAAACACCTTTTTACAAATTTTCCGAAAATTTGTTACAGCACGCTATTGCTATTTTTGTAAAGACTCTTGTAGGTTTATTTTGCGTTTTGGTTCCTGAATAGAAACTGAAGCTCCTTACTTTGTTATTTTGCTTAGGATCAACTTACGCAACACATGAAAATTCTCTGGCAATAAAATTGCAATATTTTCAGCGTCTTTTGAATCAAGTGGTGAAATATTGATATTGAAAGAATCATCAATGTTTAGACGATGAAGTAATACAGTTGTTTGCATTCAATATTCGCATAAAATACCCACAACATTTTTAAGAAGCATGAAGAAAATGGGGCTAAAGTGGCAAGATTTAGACTGTCTTGATTCTCTTATTTTATCTTGCTATTATGAAGCTAAAACAGCTTTCATATCGCATTTTCTCTAACTCATACAAAAGACGACTACACAGAAGTTAGCTTCTGTAAAATAGTTTCAGATGGCCAAACAATCAAACATTGTTCATCAAACATTTGAGATTTGCTTGTCAATGTTTGACCGTTTGGCCACGTCCAAAAACATTGCTCGTCGAACATTTTTTGCTTGCGTCAAGCAAAAAATGCTTTTGAACTTTTTCAAAAACATCACGCTACAAAGTCTGTTACTTTTTCTTGTTAACCAATGTTTTTTAGACGTGGCCAAACGGTCAAACATTTGTTGTACAGCAAATTTAAAATGCTGTACAACAATGACCAACAATGTTTGATCGTTTAGCCAGGGCTTTAGAAAAAATTGGGATTTTTCGGCTTTAGAAAAATTGTTCAGCAAAAAGAAGAAGACGTTGAAGTCAATATCACAGATGAAGTTGAAATTTATGACGTTAGAAAAAGTTTCATTTGTCCTTGTTACAAAGAGACATTTATCAATGCTCAAAGGTTTGGGTGTACACAATGTTGTATGCAAGAAAAGTAAGGCTGATCACCTAGAGAAATAGCAAATCATTTAAAGCACGATCCACTGATGTCTGTATTCGTTTATTTATCGGTGAACGAGTTGGTCAGGACAGCTTATCTCAGCGAGGCTGATTTCCAGCAAAATCCAAATATCGTGAATGAAGAGAAGAAAGAGAACAAAACACGGGTCAGCAATTCACGCAAAGTGTATTCCCCTCAAATGAAAGCCAAAATCATTCAAAGCAATGATGGCAATGAAATACGAAATAAGCCAATGGTTAACGACAGTGTCATATCTGCTTCAACCAATCCCCAAATAAAACTGTTCAAGAAACAAAGGCAAGCAACTAAATATACAAACCTACCAAGGTGTTTGCTTGGTCAATATAGTCGAGCCAAACAAACGGAGCATGGAGGTGATTCAGCATTTGTAAGAAAACAGTTAATCACAACGTTTTTGAAAAGACGTAATGTCCAAATACGTTCAAGGCAAAGAAACCGCAGCAAGGCTCGAAGCCTTCAGAGACGAATTGATGAAATTGTACAGTACAACGAGAAAATGTTTAATTCGAGCTGTTGCTGGTTCGGGATCATACGGCAGTAAATTGGGACTTGCTCTACCATCTCAACGATTTAACGTGGACCAATCGCCATTGCTCTTTGTCGTTGATCAAAAGAGACATACGGGAATAAACATTCCAAAACGTGGATCAGTCAGGCAGGATCAGAGCTAGACCAGAGACAATGCACTTTGCAAGTCTACATTCAAGCTGATGGCGGCTAACAAATATTCCTATTATTTTCAGGGGCGAAGGAAAAGGAATCCGGAAAGACGAGAAAGATGCGTGGCGTCTTGATGTCGACATTTATTGGCAAGAAAATGCTTTGTCGGACACTGCCTGTCCAGTTGAATGGGCTGGAAAAAAAAACAAAATTTGGGTCGATTTGTTCTGTTCGTGGACAACTGACAGCTCTGCAAGCGGATCAAATCAAAGAAGCTGTTGCGAGCAATACCAGAATTATATAGTACGGTCGAAAACGCTTCTGATTTGTGGTAAGTTGTTGATGCAGGATCGCCCAAACATAGAAGGTTTTAACTGACCAAAACTACCAACAATGGCTAGATCAAGGCAACAATGGCAATTTTTGGTATGGCCACGAAAATGGGGTTATCTGCCATGGAAGGACGCATCAGCATTCTCATAGCACATTGGGTTGGAGAGGGTCGGAAACAAACTGAGATTTTGTACTCAATATCAGCGTGCCCTGCGTTCCCTGCCTGTGTTATCGACATTTTCCAGCATATTTTCATTCTATTCCCCGTTTCGACCCCCGTTCCATTCCCTATTCCATTTTCATTTATTCCCGTTCCCTTCCCGTTTCATTCCTATTCTATCCCTATTCTTTTCCCATTCCATTCCTATTCCATTCTCATTCCATTCCTGTTCCATTCCCCATTCAATTTTCATTCCATTCCCCATTAAATTTTCACTCCATTCCCATTCCATTCCTATTCCATTCCCATTCCATTCGTATTCCATTTTCCATTCCATTCCCCTTCTATCCCCATTCAATTCCAATGCCATTCCTATTCCATTCCCATTCCATTGCCGTTCTATTCCCATTCAATTTTCATTCCATTCCCCATTCAATTTTCACTCCATTCCCATTCCATTCCTCTTTTTAGTAATAGCCTTCTAAAACGAATCCTGATAATTACTAAGGAATATGTGTTGGTAACACATTACTTAAGCTTTTTCTGCTTACTGTTAAACTCACGTCTACAATGTTTCATAAGAAGTAATAATTTACTACACAAAAATCAGATTGGCTTCCAAAATTTATGCCCAACCTCAGACCATTTGCTGACTTTAAAAGCTCTAGTCAATAAGCATGTACACGACGAATCAAAAAAGAAAGTTCTTGCCGCATTCATAGACTTTAGAAAAGCTTATGACAATGTTTGGCACCAAGCCCTTCTTCAGAAGTTAGAAGATAAAGGACTTGATCCGAACTTTTTACGTATTATTCAATCTATGTATACTAACACCGATGCGTAGTGAAGTTAAATAGAAAATGTACAACTTTTGCCAGTGCTCTAAAGGAGTTAGACAAAGATGTCCTCTTAGTCCAACCCTGTTAAATCTTAACATAAGCGATTTTATTGACTAGCTGAACATGAAAAATCAAACGCCGGTAAGTCTTAATAACAAGTCAATCACATGTCTCTTTTACGCTGACGATCTGATCATCCTACTTGGACTCAACAGATCTACAACAAATTCGTTAGCTCGAGCTGAAACAGGTCGCTATCCCCTGAGCGTGGAGATAAATTGCAGAATGAAAACTTCATTAAACACCTCATGCACAATTCTGAACCAGATTCTTTGGTACCTCTAGCTCTCGATCGAATATGAAGTCCATAACAAGTCGAAACACGGTTGTATCCTACATAAATAAGTTAGCAAACATGACTGAAAGACAAAATATCAACACATTTATATCTCTGTCCAAAAGAGAGACAAAACAGTTTTCAAAACATTATAACACATATTGGAAACCTTACATTGAAGAATGTTACAAAGCCCTAATTTTTAAAAAGCATGCACGCAGTTTCTTTGTAAGCAACTTCGCTCGGTCCTAGTTAAAGAAGTTGCTTATTTTTGGACCTTTTACGGCCACCTTTTAGTAGCAAAAGTTGCTTAGTAGTTGCTTAATTTTTACTGTACCTTTTTGCCCTAAGAATGGTATAGAGGCTAGAAAAATAGCACAAAATCTAACATTGCACATATAATGACTGGCATCATTTCTCCCTGCTGATATTGTTACCATTAGAGACAGGGGCGCAAATCGAAAAAATTATTGGGGGGGGTGTCATGAAGTGGGACCGAAGGGTATTGGTCTTTGTGTGCCGAAAAGCGCACCCACCTAGGGAGGTTCGGGGGCATGCTCCCCCGGAAAATTTTGAAAACTTGGGTTGCTAGAATCGCTCTGGTGACCATTTCAGGACTCTTTTAATGTAATTTTTGCGCAGCCCAGCTGTTGAAGAAAACCTAAGAAACAACAAGTTTTGCCAAAATTTATATCGATGTTGTCGCCTGGCGCCTGGAATTGTCCAGAAACATAAAAAATAAGGCCAGAAATGGCTGACACAACTTGTCTTTGTTGTACAGCTACAATCTTGGACATAAATTACTGGACTTTTGATGGCAATTTCTAGTCCCCCCTTCCCCCAAGATCAATGTTGTTATTGGGTTTGAATTTAAGGCTTGATGGGAGCAGGCGCATTCCTGCTGAAATCTTACAATAGATCAACATTGATTGGTGGGGGGGGGGCAATATGATATTAACATCAATCACAAACAGTCCGGATATATTTTATCCAAGATTGTCTGAAAAATGTTTAGACTTAGAAATAATTCGACATCCTTGATTAGATTCTTTTTCATGATGTAATGCTTCATCAAACGATTTTGCTACAAGAGCCTCTATGTTTGATGTATCCAACACCCTAACTAACAAAAGATAGTTATTTCCAACAGCAAATAATGCTATATTTGCACAAAACTGTGGCACAGAAGACATGCATGGAAAGACGTATTGACAACAACGTGTTTACATGAGATATCCTTTGTAAAATCGACGACTTACAATGACAAATGTCACAGTCGTACACCTGGTACGAAGCTGTTACTGTACGCGTTACTGCATGCACGGGTTACTGCACGCGTTACTGCACGCGTTACTGTTGTTGCTAGCAATTTCCAAGTGAAAACAGCCAAGATATGACGCGTTACTACGCGTTACTGTCAAATATAAAATATATATATATATATTTTATTATATATCAGTAACGCGTGGTAACGCGTTGAATGAATGGCAAAACTATTGTCATCCTGCAGTAACGCGTGCAGTAACGCGACAGTAACGCGACAGTAACGCGTCAGTATATATTGCATCTCTGATTTGAGATGAGATCATCAATCAACTGAGTCCAACTAGGCCTAACTAATTCATAAATTTTTCCTTAAAAAACTCAGTGAATATTGGATATAAGAGCATTTTGTCAACGTATTCATCAACATGTATTATGAGAATTCTTCATCAAGTATAATATGTGCAAGTAACGGATCAGTAAGTCAACTTTAGAATACTTTTAGATATGACGGCTTTGCTCATTTTAGGCCTATTTTTTCCAATCTCATTGTTTATAAACAATCAGCCTTTCATTAAATAATGCAGAATAGCTTTCTAAAAAATGTCAATGCTCTAAATATCCATAATTCCATTTCAATTATTTTCCTTCATTTTCAGACAATCTTGGACATAAATTACTGGACTTTTGATGGCAATTTCTAGTCCCCCCTTCCCCCAAGATCAATGTTGTTATTGGGTTTGAATTTAAGGCTTGATGGGAGCAGGCGCATTCCTGCTGAAATCTTACAATAGATCAACATTGATTGGTGGGGGAGGGGGGGGGGCAATATGATATTAACATCAATCACAAACAGTCCGGATATATTTTATCCAAGATTGTAGGCATCTCCTGACTAACGGCAGTATTGACTACCAATACATTGTACTTATTTTCTAATTCATTTCATTCAAACGAAAATAACTTAATTTATTAACTAAACAACATACAAGCAAGTAGTGAGGTCAGTCTAGCAAGATTTGAGAAAAGGTGTACAAAATCGAAGATTAGCTCATCTACCTTAAAGTTCAGGGTGGGGCGGGAGGGAACCTCAACTATATGATAAGTTGCTATCGACCTGTGAAGATCTGCACGTCTTGATAACCTTATATACCCTAGCTACTACCAAGCACGCTTCCCATGGGAAGCGTGCAACACGAATTCCATTGCTAAACATGCTACTATGCTATTCTATTGTACTGTTAATAAATGCATTTATTTTCTAATTCATTTCATTCAAACGAAAATAACTTAATTTATTAACTAAACAACATACAAGCAAGTAGTGAGGTCAGTCTAGCAAGATTTGTAACTGTCAAGAGGGGGCCAGGGATGTTATTTCATTAAATAGTGAAATGGATTCAAGCCTGTATTACCTCACTTCGGAATAAAAATTGCTTGTAGACTAACAACAAAGTAGCTAAACATAGTGCTGACACCAGAATTGCTAACCAAAATAATGTTCATTTAAACGCAACTACAAAACTCAAATACCAAGTCCAAGTGAAACCGAAAGAAGTTCCTCTAAATTATCCTTTATATATCCATCTTTTGCTTTGTCAGATTTCCATCGGCCATGTCTTTTAAAAAGTGTGTCTTTGATTCCTGCATTGGCTGCTGCTGACGCACCTCCAGATCTTAGACTGTGTAAGCCAAACTGCTTGGGGTTCAAGCCAATTTTGGTCAGCAAATTTAAAACGTGCTCTCTTGCTGTAGGGTAGGATAGTGGACGATTAAGTTTTCGAAGAATATAACGATTGCTATTTTTGAGATAAGATACTGGACGAAACAAATAGGTGTCAGATTCTTCAGATATCTCGGCCATATCTATGTAACGCTTCAAAGTTCCTACAGGGCAAAGGATAGAATTTGTTCTTGCGATAAAGGAATGATTTCCATCTCTATAAATGTCCGTCTTACTTTGTTCAATAAATATAGTCATATGGGTCGATCTAAAAGAGACATCAGAGCGTCGTAAATTGGCAACTTCATTGAAACGAAAGAAACCAGCGTAACCTAGGAGAATCATACAAAAGTTCCGTAACTGTAACAAATTCGCTGATGTTCCACCAATAAAGTCATAAATGAGCTGAATATGTATCGGTAGAAGAGGCTCTTTCTTTTTTGTTGCATTTTTCGAAATACGTTTAGCTGCTTCAAGCAAATTTTTGCAAATATCCGAGCTTGTCGGATCGTCAACGCAACCCATCCTATGGAAATGTTTGATTGCATAAAAAGCACTTTCGATAACACTTAGAGATTCATTAGACTGTAACAATGATGATAAAAACAGCGCGACGTGAATAGATTTTGCAGGAAAGTTCGGAATTTCTGTATATTTGTTAGACCAATGAAGCCATTTGTTGAAACCAGAATTGTATCTATGTTGCGTGTTTTTAGATCTGGACTTGGATAAAAATGATGGAATAGAGGATGCCAATTCTTTAAGACTCTCATCTTGCACTTGAGCCTTGATCGATGTTTCAATTGATGCTAGAGGTGAAAGTATAGGAAAAGGAAATTTAATTTAATCTGAAAATCTTTTACCTGTACCATTCTCTCGTAAATTAAACACTAAGATTCGAAAATATTGACTCTTGACGGACTCAAAGGAGCAATGGATATCTAATCTTGGCGTCAAGGCCAAAACACTTGAGTTTGCCTCCAAGGCATATTAATTTTAAAATACTCGTGTACAAAGCTACTCGTGCGGCTTTATATTACTTTATTTCATAACATCCTCTAAGTTTTTTTTTTTTTTTGTTGCCACCATCCAAGGTGCAAATTACTCTTTTAAATTAATATTTAATAATTTAGGTCTATTTCATACATCTCGTCATGATCTCAAGTCATAGAATCAACATCTTGATATTAATATTTCATGCCACCGTCCAAGGTGCAACAATACAACTTTTCTTTTTTTTTTTTTTTAATAACCAAGTTCTTTTTTACTTTTTCTATTCCCATTTCAATGAACACATATCAAAAATACATGACACTCTACAGTACGTCCTTTTTTAAAAAATGGATCTCTATGGCTCAATTCTAAGAGCAATAATTCCTCCTTGCAAAAGAGAGGGATCGAGAAACGACATTGGGCAAGAGCCAGAAATTATGATATTCTCTGTATCTTTAAACAACATGAAGTCTTTCACAAATGAACGAAACACAAATTTATCGCTACAAAAAAGTGGCCAATATACTGCCGACTCCCAGAAAGGGACAACTAGCGTTCCAAATACGTTTCTTCTACTGATAACGTTAATTACTGCTGGAATATCCTCCACTGGAGGAACGAGCCAATTATTTTCGTTCTCCCAGTTTTGTAAAAAAGCGTTCACCGCTTCAGAACCTGGACAAAGAAATTTTGAATTAAATCTAGGCAGCTTCTTATTTTCAAAATTTGCAAATCTATCTATGGTGAAAGGGCCCGATTTTGAATTCAAGAAATCAAAGAACAATGGCGTTGTCTGCCAGTCTCCAACATCAATAAACTTTGAAAGTTTGTCAGCCTCAGAGTTCAAAGATCTTGGAATCCAACACACCTTTAGGGATATATCATTTGTCGTACATAATGAATATATTTCTAAGGCAATAGAATGGAGATCATGTATACGACTGCCAACCCGAATTATTCTAGATGCTGCATAATTATCGACCTTCCATGTCACCGGTTTTGACTTAATCAATGGCAAAAAACTTTGCAAGGAAAAAAGAACAGCAGTTAATTCACGCCAGGTGGAACTTTTTGTTGTTTCTTCAAAAGAAAGATGTCTGTCTGTGAGCTTTAAAAGAACTGCCTATAACTGCTCCTATTCCAGTAGCACTAGCATCTGAAGTGACTATGACTGAAAGTAGAGTCGGATCTAAGACGTTTCTAACATTTAATTTTTCAAAATTATTATGCCAGAAAATGACCTCTTCATGAGCGTAAGGAAAGTTGAGAATATTGAGTTTAGCATCCCACGAAGATCTACCTTCTATGACCGCGTACAAATATCTAGATTTTAAGCTTACTATGTCTCCTAAAACATATTTTGTAGAAATTATTTTGCTAACCAATTCGGCTAAATGCCTTGGGGACGTATATGGTTTCTTTAAAAGTGAGGTTGTTTTATCTAATATTGCATCTACCCTCTTTTTTGGAATAAACAATGTGTTTTGTTGAAAATCCATAGAAATTCCGATCCACGTTAACTGCTTTGTCGGTTCCCAAACAGACTTTTCGCTATTTGCCACAAAACCTGATTTTACTAGAGTATCTTTAACAACCATTGAATGTTGTTTTGCTACAGACTCTGAATTTGCAATGATTATGCCATCATCAAGATAAACACAAATTTGTATCCCTTGAGAGCGCCAATACTTGACTAGGGGGCGCAAAGTTTTTGTAAAAATATATGGGGCAGAACTAAGACCAAACGGTAGGACTGTAAACACTAAAAATCTTTCAACGCCATCCAAAATCCAGGAAAATCCTAGGAAAGTTTGATGATCTGGAAAAATATCAACATGGTGATAGCCTTGTTTTAAATCAAATTTGGAAACAAATGACGAAGGTTGTAAATAATTTTCGAAAAAGCGCCAATCATCAAAACGAATATTTTCTTTAAATAAATGTTTATTGACATATCGTAAATCAATAATCAATCTTAATTTCCCTGAAGAATTGCTAGCGACCGAGAGGGGACTTATAACATGAGGTTTAAACTTAACCTCTACAGCCGAGCCACGTTTTTGAAGCTCCAAGATATTTTCAGTAACAAAATCTTTATTTGCAAAAGCAGATTTATTGTTTCTGAACCAAGCTTGTTTGGGTGTATTTACGAAAGGAATCTTGTAACCAAATTTTATCAAATTAACAATGTTTTCTGGAGCATTAATTAATTCCCAAAAGGCACTATTCGCTCTCAAATTGCCTTTCACTGGCTTATCCTCAACAGAAGGATTTGCATCAAAATCAAAGCACTTAAAATTACCATAATAAAAATCAACTTCAGTATTGAACAAACTTTCCATATACTTATCTAGATTTCTGCTGTGATTGAAGTCGTCCGAAGGAGGCTGGGCTACTAAGGGTTGGGCAGTTACGGCGCCAGTGCCCAAATTGTCCACAAGCGAGACAGATGTCTGACGGCTTTGGCTGCGTTCTGAGAAAAGGCCGTTGGAGCTGGTTGTGGCTGCTGAAGTTGTTGTAGAGCCCTGTCCTTCCTGGCACTGGAAAACGAAACGGCGATGGTTGATTAAACCCTTGTTGATTGAAAAATCTGCCTCCAAGAAAGGGCAGCGTTGGGGTGGACTGGATCTTCTGTTTTGCTGAGTTCTTTTTCTTGGTAAGCGCCCTTGACTCCGCCGCTCTAAGCTTCTTCTCGTCATCGCTATCGCTTGCGATTTCATCGGAAATATATTCTTCGACGGTTGACCAGCCAGCAGGGGACCTATCTGCGATCTTTATTAGTTTATTTCTCTTACGCAAATCGTCGCAAATAGTTTGCAAACGCTTTTTAGGCCTTGTTCTTGCTCCAGACTCTATAAGCTTCAATGTGTCTTCAATTTTGTCGATAATGCCACTATTGAATTCTAATTGCATTTTATTAGATTTAAACTTAAAATCTCTGTGGTGACAAACCTTTTTCTTCGACTCCTCGTCGGATTCGTGAGTTAGTTCACGTTTTAGAGTCTTGAATTTGCTGTCAAAGTACGATTTCATAAGAGACAATGCCTCTGAACTATCCAAACTTTCAGATGACTGCATGACTTGGTCATCTTGTTGTTCGGCATTTTCTCTCTCCTCGGAAGCCATAATTGCAATAAAGTAAACACTTGTACACCTCAACTATATGATAAGTTGCTATCGACCTGTGAAGATCTGCACGTCTTGATAACCTTATATACCCTAGCTACTACCAAGCACGCTTCCCATGGGAAGCGTGCAACACGAATTCCATTGCTAAACATGCTACTATGCTATTCTATTGTACTGTTAATAAATGCATTGTCATGAAGGGATTGGGTTGCAATTGGCCGAAAGTTGTCCCGCCTAGCTGCTCTGGCCCTTTTGTTTGCTAATTTGTTCTTTCAAGGAAACATCATCACTATTTCCTGCTATGCAAAACAGCGTGGTGAATTAAGTTCAATGTTCAATGATCTGCATGAGAGCAATTTTTTACCAATTTTTCTTTGGGTTTCGGGTACAGCTCTGTTTATTACTATTGAAAATGGAAATAATTTAGTTCAGAGCCAGATCGGGACCGACTTTATCACTATAAAGTAGCTACTGGGACCGGTTGGAAAAATTATTGGGGGGGTGTCACACCCCCCACACCCCCCTCATTTGCGCCCCTGATTAGAGGAAAAATAGCAACGCTGTAACAATGTCCGAAGGACGCTGATGATGATGATAATAATGATGAAGATGATGTTAATAATGACGAAGATGACGAAGAAGAAGACAACGATGATGAGAATGATGATTATGTTGGTGATGGTGATGATGATGATGATGATGATGATGACTTTGAAGAAGATGATAATGACCATAATGATCATGCTAAAGACGATCATGATGATGAATACGATGCTCGACGACGACGACAACGATGATGAAGATCACGTTGAAGACGAAAATGATGATCATCGTCCTCAACATGATCATCATCGTCTTCAACATGATCATCATCTTCAACAATGATGATCACGTTGAAGACAATGATTGGTGATTGTGATGATGATGGTGATGATGATAATGATCCATTATGATGATGATGCGATTGTTGACAATGTGATCAGATGAATCTTTCCTGGAAGAATCCCAAAACTTTGAATCGAAAATAGAAAACCTCTAGTAACGTATATGTACTAATAAATTTGAACTCATAGGTTAAACTGTGTAACAAATAACTCCCTTCAGTGCACCAAAACCTGTAATCTTCGCTTCAAATGATGAATTTAATTCTAGAATCTCCAAAAGCTATCATAAGAATTCGCATACTATGCAGATGACTATATTCGATAATTAGTAGCACTTTGAAGAATTGATTGCCAACTTTGAACCATTTATTTTCAGATGATTCTCGAAGCCGCAAACTGTTTTGAAAAAATTTCTTCTGTCTAACTTGGCAACAATTTCTACTGCGCCACAATCTCCTCCTTTCTTCACACGAAAATATCTTACATGTGAGAGGACTTCTAGAAACCTCTGAGAAAATCAAAAATTGTATAAAAATATTTCAAAATAAAAAATAAAGTCAAATTAGATTTGAGCAACATTTTGCAATTTTGTAGTCAAACCATTTTTTGAAGCCCGACCGAGCCGGCTTTTTTGCGAGAAAATCTTGGTGTGAAATTTTTAGTTTCCTGCATCGTGGATCGAGCTCGCAACCCGTCGTTAGCGCAAGAAACAAGCGCATTATTCCACTGCGCTACAATGACAGTTGGTTCTAATTGATGTTTTTGGCAAGCAATTGCATTTTGTTAATTATGCCCACTAACGACAACACTTAACGGCCATTTCAAAGTTTAATTCCTATTATTTGTGGTTTATCTTTCGTTACGTTTTGGCACGAAAAAGTGTCTATATGCCTATATATATACCTATCCGTTTATTACAACGAACACCCTTTTAATATGCCCTTCGGACATAAAACTGTCTGCACGAATGGGTTAGTCTTGAAGTGGAAAGAAGCGTAAGCGTTTACAGTGCTTTAAGTGGAGAAGGACGTTGGTGTCCGTGAATCATGGACGGGGGCAGTCCGTTTACGTTCTATACATGCCAGGTAAAAGGCACTGTTAGTGACCGTAACGATACTGCTTTTCACGTTGAGAGAGCTTTGTATGGAAGGGAGATTAGTGACAATGACGTAACATGGCACCGGTAAATTGGCGACTGAGAAAGAAATGTTTGAAAACGGTTTCCAGAGTGGAATGTTTTGAAAACGGAACTTTGTTAAAAGGTATCCGTGTAGACGTTGCCCCTTAGAAATGGAAAGAAAAGCTTCGACCATCATTTGAAGCTGGTTGTTAGGTCCCTGTCCTCGGTTTTTCTTTAGTACAGTTGCTGTACCGTGGGTCCATTAATGCCTGACTGAATGCAGGTGTGGATTGCAAAGTACGTAAACTATCACAGTAAGTATGGGTCGCTTGGTGTTTTGAGTGGTTAGTATGCAAGAAAACGTTATTCCTTATTTTGCAGTAGGTTTCAAGTCCTTCCATAAGCGTGGATTGCGGAAAACCTTAGTGTAGATGACAATATATTGACAGTAGGTATTCATCGGTTGGTGTTTTGGGTGCTTCGTGTGCAAGTAAACCTTAGCATCATAGGCGTGGATTGCGAAATAGTCGTTCGTGGGATTGACAGTATACCAATCGGTTATTTTGTCGATGCTCTTGCATGTAAGGGAAAATAATCTTTAGTCCTTCAAGTTCTTAGGCCCTCGTCCTCAGTTGTATGTCAGTTCAGAAGCTCTTCCGAGGGTGTATATGACTTATTGATGAAGAAGGATGTGCGGCCCAGGTTTTTCGAACGCACCCATATATAATGTAGACATATACGAAAAGAGACCCCGAATAATGAGAAGGAGAACAGGGGATGAGAGAAATGTCTTTGTAGATCTCATTCTACTATAGTTTTAAATTGTACTGCGAACATCGAACGATTTTTACATTGATGTGACCGAAATGAAGTAAAATGTTTGAGTGTTCCTAAATTTCCCACCCCATTTTATGGGGTTTTGGAGAAAATGAAATTTATATGAAGTACCCCACCGGGGTTGCTCAGCCCTTTTGACACGGTACGAATCGCTTGTTCTTTTAGATGCAGAACGCGAGAACCCGAAGTTGTTGTTTTGCAGCTTGTTTTTGGTTTTTGTCCTCAGTTGCTATAAAGTTCAGTTGCTCGGACCTACTCCTTAGTCCAGTAATTGTTGCTGCTGATATTGCGGGGTGTGATCTGTTTCCTATTCCTCAGTCCTATTCCTAGATACTGGGGTCGTAGATCCATGTTTTGTGAGCAGTGTGAGGTGATGAAAAGAACATGTCAACCTCCCGTGCTGTCTACTTTCTTGTGGAAAATGTAAATACTCGAACCCAAAGTGTTTTTTCAGCGACATTCGTGCAAATGGAAATTGTTAATATAGATGAAATGTCATGGATAAGTTACAGAACAAAAATATTGTATAATATTACAGAAACGTTTCTCAATAATATCGAAGAAATGAACAAAAATAAAAATCAACCATACTCTCTGGAGGGGAATCGATCCCCTGACCTCATTGTTTCCAAACAGGATAACAAACAGGCCGCGCTTATCAAAGTGTCGAGGTGTCAAGAAAAAGGGATTAATCCCGCGGCGAACACCTCGTTCTTTTGTTTTTAGTGGCACCAGACTGCCCAGATCAAAGAAGGGTTAGCCCCAATTACCCCAGAAACGATAGCAGAAACGTGAAAAAGAAGGTTCGATGGCAAAACTACAGCAGGGGCGGCAGGGAAAGGTGCAAGAGCGAGCACTGGATCTTGAAAACCCTAGGAGGATGATCTCGGACAAAATCCGTCTCCATGACTACTACTACTTTAGTATAGTAGACTAGCCCTTGTTCCCCATTCCCTCTAAATGTTATGTTCCTTGGTATTAGAGTGAGACCACCGCCTCGCAAGGACCTCCGCTCTGCCTGCAGATCGATTTTCTACTTATTTCCTTTATCTTAGTCATAGGTCCTTTTTCTTGGTCCTAGTCCAGGGTCTTGTTCCTTTGTATTAATCTAGGTTCCTTAGTCCATAATAACTGGTCCTGTTTCTGCTCCCTGTCAAGGGTCCCTTTACTCCAAGTGAAGGAACTTTTCCTTGGTCTTAGTCCAAGGGGCTCAGTCTGTGAAAATTTTCTTAATCTTAGTTACACTTATCAAGTTACACTTAATGTTAATTTTAATTTAATCTGAATTGTTTCCTGAATCCTTTTTCAAGGTCCTTTTCCTTAGTTTTGTTATTGTTTATGCTCCTCAGTCCTGTCCGGTTCCTAGGTGTTGTTCCCGAGGGTCTTCATTATTCATGTTCCGCCAGTTTCACAGCATGCCCCTCAATGCGATTCCTTGTTCCAGGTTTTAACAACGTTCTAAATTCATGCTGTTCTATCTGTCAAGAGTGCTTACGAAAATGCTGCTGACTGACAATAGACAGATGTAAACAAACCACAACTTTAAAGAATAAAATTTAAAAGCCTGAAAATTTATCATTTTTTAGTAAGGTGACGGAAACCAATTTGTGACTATTATACAGAGTTTTAGTAAAACTTTTACCTAGATCTCATGTCACAGGAATTTATTTTTTAATATTAAGATGTAAACTTCAAGCGGTGGCCCAAGGAATTAATTTGTTTGTTATAAACGTAGTAAGATTCTTTGCTCGGTAAGTGGAAGTACAGTGAAATCATCGAGGAAAATACATCGAAACAGAATCAGTATACTATTTGTGCGAGAGGCGGATGTCATGCAAAGGGAAGTCGTACCCCGACTTCCGTAAACAAAACGAAATCCACTTTCAACAGCCAAACGAATGTGTCAGTTAAAAATAATATAAGAAATTATTTTTCCTAAAGCAAACAGTGACTGAAAGGGTATTTCTATAATAACGGAGAAATTTAGGCTAAATCATTCCCGATGAAAACAATTCGCTTTTTAAAGCAAATTTTAACTGAAGCCTGTTGAAATCACTATCATTTCGATTTATTGGAAAGGAGAACGTACCTGCACTGCATGCTAACAAAGATCGATGGTGCTTAAGTAAGCATTGCTGTAACCTTTAACTTCGATAAGGCAGTCACCAGTCAGTAATGTAATGTAGCTATGATTGCGAAAGTACAACAACGAAACGAATTACTGAAAATACCTCTACCCAGCTTCAGTCAAAACAAAGAAAGTATTTGCCAAGTAGGCGGAAGTCATGCCAAGGGTCACGGTCAACACAGCAGGCTTACATTGTTGTACTCTTGCAAAATGCAATTCACCTGTCAACAGTCCGAAGAAGTTGCAAGAGGAAAACAGAAATTATTTTCGCATGACTAAACAGAAAACCAAAACCCGTCTTTTTGGATCCAGAACTGGTAAATTAATTTTAATTTTCAATCATTTCGTAAGAAGAACTTGTTAGGAAACGAAAACATCAAAAATCGAAATGAATTTTGATGCGAGTGTGCTTGAATGCGGGACTGAAATTCGTTCATGCCGGGCGATTGTTTCCAGTAGGACCAGTGACGCAGATCAAAGAAGAAGGGTTAGCCCCACTTACCCCAGCGTCTGCAGGAGATACGGAAAAACGAAGTAGTTTTGGTTCGCCTACCCCACGGGCGGCAGAATCTTGCGAAAACGGCACGTCGATATCTCGCACGGTCCGAGCAAACTTACTGGGACAAAAAAGGTGCTAATCGAATTATTCATGCATTAGTTATAAGAGACTAGCCCTTGCCCGTGTAAGACCACCGCCTCAAGAGGACCTCCGCCTCCGATGAACTCCGCCAATAACAGCTTCCACCTAAAAGGCACTGTGCATTGAGGTGACCATATTTGCTGTTAATCTAAATCCTGATCTTAATCTTAATGTTAGTCTAGTCTTAATCTTAGTCTTCAACTGAAATGGAATCTTAATCTTAATTTCTACCTGAATTGGAATGTTAACCTTAATCTTAATCTAAATGTTAATCTTAATCAGAATCTGAATATTAATTTAATTTTAATTTACTGTTAATCTTAAACTTAATGTTAATCTTAATCTTAGTCTTCATAAATCTTGAACTCCATCTTAATATTAGTAGTCAGTATTATTCTTGGGCTAAGTATCAGTCTTTCATAAAGTTAAAGCTAAAGTTATTCATAAATGTTAAACTGAAGCTCATTTTCAAATCAGTCTTGATCTGAACCTTTATGTTAATGGTGATGTAAATCTGAAATAACATTGAAACTTACAATTAATGTTAATGTTGTTGTTTATCACCACATGCAATAATGTCAATCTCAAACTTTATAACCATCTTAATTCATCTTCATACTCTTAGATGCCAAATAAGTGTTCCCCCAATATATTAATGTTTAGCTTTTTTTCCCCACCCCCTAGACCTTATTAGGACCACTATTTATTAATTTTTGAAGAAACAATTTCACTTGTGAAAGGATTAAACTGCGTTTATTAATTTTTCCCCACCCCGGACCTTATAAGGACCCCCTGTTTATTAAATTGCCCAAAAAATTACCTCCTCCCCCGTTTATTTGGACCCCCTGTTGATTTGGTACCTAAGAGTATTTGCCTTAATGTTAATATTAGTAAAAGTAAAATCAATCTTTAATTTGAAATAAATGTTAATATTATTCTAAATTCTTCAGCTGCAATAAAACTTTAAATGAAAATAAAAGATGAAATTAAAATTGAAATGAGAAGCAAACGAAAATGAAAGTTAGTGTTGAGAGATGAATTGAAAATAAATTTATAATTAAAAAGATATGAGAAAAAAAGATCCAAAGATTTGAGTTATTTCAAAAAGCCTTCTAGTTTTGTCTAAGTTACTTTAAGGCATTTAAAAGAATTGTAAACTATTTAAATGAAAAAACAAAAACAACAGAAATTTGCCCTTGAGGGGATTTGAACTCCAGCCTTTCTGGGTGGCAGGCGAGCATTTTACCACTCGGCCACACAGCCGTAGAGCTTGGCCGATGATAATCTCCTAGTGGTCCTTAATATTCACGGAAGGGAACAACAAAACACGCTAAAAAATTATGTGTAAAGAAGTTCAAAATTATACCAAAGGCAAATTTTAGTTACCAGACGTCTCCTTGGCCTTTTGACAACATTTCCCACACGAAAATAACGGAAATAAAAAAATTCGAAAGGAAAAGATTTGCTCCTGAGGGGAATCGAACTCTCGACTCTGCATAGCAGCTCACGAAACACGCCGCCTTATCCACCGCGCTACCGTGCCTTGTTGAGAGAAAGTGATAATCCTCGTATGGAGAACAATCGGGCGATGGTTAAAACAGGCACCAATGACGCACTTCAAAGAAGGGTTAGCCCCAGTTACCCCAAAGACTGCAGCAGATAGGAGGAAAAGCAAAGGCGATGGCTCGCCTACCCCACGGGCGGCCGAATCGTGGGAAAATCGCATCCCGGAAGCTCACACTACCCGCTCAAACAAATCCGTACAAAATTTTCGCTAATCCGATTCCTATTTTAGTATAGAGAGACTAGCCCTTGCCCGTGTAAGACCACCGCCTCACGAGGACCATCGCCTCCGGTCAACTCCGCCAATAACAACTTCCACCTAAAAAGCACTGTGTATTGAGGTGGCTATATTTTCTGTTAATCTAAGTCTTAATATTAATCTTAACGTTAGTCTAGTCTTAGTCTTAGTCTTCAAGTTGAATGCAATGTTAATCTTAACTTCTATCTGAATTGGAATCTTAACCTTAATGTTAATCTGAATGTTAATCTTAATCAGAATCTTAATCTTAATCTTAATCTTAATCTTACTCTTACTCTTAATCTTAATGTTAATCTTAATCTTAGTCTTAGTAAATCTTGAACTCCATCCTAATATTAGTCTTAGTCTGTGTTAGTCTTGGTCTAAGTATCAGTTTTTCATTTTTCATTTTGAATCAAGAATAACTTAAAGTTATTCTTAATTTGTAAACTGAAGCTTATCTTAAATAAACCTTGATCTTTATGTTAATATTATTCTTAGCCTTAGTCTTAATCTTAGTCTTCAACTTAAATGGAACCTCGATCGTCAATTTCACCTGAATTTGAATCTTAATTCTAATGTTAATCTTAATCGTAATGCAATGTTAATCTTAATCTTAATGTAGTCTGAAACTGAATCTTAATCTGGAACTTAATTCTAATATTAGTATTAGTGTTGGTAGTTACTCTAAATTAGAATCTTATTCTTATTCTTATTCTTAATTTTAATGTAAGCTCTTTAGTTCTTAGTCCAAGGTCCTATTTCCTTTTACCACTTAAGGTCCTGTTCGTTGGTGTTAGTCCAGGGTCTTTAAGCAATGATAATGGGTCCTGTTTTGGCTCCCTGTCCAGGGTTCCCCTCCAAGGAAAGGTCACATTCCCCAGTCCCACTTATCTTCATATTCTTTTGCGTTAGTCCAGGATCCTTAAGCTGGTAATGAGTCTAATTTCCTGTTCTGTGTGCAGGGTTCCCTGTCCAGCCCAGGGTCCTGTTTCCTGCTCCAACTCAAGGTCCTGTTCCTTGGGCTTTGTCTAGGGTCCTTGGTCCACGACAATGTTTCTTAGTCCTTAAATGATTGATCCTTGTCAGTACCATTCCTTCCATCCTTTCATTTTTATTCTCTGTTGTGCTCCTCAATCTTTATATTCTTCATGTTGTCCAGTCCTGTTAATGAGTATTGTCCAGTGGCCTATTTCCTGGTCCTAGTGAAGGTCCTGTTCCTTGGTCTTAGTCCAAGGTCACTAGCAAATTCTTAAACTTAATTAATGTTCATCTTAGTGCTGTCTCCAAACCCAAAGTCCATGTTATATCAATCTTAACTAATGAAAATCTCATTCTTGGTCTTAGGGCAAGTCTTTAACTTAAGTATGAAATTTATATCAACCTTAATCATAACGTTAAACTTTACCTTAATCGTAATCTTAAGCTAAATATTAGTTTCAGTGTTAGTCTTAGTCCAATTCATCATCGTAAAGTTGAGGTTAATCTTAAATGTAATATTACTCGTAACCTTAAACTTAAATTTAGACTTGGTCTTAAACTTAAACTTCATGTTAATGTTAGTTGCAAACACAAATTTCATTCACAAGAATCTTAATCTTTATCAACATGTTAACCTGAAATTAAAAATTTACTCTTAAGTTTAATCTCAATCTTATTCTTAGTCTTAATTTTAAATTTTATCTTAAATCTTCTCCTTGTGTTAATATTGATGTTCATGTCTATTTCCTCATTGACGTTCAGATTGTCGAACTCTATTTCAAGTTGGAGTATGTTAGTCCTATAATTGTTTATCCTATAATTCCTTAGTGCCGTTCCTAGGTGTTGTTCCCGAGTCTCTCCATTGTTTATGTTTCATCTATTCCAAAAAGGCTCCTCAGTCCAAGGACCAGTTCATTAGTCAAGGTTTTATCAGCGCTCGTTACTCCTGCTGTTCTATCTATCAACACGGTTACGAGAATTCCCTTTGACAGAAAACAGGTGTAAACAACAACGTTAAAGAATGAAATTTAAATGCAAAAACATATATAATTTTCGGGTTGATCATGTAAAGAAACACAGGAAATACAGCATAAATAGAACTTGTAGTCAGATTTAATATTACTGAAGTTTATTTTCTTATATCATGGAAGCAATTTACTTCATGTTATTCCGCAAGTTAGGGTGAAATAATTTGATAAAAAAAGACGTGCATCAAAACAAAATCTCTACATTTCTTTATGCATCTGGAAGGCGGAAGTCACGCGCAGGGCATGCACAGACAATGGTTTACTTCCATAAACAAAACGAACTCCTCCTTTCAACAACCTATAAAATGTGTCAGTGAAAGAAATTAAAAGAAAATATTTTTCCATACGCAAATACATAGTAACGAAAACAGGCGATTCTATATTGGAAAATTTTAGGCTGCATCCTTCCCGATCGAGAGAATTTTATTGGCCCGCAAAATAATTTCAAATGGAGAGAAAAGCGAATCCTTCACGTGCTAGAATGCGGACGCAAAAAAATCTGATGCGTAATTTTGTGAAATAAACGATAAATTAAACTGGCTGGTAGTCCTTCATAATAGATTAAATATATTTGAATAAATAATTTTACGTTATAAGCATTAATAGAAACAAGAATTATGGATAAAGAAGACCTTGTTCTCAAATCTCATGGAACGTGCGGAATCTTAGAGACAACGAAAGAACGACTTCAAAAATGGGATAAAGCTATAACTGAAAGATATACCAATCTAGAGAAATTTAAATCGAAGAGAAATATCAAAATAGAATGGAGCAGAGAAGAGGATAAATGTACTATAAAGATAAATAAAGTTGGTCCAACAGGAGAAAAGTCTAGAGAAAAGCAGACTCACACGATAACTTTATACAGAGGTGAAAACGCCAGAAAATTCATGATCCAGTCAAAGGAAATTTGCAATTGGAAAACATGGGAATTTCAAAATATAAAAGATCTGGTTGATGAAAAGAAATCCTATGCTCAAATCGTTTGGAACGAAAAAATGGTTAGACATTTCTCCCAAACTAATATCTGAAGATTTATTGGTTCAACAAACCCCAGAAAAAGCTTCCGAATCATTAATAGAAATAAACACACCAAAAATATCAAAAGAGAGAAAAAAAAGAAATTCTAATAAAAGCTGAGAAAAGTTTACAGAAGCTCAACAAAGCCAAAGAAATTGAGCAAGAAAAGATATATTCGATGCTAGAAGCTCTCGAAAATGAAATAATGAAGCTCCAGAATGAAAACAAATATCTGAATGCTGAACTACACTCAGTGAAAACAAAATTACAAGAATATGAAAAAAGCTTCAAAAATCCAGATATTAAAACCAAAGAAAATGAGATCAAACTTCTAACTGAAAAAGTAGATGAAATGCATCAAAATATGGTGAAGATCGACAAGAAGATGGACACGGCAGTGCTACAACCAGAAAATATCACAAAAATAAATGGTGAGCTATTGATTTTTAGAGAAGAAATAGATAAACTTATTAAAGAAAACAACAAAAGTTTTAAGCAGTTTACAGATAAGTCAAATGATAGTCAAAATCAAGCTAGTGAGTATTTAAATACAAAATTAGACATGCTCAATGTTTCTACAAAAAAGGAATTTCATCGTTTCGACACAAGCATGGCAAATTTGAATAAGGAAATTGAGGATCTGCGTCAAAGCTTTTCGGAAAGGTCGAATTTGGAGATCTGCCCGCCATCAACAGCTGCTTATGTCAATACCTCAGAAAAGCCGAATAAAGAATCAAATCTAAATGATACACCAATGTCTCGAGACACTCAAGATGACTCAGATGAGGAGTGTGATATCCTGCTAATAGGCGATTCAATCATCAAGGGCGTTGACCCAGCCAAATTCTTTCCAAGAAAAATCACGATATCACAGTGTTTCAGGGGTGGTAAAATTAAAGACCTAACAAACTATTTTTCGAGCTCAGACTTGAAAATTAAAGAGCGTATAATTATTCATGTGGGCAGTAATGATATAGCCCAGGCTGTTAACATTAACGAAATGCTTCAAGAAATGGAAAACTTAATTTCCTCAATCAAAACCAAATATTCCAACGTAGAAGTAGCCATTTCAATGATTTTACCCAGGCTTAATAATTTTGAATTCGATCTTAAATATAAGAAGATGAATCAAGGCTTGAGAAAAATGGCCAGGGAAAATAACATTAGATACATAAACCATTTCGATATAGAAGGAAATAGAGGAGCTTTTGTATATGATGGAATACATCTATCCAACTTGGGTACTAAAATCCTGGTCCGGGAAATCAAAGATGTCATTTTACAAAGAAAACAGCCTCATGCCAAACGTCAACCGCAGCATGAAAGACAAATCTATCATCCACATCAGGCTCAACAAACACCAAAACGGACAGAAGAGTTTCAACAACATCAACAACAGCAAACACAATTTCTGCAACAACAACATCATCCATTATTTCTTCAACAACTACAACCACAGATACCAATACAACCACAACCTCAGTTTCAGCCAGTGCCTCAACAACAGCCGCTACAGCCATGGCAACAACAGATCTGGCCTGTGATAATGCAACAACCACAGCAACCAAATCACACATATGAAAGAGCAGATCCAAAGTCTTTCCAAATAGGTGACTACCAGCCAGTCCATGGGCATAGATGGTAGGTAAACGTAAAAACTCTCATTTAACATCCAAAGCAATAACTTCTTTAAATTTACCATCGAGAGATATTATTGATAAACTTTGCATTAATGTACTTAATGTAAATGGTCTTAAAAATAAATTAACGGATCCCGATTTCGTTAACGAGCATTTCCATAATTCGAAGTTCAACTTTTTCATAGAGACTTTTACTAATGAAGTTGATTCAGGACTTGATGTTAAAAACTTCACAGGTTACCATTCTTTTCGAGAAACAAAAAGCAAAAACTCGAAAAGAGCCTCGGGTGGCATTGCAGCATATATTCCTGATAAGTTTAAAAATATGATAGAAATATTGAAAAGTGATCATGAAGATCTGTTATGGATCAGATTCAAAAAAGAACATTTGATGACAAATAAAGATATCTATTTTTGTGTAGTTTATATAAAACCTGAAAATTCAACAAGCGCATATAAGTCCTTAGACACTTTTCAGATCTTAGAGAAAGAAGTTATCTTCTTTTCAAATCTTGGTCATATAGTATTAGGAGGTGATTTTAATAGCAGAGTAGGTAACTTGTATGATTATGTAGAACAGGACACAAATCTATTTGGAGACGGTGACCCTGACCAACAATTAGACTTAACAAAAAATACTAGAGTTTCTAAAGATCAAACAATTAATGTAGCTGGACGAACTCTGATAGATGTATGTCTAACGCACCACTTAAAAATTGTTAATGGAAGAACCTTAGGCGACCTAACAGGTAAATACACGTGCTTTAAATATAACGGTACAAGTACAGTTGACTATATTTTGTGTAGTGAAAGTCTATTTAAAAAAATTAATAGATTTATAGTGAAACCGTTGACGATATATTCCGATCATTGTCAATTATGTCTTGAATTAGACATTGAAATCAAAAATAAGAATATCATAAAACAGCCTCAAACCAATAAAATTAGAACTCCTATCAAACAAAAATACATATGGAACTCTGACTCAGAATGTAAATTAAAGAATTATCTTACAGATGAAGTCTTATTGGATTTAAAAACTCAAATTGAGCATGAATCAGATATAAATGAAAAAGTAAATACTCTTAACGATTTACTAGAAAAGGCATCCAATAATTGTTTAATGAAACTTAAAACATTTAAAAATAAGTCTGGTAATAAGAAAAAGACAATAAAACAAAAGGCTTTCGATAAGAACTGTTATGATAAAAGACGAAACCTAAAAAGAATTGGAGAACTACTAAATAAATACCCAAATAACGACAATATAAGAAAGACATATCATCAAAACAAAAAAGAATACAAATACCTTATAAAAAACAGAATCAGAGAGGAAAAAGAAAAAGAACTAAGAAAACTTGATAACTTAGCAGACAGTGATATAAAAGAACGCTGGAAAATTATTAAATCATTAACTAATGATAGTAGAGAATCAGATGATCCCTCTGAACAAATACCTAGTGATTCATGGATTAAATTTTTTAAAGATTTAGGGTTCGATGAAAATTTGAACGAAGAATCAGAAATTAACATGCCGGCTTTACAGATAAATCTTTCAGAAGAAGAAAAAAAGAAGATCCATGATAACCTGAATAGACCAATAACTATTAAAGAAATTCTAAAAACAACCAACAGTCTTAAAAATAAAAAAGCTGTGGGAATAGATAATATTTCAAACGAACTACTAAAACTATTTACAAACTTAAGATTAGGAAGTCGTATATTAGAACACCTATTTAATAAAATTTTCGGTAAGTACCCTGACGTTTGGAAAGAAGGTTTAGTCAAACCAATTTTAAAAAGGGTGACCAATCACAACCGACTAATTATAGAGGAATAACTTTAACATCTTGCTTAGGTAAAATGTATAATCAAATTTTAAATGAAAGACTAGTGTATAGTTTTGAATCCTCGAATATATTTGCTGACAATCTGATGGGATTTCGAAAGACATGAGAACTTCAAATAATATTTTGTTCTCAAAACACTCTTGGACATTCAATTCAAAAAAAGGAGAAGCTTTATTGCTGCTTCGTTGATATATCAAAAGCATTTGATAGACTTTGGCGGCAAGGATTGTTATACAAACTTAGAAACTATGGAGTTGAAGGAAAATGTTAGACACTATAAAAGTCTATACACAAATACCAGAAATAGAATACTCTTGAACAATCATATGACTGAACAATTCGAAATCAATATGGGGGTAAAACAGGGTGACCCCCTGAGCTCTCTGTTATTTAATGTCGACATGAACGATTTATGTGCCAGACTTCTTTCTAGAACGGCCGTTGATGCACCAGAAATAATGGGTAAAAAGGTCCCATGCTTATTATGGGCAGATGATATTGTTTTGATATCTAACACAGAGCAAGGATTAAAGGAAAGTGTGAAAGAATTAGAAGAGTATTGTAAAACATGGAAAATGGTTATAAACACAGAAAAAACAAAAATAATGATTTTCAACAGAACTGGGAAAATGATAAAAAATAATTGCTTTAAAATAAATAACGATGAAATAGAAGTAATTAGGTCTTATAAATATTTAGGCTTTAAACTAGATAATAATGGAAATTTTAAAGGAATTATTCAAGATTTGGCCAATAGAGCAAAACGAGCATTATATAGCATATACAAACTGTCTACTATAGATTATATGTCTATTGAGACAATGATTCGAGTATTTAATACAACTATTAAACCTATATTGCTATATGGATCAGAACTATGGGGGTTTAACTCTAAACCAGAGAACGAAATTGAAAAGGTACAACTAATGTTTGGAAGACATATCTTAGGAGTAAACAGAAAAACAATAAACCTGGCAATACTAGGGAACTGTGCTTAAACCCACTTAAAATAGATATGCAACTTAACTCGATAAAATACTTTGACTATATTAATCAAAATAACAACAAACTCCTAACAGATGCACTAGAAGAGAATAAAAGGTTATGCAATCCGTGGTTTTGTGATATAAATAAAACAATAGAAGATACTAAATTTGATTTAGATAAACTTTTAAAAAAACCACGACTTTGATCTATCCATAAACAGAAGAATTGCATCAAAAATAACAAGTTAATTAAAAGTATATGTAAAACAAGACTTGTACAGAAATTCTATGACACATGGAAAGAAAAACAAGCAACATGAACAGACTGGTATTCTACCGACAAGTTAAAACGAAACCACAATTAGAGAAATATTTATCATATGTAGATTCAAGAAAACATAGAGCTGCACTAACCAAACTACTAATAAGTGCCCACAAATTAAAGATAGAAACAGGAAGATATTCAAAAAATAGAATAGAGCAAAATAAAAGATTTTGTGACTATTGCAAAAACAATCCCAGACCCATTGACAACGAAAGTCATTTCTTATTCGACTGCGCTATGAATAGTAGCCAAAGAGAAAAATTCCTCTCGAAGATAAATTTAAAAAAAGGTAACTTAGAATCTTTATCTGAGACAGAAAAGATAGACATATTTAAAACAATTTTGAATTCCGAAAATAAACAAAAGATAGCATACTTAGCTGAGTTTGTATATTCATCACAGTTAGAAAGAGAAAGAGAACAGTATTTTCAAGTTAATGCTTAGTTATAGTATATATTGCTTTTAAAATATAATATTGATATATTAATAATAACCTAGATGTATTAGACATAAAGTAGTATGTAAGCTTGAATTCAATGCGAGTATGTTGTCTTATTTTGCTTATGATAGTTATTTCTACTTTGTATTTTACAATTTTGTACTTCGTATCTTAAGTAACTTTATTTGTTAGTTAAGTACGTTTAAATTGTAAAATACCAGACCCCCAGAGGGTGATGTATTAATGAAATTGAAAATTGAAATTGAAATATTTCTTTGTTTTATCCTGTGCTTAAATAATTATTCTTGCTATGTAGATTAGTTTGTTTGACCTTGTATCTTAAGATATTGTGTCAATATATGAAACTAAATTGAAGGAATTAGTGCTCATGCGCTCTCAACTCAATTTCCGCGTTACTCAGACCCAGACCTCGGCCTAAAAAAGCGGAGAAATCGAATCCGAATGGGCCTATCGACGTTCATTTGACGATGGACTCGTTCTGATATTTGGATTAGGTAACGAACTGTATCTGCGCGGATCTTCACCATCATCCTGAGAAGAATATTACTAGTGTTGATACAATTTGCTTTGTAGTATTTTAAGCTCAAATATGTCCATAGGTGTGCCTATTAAAGTCCTGCACGAAGCAGAAGGCCATACCATAACATTAGAAACAATGAACGGCGAAGTTTATCGTGGTAAACTAGTTGAGGCCGAAGATAACATGAACTGTCAACTTTCTCAAATCACAATGACTGCAAGAGATGGTAGAGTTTCAAATCTACAACAAATATTCATCAGAGGAAGTAAGATAAGATTTATAATTCTTCCCGATATGCTGAAAAATGCCCCAATGTTCAAGAGAATTCAAGGGAAAGAGAGAGGCGCTGGAGTTGGACGAGGCAAGTCTGCTTTGTTAAAAGCACAAGGTTAGCGGATTTTTTAAATAACTTTTTCTAACATCCATTCTCTTTTTCCATCTCAGGAATAATTTTGGTCTGATATCTGAAGGTTTTTATTCTGTTATTTTATACTGTAGTTGCTGCAAGAGGAAGAGCAATGCCTGGAACAAGGGGAAGAGGCTTCTTTGCAAGAAGATAAATGAAGATAGCATTATTGTATTATCCATGAGGAATTTCCAGTATGGTAAATTTTGCTACTTCACTTGCATTAAACCATTTCTTCTTTTGCCAAAAATGGTGACAAGAAATCAAACTATCTTGCTAACAAAACATTTATTTGTTTTTGTTTTCACAGTATGTAGAAGTTGTTTTTTACAAAGAAATAAAGGGACTGTGATATTACCCTGCTTTGTGATGTCATTTTGTGGTATTACATTATTTCTAATGAATAATACTAGGAACCGAAATAATTGGCCCACCAGTTGAGGAATACAGCAGCCAAAGTTGCCCACAGGGTAACTGTAACATTTACTAAGTGTTACATATGTACTTGGGAAAAGACTGGCCTGGTCAGGTGGAATTGTCGTTCTGACTCATAAATATTGAAACATATTGAAACTTTATTTCTTCAATTCCCTTACAGTTTTAGAGTTCAAAAGTTTGACAAATATATACTGATTAAAATGTCAGGTAATTAAGTAAGTGAGCTTCTTGATCTCCCTTGATCCTGTTTAAGGAGACTCAGGATTTTTTTCAGAGAGCAAATTCAATGAAATGTTGTCAAAAGAATACTCACAAAACTGTATCTTATCTTGCATCTCTTGATGCCTCTGAGTGCTATAAGAGCAGACCTGAGCCAACCACAACACTACTTTAGTTGGCCCTCTAGTGCTCTTTGTAAATCTTTTTTAAGGACTAATCCAAATTGGCAGAAAAGTTTGGATGTATGACAAGGATATCAAAAAAGGTGTGTTCAAAGGACCCATGTAATCCCATTGTAGACACATCCAAACAGGTGCTGTCCAGAGTGTTGGTTTTTCTTGAAAATTGGCTGTTGAGACATGAGTTTAGGCTCAATTTTTAGGTCTTGTGCACTTAACTTCACAGAACTTGCTGTTTCGTCCCAAATGGCGTCATGGTGCATTGAGACATATCTTCGAAGATTGCAAAGATTTTTGTGAGTGTAGTTTAATTGTTTCAAGGAAAATGTTGTTTACCAGCCATAAAAAAGCTTCAATTTCTCTTTTAGCTTGATGTAGGTTTCTTCCTGACTTTTGGTGTACTCTTTTGGAAGACCTCAGTATATTTGCTTTTCATTCAATCTTCTTCATCTTGTTTCATCCCTCTGTAGTGTACACCATCTTGATCAAGGTCATAAAGATAAGTAGATTGGCTGATGGTGAATTGGTGAGGTCTATCAATGGTTAAGTGATTATTTTGGAACCTTCATACTCTTGATTTTAAGATTTAACTGGGATTGAACTTGTAGAATTCGATATCTGACTGGAAACTCTAGCATTTCTCACTATGCAAGGGATATTGTCCTGCTTAATCATGTCTCTGACCAGCTGTGGCAAAATAGAGGAGATTGCTAAAATGTTGAGAAATTGACAATAGAAAGACTATTTGCTAGATGATCTAAAACGAGCAAAAGTGTTTGCATTTTGTCTTGCTATTTTTCCTTATTTGATTATTTTTTTTAACAATAACTATGTACGTAGTAAATAAGCATATTACACAGCAACGTAAGAATTAACATTTTGCATGTTGCCTATTTTATGTATGCTGGACATATTGTAATTTGCCAGATAGCTATTGTTAGTTATAGCAATCATGAACATATGCATTATAAAATACACTTGTCACAGTTTACTACTCTCTACTTCATTAAATTGAGAAGAAATTGAAAAGAAATTGAAAAACATTAAATCACTCTAAACAATTATTGTTTGTGGTATGTAACAAGATTGAGTGAAAGTGTGTATGGTTTTATCACTTGAAATATAGTGTAAAATTCAAGTCAGCAATGAAAAGCATACCATAAAATTAATGCTGTAAAAACATTAGAAATTAGTTGTTCTTATTACTTGTGATTCCATTATTTAAAGGATATATTGTTTTGAATAACTGACAGAGAGATGATACAGTTCCTAAGCTACCAACAATACCTTCTGGTAATTTTGATGCCCATAAAAAGCCACCAGGAAGCCAATGTATTGCATTTATCATATCAACTGAATATTCACAGATATCAATCAACAAATATTTATGTTTTCTTTTTAGTTCCATTAGCTGTTCAGGGAGTTGGTTGCAACTTTGATTATTTTCATTTTCAAGTTGACTGCATTGTCTGAAAAAAAAATTTTGTTCAACAGTTAAAAGTGGCAAAGCTGGCAATAGAATAATGCTTGAATCATTTTTACGATCTTAAATTCTGATGTGTTTGTTTATGGATGAAAACTGGTGCAACACTTTTTTTTCAACACAATATCTTAAGATACATGGTCTACTCTTTCAACAACAATAACAAAACTCTAAGAAAATTGCAAGGTTAAACTACGTAACAGTTTTTGTATTAAATTAAATTACTATTCAACAATATGTTAATTAACTAGACATTATAATCAACTAGACGTTTATTTTAGATTTCAAATATGAAGTTACCTAGAATTTCTAAGAAAATTTTGTCTTCATTGGTCATTAGGTAAATATATTTTTGTTCTGAAGTTGGAATATTTTTAAAATTGGGGTAAAGATCATTAATTTTATTCAAAAAATGTGTTCCTTCTATATCATAGTTTTTGCAGTCTAGGAGGAAGTGTACTTCATTTTCAACTTTATTTATGCAGGACAATTATAGGTTTCGTGAGATTCATTTACAGGTTTTTTATTAGGGATGTGAATTGTTATTTTACAGTCACCTGATAAATGAGTTTGTTCACTTACATAAAATATCGATATCTGTTCAAACAAAGATTGTGAAGCGATGGCATAATCTACACAACTTGCGCCATTATGAGAGAAACATGTGAAATTTCCTTTATCATCACCAAACTTTCTACCATTAAGTATCCTAAGGTCAGTTGATCTGCATAGATCTATAAGGTATTTTCCATGGTTATTTGGGTCTCCTGGGTCACAGTTAGACCTCGGAAGAAAATACCCAAGGTTTGAAATACTAAAGCCACCATCATCTATGTGTTTTGAGTCTGGTATATGATCCGGCAGACAGTTGGTTCTAGCGTTAAAGTCACCTAAGATCATGAGGTCGTTTGTTTCACTTGAGAACTCGATGACGTCATCTATTAGGCACACACACTTCTTTATGTTACAGGTTTCCCTTCCTGGTAGTGCCTTGTTCTGACAATGCCTATCAATCAGATAATAATTTGCTTGAAGGAGGTGATTTTTTAATAAACAAGAGGGGTGATTTTGAACCTGCATGCCTTTCAACAGCCTTAAAGGATAAGGCATTGCTATGTCTGTTATAAATGGGAGATTCAGGTATCTCAAATAAGGTATCACAGCATAATCTAAGGAAGAAAATCGACAGGTCCCTATAACACTTTCTTAACATTGTTTCGTGATTCTGTCAGGAAAAGATTTATTCATAAATAAAATGGAGCTTACTTTTGTATCACTTCCTTTTTAAGGGCTAACTCCTTTTCTCTTAAAAGTAAAATTTTTCTTATAGACATCATCAGTGCCATGCAAAGTGATATTAACCAAAGAGCACAACCAAAATGCCAAAGGTGTTCAGATCTGCCTCTGAGAATTCCAACATCACGTGCCCAGGCTATGTGTTCAACTGGGTAATAACACTGATCGACTAAATTCTGAATGACTTGAAACACTCTGCATATGTTATCATCACTCTGTTTTAAAAAGAAAATCAAATTTAGCAACCACAAACTCGTTAAAGGGTTTTCTCCCAGACATTCGATTATGTTGGATAGACAATAAGTCCTATTATTTGTCCCTGCACCAAAAACCAAAAAGATTCATATAGGGTTTTTGTTACTCACTTTCTTTTAAGTTGGCTACAAAAATAGCTAATGTTAGCAGCTAATACAAACCAACTGTAAAAAATGCTTAAAAACTTAAATCTACTGCTAAATGGAAATACTATGGGTATGCAAGCTCTCTTGAATAACATAGAAACCAGTGTGAAATGTCAAAAAATAAAAATTTCTTTTGTTTCCTGGCATAGATGTCAAAATCACATTGAGACTGTTGGCATAAACATTTAGTATCAGATTTAAATGGAATGGACCCTGGGTTGTAAGATGAGAAACTATGAAAGAATTTTTCAAATATCAATAGTAAGGAGAGCAGATTTTCCAAAACGTCAAACTATGTCCTGGGTGGAAAAAACTGAGAATTTTTTTGGTGGGGGGGGGGGAATAATAATGTCCTGGGTGGAAAAAACTGAGAATTGTTTTGGTGGGGGGGGGGTTGGAATAATAATGTCCTGAATGGAAAGTTTTCAAAAAATTTATTAGTAGGGAGGATGTCTATTAGCGACCTTAGAGTAAGTACAGTACATGGAATGCAGCCTGGAGGGCATGTTAAAATATTTCTGATGAATTTCATCTAGTCTATTAAAATTGGGTTGATGCATAGAACAAAGTGAAGGTGAAATGGTGTTTAAGTGCCAGCCGTTAGGATCTCAGTAGTAGGTTAACTAATCAAGACCTCAACCCTGGCTGTGACGCTACCATGGTTGGGCTCGAACCCTGACCACTCTGAGCTTCTGGCACCACAAGTCAGCTGGATTACACCACACGCCACATCACCTTCTACCATGAACAGCGGGGCAAAGGTGTAGTTTTTTAAAAGCAACATAGAATGGATCATAAGCTGGGTTCAGGTTTTTTTTAATTGAGATTTTTCTTAGATTTATCAATACCTCGATTTCAGATTTATCAATACTTTATGTTTATTTTGATACGGTACTTTATCAGCTTATTGGGATATTATTCTAAAAGTGTGCTAGTTAGATTTATGGAGTTGTTGTTTGCAGACATTTCTTTCGGGAAGTGAATAATTAGATTCAAGAAGTCTCTCCCTCTTTTACCTTTTTTCCAAGACCATATCCAAAACTCCACTGAAACATGGCCATATCATCAAAAAGTCGGGTCAACACTCGTAGGTTGGAAAATTCTTGCGAAAGCACAGAACAAAACCTCTCAAATTTCAGATATTTATATCGTCTTGCAGAACTACTTAATAGCTGCAGTACATAGGATAGTAATCTCACAATTTTATCCCTACCCCTGTATGTTTCGACAAGTTCAAGAAGAGCACTAAGTTTGTCTTTCCTTGCCGCCATGTTGTTTACCGTCTTAACACTTGGAGGAAGATTCCTCTCGTGGACAGGTCAAGTGCGCAGATTCACATTCCACTGGATGCAGACAGGTGAGGTGATCCTCTTGTGGAGTACGGTTACCAGATTTTGGTCAGAGGGGTGAGGGGTGCTGAGTCGCCAATGGTTAATAAACTTACCAGTTTTTATACCTACAAATTAAATTTTACCAAAATTTCTCAGCACTGTGATTCTTGAGAGGAGTTTAAAAAGAGACAGTAGATTTAAGTTGTTAAAATATACCGTATGCACGCAATTTTTTTATAATAATAATTATAATATAATAATACATATTATTTAGTGAATACTGTAGGCTAACAGCCTGTAACAAATCTAAACACCCAAGACTGGAAACTTTGCTGCATGCACTAGAAAAAAAGTTGTGCATGTGATTTGATGGAAAACCAAAAGGATTTCATTCAAATTTCAGGGTATGTTTATAAAATCTACAGATTCTGCGCATTTAGCAAAGTATCCACTCTGGTCTACATATAACGCAATGTCCGCAATGGATTAAACGTACTGCGTGAAACAACTTCAGGTGGTATTGGGAATTGCATAGAATATTTACTATTCTCGTATAATTTGTCAATCTTGTTTTTGAAAACGTTCAACGATTTTGACGTAATAATGTCATCAGGGAGACCATTCCAATAGCCAGGGTGCATTCCATGTAAACATTACGCCGAAGGTACGCCGAAGGTACGCCAATGTTCTGGAAATCTACGCCAGAAAACAATAGGAATTGTTATTTTAGACACTATCACGCCAGTTTCTATTGTTATTTTACGTTTGTCACGCCGACACGCTGAAAAAATCCGATGTGCACGCTGAAGATCTTCGGGCCTAAGTACATGGAATGCAGCCTGGTCCAATAGTCTGTTACCCTCAAGCTGAAAAACTGTTTCCTGATGGTAGTATTGAATCTCTGCTTCTTGAACTTTTGACTGTTTCCTCTAGTACGTGATTCTTTTTATGTTTGAAGGATGAAAACATTATGTAGGGGTTTTCGGCAAACCGGAAGAAATAGACCTAGACAGATAGATAGATAGATACCTAGGAATCAGGAATGTTGTAACAAAAGATCTTGTAACAAAAGATAGGCATTTCTATTCTCAGTGAATAAATGAAAACAATTGTAAGAAACAATAAGTTGCTCATTGTTCCACCGTCCCGTACTGAGCCTTCTGAACTATTAAACACGAAATGCTTCTGCTCTGTTTCATGTAGAAATGCGATTCTTGTTTTGAACGAAGCCTTTTCTGCCTAGGTTGTTTTTGCCGTATTTTTCCAAATGCTTTTGGTGTTTCAAGTTGATCAAATGTTCGATTTTCTCTCGGTTTTGAAGTGTTTGGTTTGCACTCAACGCATCATGATTCTTTTGTTCTGCCTTAATTTGTTTACGACTCAATCAAAAGCCATTTGCGCAAAAGCAATTTTACAAGTATCTCTAAAAGCTGGAACAAGGAACAAAGTCAGAAATGATCGGGAATGAGTAGGAGACAGCGGGAATCAGTGGAACATGCGGGAACGAACGGGAAAGAGTAATGGCAAAAAGCGGAAATCAATTGAAAATCACCGCAAACAGGTGAAAACAAGGGGGTTCAGGTGGCTGTCAGGGAAAAATGAATGTGGATTTAGAAGAAAAACAGCTACACCTACAGAGGGGGTGAAGCTGGATTCAGTGGGAATCAGAGTGAACAAAGGGGAACTGGGTTGAAATTAGTGGCGATTATATTCTGTTCATGGCGATTTCATAATCATATAGGCATGATCTCATCCTTCAAACATGGCTAATGGGTACCTTTAATTTTTAAAATACACAATAAAACAGCAACAGCACCTCGGCAAGATCTTTCTCAAGTACCTTGCCTCGGCCTACTTAACCTAGACTCCTCAGTCCATTCAGCTACATCTTCTCAGTCTGAATCCACACGCTCTCCCTAAACTCTCTCTAAATTACAGTTAAAATACGAGCTAAATATATACGGATAAATTACTGACTAAGCATGACAGAACAATCTAGAAAAGTTACAAACAAATGTGCAATGTTACCTAAAATACAAGGAAGTAATGATGACAGTGCATTAACGAAGTAAAACAAGTAATACGTGATAACAATGGGAACAATAGAACGGAATGCTGACAAACTATGCATGACGTAAATAAGATACCTAGAAATAACGATTACGTAATGATCTAAATACACAGTAAATCTAACAAAAAAAACCTAAAGATAATTCTAGAAAATACGAGAAATATGGAAATAGAAATACATTTTACAGAAACATATAGTCCTAAAAAGTAGCTGTATTACACCTGGCACTAACTTTTTTGCTCTCCTCTGAACTCCCTCTAACAACTGCACGTCTTTCTTATAATATGGTGACCATACACAGTTACAATACTCCAGATGTGGCCTAACTATACTCTTGTACAACTGAATCAGCATATCCCCATCAAGATACTCAAATTATCTGCGAATCATTCCAAGTTTAATATTGGCTTTGTTTACTAGATTTCGCTCGGGTCTAGTCCAAAAGTTGCTTATTTTTGGACCTCTTATGGCCACCTTTTAGTAGCAAAAGTTGCTTAGTAGTTGCTTAATTTTAACTGTATATTTTTTGCCCTAAGTAATGTAGAGGCTAGAAAAACAGAAAAAGTTGGAGTTATGCTATAGCTTCTTATGCGACATAACGCTAGAACACCTCATATACAGCAAAAAAATACTATAAATAACATCAGTCAAGAAGTACCATATAATTGTTACCATATAGAGATTTTGTATTGAAAGTTAAACGGAAGCCCTCAATGAAATGCTTCACGTAATGAGTATCACTCCACTCCGTTGATATGCGAGTTCTTTTTACAGCAAATGAACGGAAATAGCTGCTATGTTGATCAATCCTCGATTGCTTGCAGTGATATAAATCATTTAAATTTAAAATGTTGCTTGGGTTTTTTCCCTGTGGTACTATACGTTGCTTAAAGATTTAGGCCTCCTACATCTTGGTTGCTTATAAGCGGTTGCTTATAAAAAAAACTGCGTGTATTTCAAGAACTTCAAAATGTAATTTTGGTTGTGATGTTTAACAGACTGCCAAATGGCTTGTGATCATTAAGATCCTTCTGGTAGATTAGCTTGGTGGGCCTTGGAATTTCAACAGTATGATTTTGAAATTATCAGTCGTCCTTGTACTTCCAGTAGTACACGTATTTTTTTATAAGAAACTGAAACACTGGCCCAGTACTAAAAGTTTCTTAAAGTTTTCAGATTTTGAGTACTGAAAGTTTCATTTGAGTTTCTTGAATATCCATATTGGCAACATAGTTATTCTGTCTGAATAATTCGAACCCATTTACCGATCGTATTTGAATGCTTATGGGTTTCCTTCCAGTTTGTCTACTTGTAACAGAATAGATTCAATAAATAGACGGTTAATAAAAATTCATATCATACGCCATCTTTTTAGTGTCAGAAGTATTGTATTAAGAAAGTATACATAAATCGAACAAGGATTTTTTCAAAAACCGTAGTACTAGTTTCATAAATATCTGAATTAAAAAGAAAGAAATAAATTGGAGTTGATCTTCATCCTACAAACAGGTGTTCACAATTGTATACTCCAAGGGAGACTCGCATTACATGTAGCTAAGAGCTTCAGCTGTACGTCAAGTTTCTCATGAATAGGAATCAGCGGGGAATCTCCTGGAGAATATGTAATGTCTATTTTTGTGGATATTTTAGTTTTTCCTGTGAAAAAATTGTGCTTGGCGATCCCTCAGCACGATTTGAATTGACCTCGTAGATATATTGCACTGTTTCGCTATACTGTCATGTCATTTCGTCATTTCGTCGTTTCGTTTCGTCGTTTCGTCATTTCGTGGTTTACAGACTGCCTTTGAATTTTATTATACTGGAATTAGTTAATGAATTTTTGCAATCGTTAATCGTTGCTAGTCTATCAATTGCATAAACATATTATTATATTATTATATGTACATTCTAAACTGCTAGATTGTTTGCTGGCCAGGGTGTTGAATATTTAACATCAATATGAATATTAAAAAAGAAAACGGTGATCTTTTCCAGTAGTCAAAAATCTTCCTGGCTGCAGAACTTTTGCTAACAAAACAATCTGTGGCAGATTCTCCATCATTTCAATCAGAAAAGATATGAATCTATATTTATGCATGTTTGGGGGGAACGACGCTTACTCCTCCATGTAGCCCTTGGATATGTGTTGGAATTGTCATCAGTCACGGTGAAATTTGATCATTTCCATCAGGTTCGAAAACTACGAACATAATTTACGAGGAAATTTACCGAATCTCATATGTTTCATTGACACTAACCAATATTAACGAATCTGTTTATGGAGTGCATGTTTAAATCTTATCGAGTCATTGACATCTGTCTAAACCTAACTGCATCAACTTTTGTCCTCTATCCAAGTCCCTAAGTCCCTAGGTAAGACAATGACTGTTTATTGTAAGGTAATTTAAAGTAGCGATTTTTCTTGCAAAGAGGTTAATGCGGACTATCAGTGCTTGAGAAAGGCTGGTCAGTGCCGGTTGGCCGGATATTAAATTGCAGACTATCAGTGCTTGTGAAAGACTAATCAGTGCCGGGTGGTTTGTCATTTCTATATTTTAGTGAGGCTTTCTTGAAGAGAATGGCCCAAAGAAACACTTTAGCCTTCGGTGTTGTATATTTGATTCGTTGATTTGATTTTTGCTACAGCTAGTAATTGTATTGATTAGTTTTCTTGTTGCTATGCTTATTTCATATCTTGTTTACTTCAGTTCCCAATACGCTTGTCATACTCGTAGTTATTTCATTTAGTTATCGGATTAATATTGATTGTTATCTTGGGAATCATTATTCCCTCTCAAAGATAGACTTTGTTATAGTATCAGTATTTGTGATATATTGTATACGTAATTAAGATTAATCAATCAGAGTAGTTTGTGAAGCGTCTTTTGTTAAAACAGTAGTTATAATCATGCAATCTTAGATTTAGAGTAGAGAGATTCTTGGTTCGATGGCAGGGACACGTGTCACCTCGCCGAGCTACACGCATATCGATATGATGATATAAAATCAGATAAAGATAAATCGAAGTATCTTTCTTGCTCTCAAATCTTCAAAACGCAATGATGAAGAAAGACTGCTCCCGCGCATTTTCCTTCCGATTTACAGAACATTCCCAGCAAGGGAATCCTCTCCACATGCAACGACGACCGGAATCGCACTCGTTTGGAGAGATAGTGCAGCTAATTTTTCTTTAAATTCACGAATAATGGAAGACAAAGAGAGGAAGAGAGAATATCTGCCACCATAAATGTTGAAATAACTGCAGAAAATTCAAGAAAACTAGATACAAGCATAGCAACACACAAACTGGGAAATATTTCATTACTGCCTTCTTGAGCTGATATGGTGGGACTTGAACCATCCCTTTCATTTTTCTTCGCATGAAACACGAATTCGAAGTAAAACTTGCTTCATTACAACTCCTGAAACGACCATGATTCCTAGACTTATTACCTGAGTCGTAGTAATCGCCATGAATTGAATTGCTGGATGCTCGAACTTCAACTCACTGAAGCGAACAACAACAAAATCTATTCAATTCAATTTGAGCGAAAGTTGGGGAATGGAACAAGTCTACGTGATTCCAGTCATTGCACACAGGAGGATTCCCTTACAGCAAATGTTGCGCCGATCCAGGCCTACTTAAAAAGCAAGCAAGCAGCAGCAAGCAAGCAATCTTTATTTGTAAACGCAGGTCAGGGGTTCTAGAACGAATACCCTGTGCACTCATTTACCGACCTCGGAAGGATGGACAGCTGAGTTAACTGTAGGCTTGTTGAGGAAAATGGTCTCAACGAGATTAATCCAAATGTGCTCAAACCCTTCCACAAAAACTGTATGCTGTTGAAAGTAGAAACAATTCGTCCAAATTTTTGACGAAGTCATTTGAAAAAAGATCTAGTCTAACCCTCCGGGGAGTACTGCATACAGGTAACATGGTGTGAAATCTTCCAAAAAAAGGCTTTCTCAACCTAATTTTCCGTCCAGTTGGCGGTACCCCAGGGAGGACACTCACATATTTGGGTAGTGGGGCTGTGCTGCTTGAATGGATGCCTTTTTCTTGCTTTTACCTGAGGAATGGTATCCTGTTTTTGTTTTTTTACTGAGAATGGGTTTTTTATTTTAATAGCTTCGTTCACTTGAGATTGGGTGCTTTTCTAATTTATCTGCTTTTGAATGGTTATTGTTTCTGTTATATACCTGATAATAGACGGCGCACAGCATTTCAACAACACCTAATGGATTTTATGTAACGGATAGCAAATTTTGGATGGATTTTTTGTATTTCTGAAAGTGGTGCAAAAATTTCACTTGCATACCTATGATGGGTTGTCGTTCAATTACCTAAGAATGGGTCTATAGATATTCAACTGTCCACACACCTCTATCAAATAATCAAGAGTGCCCCAAGGTACATATCATTTTTGAAGCCGAACTCTACTGGTCATGGTGGCAGACCTTGTTTTCAGGAAATGGCAAGCTCACAAACTCACGTTTTTAGGCTCCGTTCATACGAGTACGCCATCGCGCGTTACATTCTCATTCCCAAAAAATTTTCTGTTCACACAGGAACGAAATCGTTGAATACATTGTTTTGCCCCCAAAAAACGATGTTTAACAATGTGAAAAGTAAAAATTTCAAGGGAATAACGTAGCAATAATTGTCTTGAAACCTGAAGGTTATTGCGTTGCATATACGTTTTAGTATTCAAACATATTTCACAAGATAAATAAAGAAAGTGTAAGTAATAAGTGTAAATTCTGAAGATTGCAATTAAATTAATCTGTACCAAAGCAAATGTAGCGGAAACACCTCTTGTAAACTGTTTTTCATTGTTATCTCAAATTTCTATCTGTTTTGCTGTAGAAAGCTTTAGCTACTACGATAAAACTCAAGAAACCATATTAGAGTCTACTGTGTTTAAAACAGGACTTTCGTGATTTTTTTGAGAAGCCGAGTAGTATTCTTTCTTACTTAGAAACCACGTTATAATAAATTAAAGGTACAAATTAGCCATGTTTGAAGAATGAGATAATGCCTAGGAGTTCGCAATGGACAGAATAGAGTTGCCACAAATGTTCCCTAGCCGCCTAAGCATCCTTGTTTTCTCCTGTTAGCGATAATTCCAACTGATTCCCGCTTCATCTACATGTTTCCTCGTGCGTGTTCCTACTTATTCCCCTCGGTTCCCGCACATTCCGCAGAAAACCACTGTTTCCGCTCATTCCAGATCGTTCCTGACTTCATTCTTTGTTCCAGCTTTTAGAGACGCATGATCAAATTGCTTTTACGCAAGTGGCTTGCAGCCTGCGTGCAGACTCAACTCTTTCTCATCAAAAGTGTAGATGTCTACACTTTTGAAGAGAAAGAGTTGAGTCTGCACGCAGGCTAGTGGGTTGTAATTGAGTCGTAAACAACTCTGGTAGAAAACATAACCACACTATCGCAATGTCCGAAGGACAATAATCACCATTATAATTATCATCATCATGATCATTGAAATCGTTATCATCATCATAATTGTTATTGTTATCGTCATCATCCTCAACATCATCATCATCATAGTCAACATCATTATCATTATCATCATCATCATCATGACCAACGTAACAATCATCATTATGTCAATCTCATCACTATTATCGATATCATCATCATCATGATCATCATCATTGTTATCAGCATCATCATCATAATCATCATTCATAACCGTAACGGTATTAGCAACCTATCTGTTCTTAGGAGCATAACAGAGAATTTTGTAGCGAGTTCGAGAATCTTCTCGAAAATAACTGCGTCACGTCTTAGAAAATGTCTCAGCAAATATTTCCATGACGCAGTTGGTTACTCTCATTTCTCTCAGGATTTCCCCATTAAATATGTTATTATGCAATAAGATAATCGAGAATATTCTGAAAACTATCAAAACTTTGCAACTATATCCAGAACGCAACAGAAGACTCCACTCTGCACGATAGTATCTTATTATGCAAATGAGAACTTTCAGAATTTTCTGATTGGATGAAAAAAATCATATTATCTACAGTAAATAAGAATTTCGACAACTTCTGCCAAATATTTGTCCACTATGAATCATCTACTTGTTTACAAATTCCGTAATTGATGCTCACCTAGTTGCTTTGATGATAACCAATTACGGCAACTTCAAAGTTTAATTCCTCATACTTATGGCTTATCTATTGTTGCACATTTTGGCAGAAAAAGCGTCTGTGTGTCTATGGATGGATACATACCTACATACATACATGCGTTCCACAAACACCCTCTCATTATGTCCTTCGGACATAAAAAGGAACACAATTCGTTGAGTTCAACTAACATTATATGTCCGCAATGAAACCCAACACTTCAAAATCAAGAGCAAATGGAAATTTTGACCACATTGCAGGACCTAAAACATTTAGAATAATACGGCTTGCACTTTTTGGGCAGAAAAGGCTTCATCACCCCATGTAATGTCCTGTGCAGTACGGTGGGGGATGTGCAGTACGGTGGCGGATGTTCAGTACAGTGGGGGGATACCATGATTACCGTGGGGAGGCATCTCGGAGTACGGTGGGGGATGTTCAGTACGGTGGGGGGATACCATGATTGCCGTGGCGGATATTCAGTACGGTGGGGGGATACCATGATGCCTGTGGGGGGATACCATGATAGCCGTGGGGAGGCATCATGATTGCCGTGGCGGATATTCAGTACGGTGGGGGGATACCATGATGCCTGTGGGGGGATACCAAGATTGCCGTGGCGAGGCATCTCGGAGTACGGTGGCGGATGTTCAGTACGGTGGGGGGATACCATGATTACCGTGGCGGATATTCAGTACGGTGGGGGGATACCATGATGGCTGTGGGGGGATACCCAGATTGCTGTGGGGAGGCATCATGATTGCCGTGGCGGATATTCAGTACGGTGGGGGGATATCTCTGAGTACGGTGGGGGATGTTCAGTACGGTGGGGGTAAAATATGATCTAATCAACTAAATCATGGTAAATCAGAGACGGGGGCTAAATATTTCTGCTTCAGCAACAATCGTCGAGCCTCTCTCCATTTCAAGCGATATTCTTAGCTTCTCAAAGCTCAATGGGATACAAATGGGATACAAGTACACTCAGAGATATCCCCCCACCGTACTGACTATCCGCCACGGCAATCACGATGCCTCCCCACGGCAATCTTGGTATCCCCCCACAGGCATCATGGTATCCCCCCACCGTACTGAATATCCGCCACGGCAATCATGATGCCTCCCCACGGCAATCATGGTATCCCCACACAGGCATCATGGTATCCCCCCACCGTACTGAATATCCGCCACGGCAATCATGGTATCCCCCCCACCGTACTGAACATCCCCCACCGTACTGCAAGATGCCTCCCCACGGCAATCATGGTATCCCCCCCACCGTACTGAACATCCGCCACCGTACTGAACATCCCCCACCGTACTGCACAGACATTACATGGGGTGTTCATACAAAAAAGAAGCGCGTTTCTAGGTACAGCAGGGCGGGAGCTATTCATTAAATTCGTTTATGAGGTTCAGTACAGAGGCAGAACGATTGGGAACTCATGCAACGTACCTACAATGTAGGCAGCCCATGTACCTACGCACATTAGGCAACTGCAAGCACTTAATTTTGATGGCAATGATGC
Organism: Chrysaora quinquecirrha; assembly: GCA_014526335.1. Taxonomy (NCBI): domain Eukaryota; kingdom Metazoa; phylum Cnidaria; class Scyphozoa; order Semaeostomeae; family Pelagiidae; genus Chrysaora; species Chrysaora quinquecirrha. The sequence goes on along the minus strand of JACTAT010000064.1, from coordinate 875,560 downwards.
TCTTGCATAATCAGCATATCACATTGATCAATAGCTTTGTTTAGTTGGGCTCAGGGTTGTTTATCCTGCCGATACCAGCATTCCAAAACAAGTTAAGAAAACATCATCAACAAGAAAATTCTCGTTAATTTTAGAAGTCAATATGATCAAAGTTAGTTTTAAAACAAGCATTAAATCAACACTTGATTTTCAATATTTACATCAGGGGGCAACATATTTCATAGCATTTTTTAACTGTATGACTGGGCGACTAAATGTCGCCCAGTTCACCAAAATTGTCGCCCAGGACATAAAAATTTAGAAAACTGGGCGACAAGGCACAAGGAAAACTCACAGGCAGAACGGAACAGATGTTGCTTTTGCTTGCCTTCAATACAAATTCTGTAGCTACTGTAGCAAGGAGTGGCAATATATTAGAGCATGAAAGATATTTCCAGTTTTAAATGGTTCAAGAAATCCCTTTTCAATGGTTCAAAAAGTCTTTCTGGAGCGATATGCAAAGATGTGTATTTCTTGCGATTTTCTATTAAGATGCAGAGGGAGAATTTTCAGCATCCTGCACCATTTAAAGGCCTCAGAGATAGTAATATATCACGAGCTTCCGAGGGCTCCGCCCCCTGGACCCCTGCCAGGGTCCTGCCCTGGACTCGCTCAGACCCCCAGCTGTTTCGGCCAATGACCCACGGTCAGTGCTTCTAGATCCGCACCTGGGTTTTGTCGCCCAGTGAAAAATCCTTAAAAAATGCTATGACATATTTGATTTAAATTTCAGTAGAGATGCAGTTTCTTCTTCTTTAATTTATAAGTCCGGCTCGATTAAGCCAACATTTACAACGTCGAAATTAAAAAAGCATCATACTATAAACTTAACAATGTTCCTCACAAGAAACTGGTGTTGAGTTCAGCAGGATCAGTCTTTATAAGAATACCAGAACTGAATATGGTTAAAGAGAAAAATAATGCAAGAACTCACTCGTCAATCATTTTAATACGAAGTTCACCCGATACTGGGGTTATTAGGGGAGATTGAAGTTAAAAAAAAAAGATTGTCAAATTTTTAATGCTTCTTGGAGTTGGATGGTGAGGCAATGTGTTTTAGATGAAATCATCATACTTAAAGTTTCCCCAGAATGAGAAATGTCTATTTACGTGGGTGCTATAGAGTAGTAGACAGCTGCAAACAGGACTGAGAGGATCTCAGGGGCTAGTAAATGTATTTGTAGTAAATGCAAATCACAACGGCTAATTGACAACATTGCAGTGTCACACAGCTCGGCTCATGTACTGGAATTAGTTTTACATGTAAACAGGCCCAGTACTCTGAAATATTACCATCATGATAAGTTGAACCTTGAACCATAAGAGGATGGCTGATTGAAATCCAATATTACTAAAAAATAAGTCTGTCATTCAGGAATGATAAACTTCAACCGAATTTTGCCTGCTTGCTTTACCAAATTTCTGACCACCTTTCAATTTTTTCTTGGCTTGATCGATTTTTTCTTTACAAGCTGATGTAGTGCGTCTTAGAAGTTCTTTTGCTGAGCTTTGACGTCGGCATTGACGCAAGTTTGGCGATTCTGTTTCTGTTTCAGGCACAGAAGAATCAGCTGTCGGCGAAGGAGGGCTCCCATCAGAATCAGAGCTTATAAACCCACAATACTCTTTATCAGTATCCAATGAATATGCTCTTTGTCGATGTACAGGCTTTTCTATGTCCAATAAATTTTCATCACTCCTTCTTAATAATTCTTTTCGCACAACACTCTGTTTCCTTGATTTCGATTTTTTTCTCCTACTTAAAGATCTGGTGAAACTATTAGTCCTTTTTTCAGGCGAAGAGAGATTCGGCGAAAAGTCTTCAAGAGACTGTTCAGGAAGAAACATATTCAAAAGGCCATGCAGTGCATCAGTAACATTCGTATCCTCTTTTGCGGATGTTTCTACAAAGTCGCATGTAACCTCATCACAGCTGATGTCTCTCGCAAAATCACGACCTTCTTTTTTACTTATTTTTCTTTTCTCTTCACCGTCCATTTTGTTGCCAATTAACATGATTTTTATTTCGAAGCCAGACCCTTTGATCTGTTTTATTTCATCAACAAGTAATTTGGCAATTTCGAATGATTTTTTATCAGTGACCGAATAAACAACAACAAAAGCATTTGCCTTTGATATCGACCATTTCTTCATTGCAGGAAATTCAAAGCTACCTGAAGTATCAATGAGAAGACAAACACATGTTGAACCGTTGTGATCAACGACATGCTGAAAATGATCTTCTATCGTTGCGTTATGTCGTTCAGAAAATTCATCCTTGGTCAATCTTTTGATCAAAGAACTTTTACCAACACATGAGCTACCAAGCACAGTTATTCTGTATTCAAAAATGTAATTACTCCGTCTCGCATGTCGAGTGCCCATAGCTTGAGAGATGTTTATATTTTATTTAACCAGAAATATCAAAATATCCAGATCTGCATCACACGACTGCTTTGTACAGATATTATAAAGGACATCAACAGAAATATGCGTAATTCTAAACGTCTTGTAACAGGATCTGACTGACTGTTTTGAATTGAAGGGCAGATTCAACCATGCAAATAAATATCTCTTTGGTTGAAAAGCACATCACCAATGAAACCATTGTTTTACGATTAACCCGTGTCTTGTGTTTCCGGATAAAAGCCCGATAGCCACAACTCAGTCGTCAGTCATAAGCGATTAAGACAGTAGATATCCTAAAGAATTCACAAAATATCTCATTTGCAAAGGTTTTATTTGGGGAGGGTCCTTGTTTGCTATTTTTACAAATTTGTATATTATTTTAGGTATTTTAACAATTCGTACCAAGAGAATGGAATGTACAAAAGGTATTGTTATTGCAATGTACATCAGATTTGTGAAATAGATTTAAAATATCAAATTCAACCTGATGCTGAGTGAGGGAAACCAAACTTTATCTAGCCAAACTCAACGTTTTATACCTTGCCAAGGAAGCAATTTCATTGGCTATTGTTGTTCAGCGTCACTAAGTCTTGGTTAGTATGAATGATATCATCTGATTAGGTTGCAGCTTCCTTGACCACGTGATGGATAAGTACAATGTACCTCGACAATGTACAATATGAAATACATATATCGTCAAATGACTGATGAAAATGGACAGTGTCGGGAAAACCCGCGCGTACCTTTGCGCTATCCCGCGGCCGCACGTTAATTGTTTATGCTTTGTTTTTAGTTTTTATGTTTGAAGAATTCAAACATTATGTAGGGGTTTTCTGCAAACCGGAAGAAATATACCTACCTAGACAGATAGATAGATAGGAATCAGGAATGTTGTAACAATAAGATCGGAATTTCTATTCTCTGTGCACACAATTTAAACAATCATTGAGTTGATTAATTATTTTAATTGCAATTCAAATGCATACAATCAAAACAATCGAAGAGGTTGTTCCGAGTCTTCGAAATTTGGCATCAGTTTGAACAACAAACTCATTAGGAAACCATTAGCCAGCATGCGTTAAAATCTGGAACAAACAGAAAAGCTGGGAACTCGTGGAATGAGTGGGAATAAACGGAACTGAATGGAACCAGTGTAGGCATGCTGAAACAAAGTGGGAATAACTTGGAATCGGAGGGAACAAAAGGGACAAAGTAGAAATCGGTGGGAATAAATGAGAACGAGAGGTGACAAGGTGGAACAAACAGGGAATCACTGAAGAAGATGGAGGAACAACTCAGAAAAAAGGAAATTACCGCAAACAAGCCAGAGCAAATTGAAACAAAATGGGCATCATTGGCCATTGCGGGGGAAAGCAGGAACAAAGCCTGAAACAGCTAGAATCACAGGGAACAATTGTGGAGATTTATCCACACTGCAAGCTGCAATGTTTAGGCTTATCTCAGGCTGATCTTAGCTGATCTCATTCTTCAAACATGGCTAATGGGTACCTTTAATTTATTGTTCATTTGAAATCACCGTAGTTGCCATAATCTGACCATGTGTGTTTATTTTTCTTTATAGCAACTTTTTGATTTTACTCTAATATGATTGGCTACTGTAATGTTGTCATAGGGATTTTCTGTTTGTAATTTGTAGATTCGTTAGATTTTTGTAAGTTGTTGAAGATCGAGCTAGAGATGAGATACGTTAAATGAGATTAAAAAATATTTAGTGAGAAATTAGTATATTCATCGTGTTGCACACTTCTACTTATAAGAAAAAAATCAGTGCGATAAATGAAGCTTTATCAAAGACAGAGAACATAGCTTCCATCTCAAAAGAAATTTGTTATTCATTTGTTTTTGGTGTATGATCAACTAGATCAATAAGCCTTGAAGATGAAGTACAAGGACGAAGAAACCAGTTACTTCTGTAATCCGGGTCTGCAATCAATAACTTCTCATTAACTGAAGATGGATTGAGTAATCCGAAACATGTCTTGTTCAAAAATAAAAATTGTCATTTTACTTTTACAATTTGTAATCAATAAAGAGATCAAACGAGATGCTGACTAGGTGTTTTGTGCCATCTTGTTGAAAAATGTTGGAAAAACTGATCGCTGAATAATTCTAAATTATAATTTTGGCGCCAAAATTTCGTTAGTCTCATTTACGATCCCGACAAAGAGGCCAACCTTGCGAAGCGGGGCAGGAATGATCTTGCCAATATCTTTCCATGTGAATGCCTGCAATGTACCAACCCGCCTAGCCAAATCAACCAGCCTCATACAAACAGGGCCTTAGAAATTGAAATTTCAAAAATATCGTGAAATACGTCTTTAATATGTGAAGTATCATGTTCTGGGCATGTTCTTAGCAGTCAAAATATGGACATTTTCCGGAATTGACTCTTAAGTATAACTGTTTTTTGGGGTTATTTTTACGTAAGCATATCAGTAAAATAGAATTCTGAATTTAAAGCATAAGTAGTTTCTTAGCCTTTTTTACTTCTTAGCCCATATAGAAGTTTCTTAATTTTTAGAAAAACATATTTCGTTTCTTATAAGTGGTTTCTTATAAAAAATGAGTGTACTCTCAGGAAAGTCAGTTTGAAATTCGAGTCGGATTGCTAAGTACCCTGGGTACTTGCTAAGCTAAAAATGTTTTGGGTACTGTGCTCATTCCAGACTTTCCCTTCAAATTAAAAAATGTACATGCGCAACAAAGCAATATAATCCCGAAAAACCATGACTAGTGTCAAGAAGGAAAATGAAACATGATGATTTATCTGTAATTCACAGATATATTCATCATATCTTTGCTAACTGAAGTCTGAAATAAGTATTCACTTGTACATTGTTTGATTTTTTTTGTTAATTAGCGATTAAATGACGACGGTAAACGCCTTGGAAGGAATAGGAGTTTGACAAAAAATCACAGTTATTTGGGTGTTTCATTGGAATGAAGTTTTATAGTAACAGCGGATTTTTAGGTAAATTCATAACATTATTAACAGGAGTATTAACAGTTCATCCGATCTACACCCCATGTGTATCTGATTCATAATGCTCTTTATTCATCTGTGCATAATCATCTAAGACCTGTTTCACAAAAGAGATTATAATTTAATAAAGATGTGACGTAAGATTCCCACATATTCTAAACCATATTTAGGCCTTTAGAGTTGTCAGGCAGAAAGGTTAAGAAGTAAATTCGAGGGGCATTTCACTCTGCAAAAAGTCGTACGAGATTTTCATTAAAACAAAAGGATTTTCAAGGGATTTCTAAAAAAACAATAGGACTTCCAGTAAAGGTGTACGAGATTTTCAAGGAGTGAATTGCCCTTCGAGTAAATTAATTAAGGAAGCGTGTTTAAGGTCCCATATACACAAGCAACTTTCTTAAATTCTTCTAAGGATTAAATAAGTTAACACCTTGGTGCGCAGTGTACATGGTCAATTTTTGGAAATCTTCCACACTTTTTTCATAAGCAAGGGTCAAAGGGCCGACCATCCATTATTTTCTAAGCCCTCTGTTTTCTTAATGATTCCTGACATCGCAGATTGTTCACGAACTCTGCAGACTTTAATTCACACTTCTTGGTTCTGCACCCTGTTGTGTAAGAAAGAAATCAAGTCCCAGTGCATATGGGCCCTAAGACCAAAATACAATCACCACACGACTCGCGATATAGAAATGGGTTTTGCAGAAATTTAATGAAAAAAGAGAAAAACTTATTTCCGACAGACTATATTAATAGTTATTTTTCTGCCCCAAGAATGATTGATTATTTCCTAGTTTCCCCTCGAAAGATGTTCCCCATCCCCTAAAATATTTCCAGCATCCCATTGTCCCACCATTCCTCTGTTCCGCCTTTTAGATATCAATCTGACTTGATATTGTTAGGTTTTTTCTCTTTTGGACTGTTTTATTTTTCCTTTTTATTCATGAATATTGACCGCTTTTTTTGAAATGCAAAATTAAGTAGGAAATGTTAAGAAATTGAAAGGAGTGGGAAGCAATTTATTGTTTAAATATTAATTGATTGGTAAAAAATGGCAACCTTTGTTTGAAGGCAAAGTTTGTCAAGAAAATTTGTACATTGACAAAAAAATCTATTTATTTGAAATCAGATAAATCCTTGTTTTATGCCTTCCAATAATGGTTAAAAACAACCGACAAAACGATAAATATGCCTTCCTTGAAGTCTTCGGTTTATCAACGAAAAGTTTAATGCTCTCGAAGTTCTCTTCGCCGAAACCTTTTAGGCCAACCAAAATACAAACTTCAATGATCGTGAGATCTTTCTGTTCCAAAACGAGGGCTTGTTTAATGCAATCCCAACTAAGCACGGACAGTTTAAGTTATGCTTGTAAACTACGATTCATGTTAGGCTTAGACTTATGTTAGGCTAGGCTGAGCTTTCTTTTCCGATGTGCCCTCCAGCTTGCAGTAAGAGCGGGCCACAACTATAGTTAAACCTGTCCGCCATTATTCACCTCACAGATACTCTCTCGTCTCGAAAAACATTCACAGTCAGGCACCGATTGATGAAGAGACAAAAGAACAAAAGACGTTAATGACGGAGACAAAAGAACAATCGATTTCTAGCATAACAAAAGATTACAATAAATAAACAATACTTTTCGCAATGCATCATCACGAACAATGAAACAATGCCGAATTGGACGACACGAAACACGAAATGCTCCCCATCCATACTCCTCGCGCTTCCCGCGAGTCAAAAAGGGGAACGGGGAATTGGGGAACGGGGAATTGGTGAACCGGAAACAGGGGAATCCCTAAAAAGGGAGAACGGGGGAATCTCCAAAAAGGGGAACGACTGACTGTTCTGTAGGAGGGGGGCAAAAACTGCTCTATGCATTTACCATGAACGCCACCCCATGTGAAATAGGGTTAAGAGTCTCTGAAATATCTATATCAGCGAGGAGCTTTGATATCCATATCTTATTTGAAATCCTATAGCTTTAAAACCTGTCTGCGAGTGACGAAAAAACTTTATTGAAGACAAATCAAAAGCACGGAAATTGAACAACAATATTTCAGGGAGAATGACCCCCTATGATCAATGTACAGGTGTACCGGCTTTTTTGCAAGCGTACCAGTCAGTATTCGTAACAATGTACCGGTGTTACTTATTTTCACGCACGCGCATGTTATGCCTTTGATTTTTTAAGCGTACCATACCAAGTACCAGATTGTGCTTGTACTTTATCGGGTCTATTTTTAGCCTTTCGTACCTTGTACCGGATGCTCTGTATTGGCGTAGCTGGAAGCTGTCAACACCCACTATTTCGCATACTAAAGTAAAGTTTCAAAGGATTAAATTTTCAGAGCTGGAGTTTCTTAAATTGTTAGCCATTCTGGATTCTGGGGTTCTCATAAAGAGTCTCTTCTAAAACATAAGTGCATATTTTGAAAGGATTTGGAACGACAGAAAGAACTTTGGTTGTTAATTTGCTGGCAAAAAATTAAAGAACTTGGGTAAAAGAAAGAATATTAAAAACGTTATGCCCAAGCTACGAACTTATGGCGAGCGGGTAAAATCCTGTGCGATTCCCACAATTTTTTTATTCTCGCATCCAGAGAAGTCTTATTATAGCTAATGATAACACATTATATACAATTTCAAACCTTGTTTGAAAGAATATTTTAATAGTCCCGTAAACGTTAGATTTCTCAAAACTTCTCTATTGAAATGGTTGCGAAATTTTTGCCAGATAACTAACTTTCCCACAATTTTGTGATACATTTTATGACGACTTTTCCGACAAACGGATCAAGAAATGTGGTGGGGGCAGCCCCCTGCCCTCTGTATCTACGCATCTGAGCACGAGTAAAAGGAATTCAATAGGTTCATAAAGCTTATAGCAGCACCCGATCGTGAAGGCTCCGGAGAAGCGAAAATTGCGAATGTACGTAAGATGGCGAATGTCATTGTTTTTACAACAACATTTCTATATTGGAGGGATGGGACTTAAAAGTTTTTAACACGTTTGTTCACGTGTATTTGTATAAAATTTCAATGCTAGCGAAACACAAAATGTCAATGGAAGCCAAAAAGATGTCAAAATTACAAAATTGAAATTTCAGTTTACCTTGGCACTTACAATTTTGCAGTCTCCTGTACAAGAATTTCATATGCGGGAAGGGTGAGAAACTCTTCCATTGCTGGGCAAAGAATCAATTTATCTAAGATGACGGAGGCCTGGCCTAATTTTTGCTTGTCTTTTCCACCAAGTTTTTCAAGCTCTTCACACATAATTTTTTGATAAAAATCAACATCAAAAAGCCTGCCATCATCGATTCTTGCTTTGTGCCTAAGCCACTGCCATAGTTGAGCTCTAGAAATCTCTGCAGTCGCAGCATCTTCCATTAAGTTGTTTATTGCAACCGCACCAACACCCTGAGAAGACAAGAGAAAGCCATTTTTTTCTAATCAATCTCAATCAAAGCCTTTGATTATTGAAACAAACGTATTTTATCAGATGGAAAGAGTTTGAAAAATTTCTTACAAGAAGCCATGAATTCAGATACTGCAGCGCAACAGAGATGTTTAGGCGAATTCCATTTTCTGAGACAGATCCATTCTTGACATGAATAGTGGTCAGCTGTTCCACAGTAACACTCACATCCGGTCTTTTCCTAAACAGAATAATAAAAGTAAAAAAATATGTATCATTTTATTTATGTATCTAAATTGACAAATTCATGTATATGTAATTGTTGCCAATTCTTTTCAATTGCATAACACGAAACAATAGCTCAGGAAACAAACCTTGCAATCTGATTATCCTTGCCATTTAAACCTTTGGTAAATATATCCTTTGCTAAACGAACAAGATCAGGATGGGCAACCCAAGTGCCGTCAAAGCCATCTGCAACTTCACGTTCCTTGTCCTGAGTTACTTGTTCTATTGCTATTTTGTTTATTTCAGGATCACGTCGACTTGGAATAAAAGCGGACATGCCACCCATGGCGCTTGCATTATGCTTGTGGCAAACTTGAACAAGTCTGTCAGTATAAGCTTTCATGAATGGTACAGTCATGGTAACCTTGCAAAAAATTAAGAGGAAATATATTACTCGGCTTGTTACTACCTCCTATCGCAGGTTCAGTGCAAATGACACAATGCAAGCAAAGACGCAGAAACGACAGGGACATTTTCAATAAGTATTTTTACATGAAGGTGCTCTGAATGACAGTGAACGAATACATATAAAGTTAACATTCTTCAAGCAATTTCTTATTTTTAATCTCTCATAAATAAGTATAAGACATTGAACTCTATAATAGAAATTTTTCCATCCATTTGTGAAAATAAAGGAAAACGTTGGAGAACAGGTTGCAATATATTGCATGTGTCAAAAATTTTGGAAAGCAAACTCATTCATCTCCAAATCAAAAGGGAGGTCTGTTTTTTTATCTATTTTTCACCCTTGTCTGGTTAACCTAAAAATTTTCACAAACAAATCGAATGAAGTGGCACTGTTGGGACTTTTCAGCATGGACTGGATAAGGCTCCTTAAATGTTGTAATGCATGCAACTCATATTCTACTTCTTTCCAGCCACACAACAGAGCAAAGGAATTATATCCTATCCCAAAACAACCAACTGGACTTTGAACAGGACCTAGACGTCGGTTGGTTGACCAGAATTTGCAGGATTTGTTTTGCCATCTCCCTTTGCTGTGATGACTTCAGAATGCTTTGAAAGACTAATTGCCTGGCCTATCTTTTTGTTCTACTTGTTAACTGAAAATGGTTTTTCGGGGTAAATTCTTATAAACGTATAATAATTCGAATATTTCCACGATCGCTCAGAGAGTCGACTGCTTTTCGATAAACAACAAGGTTTATATTTCTAATTTTCGAGTTCAGATGAGCATCAGTACGCATGCGCGGAGCTATTTGTTGGCTAGGCTGGCCAAGCAATGCCAACATTCTGAAAATGTCGATCGGGTGAATTTTTATCCTGATCATCATCCAACATGATCTTGGCACACCCAACCAGGTGGCTAAGGTTGCCAACATTTCACCCTATCGCAAAACACGAATGTTGGACAACCTCGGGTTAAGTGTTGGCTATACTAAGCCAGGGCTTCAGCTGAAAAGTTTGATAACTCAAATATTCCACTTTTTCAAAAATAGATTCTTTGCCTCACTTTGGTTGGTTGGGTAAGTGTATAATATAAAAAATTACTTGATATTTTGAATTAGCTTGCTTGATAACCACCTTTCACTGCAATCGGCAGTTGGAGGACTGGCTGACTAAGACTAAAACGTACTTTTAATTGGATTTACAACTTTTGACTCTGCTGCTTTCAATTCCGAGGTTTTCTTAAAATTATTTGCAAAATAGCGTCTTACCATTTTTCTGTCAGGTAGAAGAGCTTCAGATTTACTTTGCAATCTCTTGATAGCACTGAATATGTAATCCCATCTGCCAGCGTTCATTCCACAAGCATAATCCTTCAACTCATACAGCATTTCTTCCATTTCGACGGCTCCGAGAAGAGTTTCTACCATTATAGTTGCCCTTATGGCTCCTGTCAATGCATCAAATGGATCATTAGAGCAATACAAAAGTAACATTGTGAAAAATAAAAATCAAAGGACAGTGTCAAATCGTCCACTTCATGCGTTCTATTCAAATGATACACTCAATCTTAAATTATTAATGGAATGTAGCTATTTCATTTTTTCAATTCACATATCTACATATATCAATTAAAGGTACCCATTAGCCATGTTTGAAGAATGAGATCAGCTCAAACCAGCCTGAGATCAGCCTATAAGCTTGCAGCTTGCAACGAATAGTGTAAAAGAATCCCCACTTTGTTCCCACTTGTTTCCTGTGATCCTAGCTGTTTCAGGCTTGTTGTTTTCGCTTGTTTATGTAATTTCCCCTTTTCTCAGACGTTCCTTTATCTTTTCAGTGCTTCCCTGTTTGTTCCACCTTGCCACCTCTGATTCCCACTCATTCCAACCCATTCCTACTTCGTTCCCATTTGTTTCCTCCGATTCCTAGTTATTCCCACTTTGTTTCCGCATGTTCCGTTGGTTCCCTTCAGTTCCCTTCAGTTCCGTGCATTCCCACTCATTCCACGAGTTCCCAGCTTTATTTTGTGTTCCGGATTTCAGCGCATTCTGGATAATGGCTTCCTAATGAGTTTGTTGTTCAAACTCATGCCAAATTTCGTAGATTCAGAAAACCTCCTCGATTGTTTTTATTGTGCGCATTTGAATGGCAATTCAAATAAATGACTCAACTCGTTGATTGTTAAGATTGTGTGCATAGAGAATAGAAATTCCTATCTTTTGTTACAACATTCCTGATTCCTAGGTAGGTATATTTCATCCGGTTTGCCGAAAACCCCTAAATCATGTTTGAATTCTTCAAACATAAAAATCAAATCACGAAGAAACCTATCATTGTCTTGTAACGAAGTGATGTAGCATCGACTAAAATTTTCAATTTGTCTAATGATAGAATAGTTCACCTATGATGAAAGAAATTTCTGTAAAATTACCTCGTCGAACTTTCATATAATCTTCTGCAAAATTGAAGACATCATTCCAAAGTCTGCATTCAAACCGACTTTCCATTTTTGGTAAGTAAAAGTAGGGTGCAGTGCCCTTGGAGAGTCTTATTGCAACATTATGGAAGAAGTAGAGCCCAAAATCAACTAAGCCACCGGCCATTGGCTCACCATCGCAAAGAATGTGTTTTTCATCAAGATGCCACCCACGCACTCTTATCAGCAACATTGCAGTTTGATCCTTGAGTTTTCTAATAGACCCTAAAATGAAAATTGTATCTAAACACGTCATTGGAGTAATTGATTTCAAACAGTGGCACAGGTGATTTTTCAAGTCCATAGAAATAGCTTCTATTTAGTTTCCGTTTTACGTCCGAATAAAAACTCACAAAGTACAGACGTATGCAGTTTCCAGCACTGCTTATGCAAATAGAAATCAATTAACTGACGATAAAAGCCTTCGAGTTATACAAACTTCAGCAATGTGCAGAAAAACAAAAACATTGTGGAGCATACTACAAAACCGTTTTTGTCTGACTTTCCTCAAAGTATAATAATCGTTAGAAATAGGGGAAAACAAAAGACTAAGGCAAACCCACGTAGATGTATTACCCCAGTCGCTCTCTTTACAAACAGCAACAACAAATAAGTCTATGATAAGTCTAATATACACCTAGATGCGAATTGAAATCTGAAAAATGATCTCCTAATCTGAAAAATGAAACTGGATTGGTATTATATTTTCTAACACATTTCCGCTCACGGGATACGAAAAGACCAAATCTAACTTTTTCGTTTCAATATTGGCACATTCAAAAACGCTTATGTGAAGTGATGATCTCGCTCTGCAAATTAATGAGAACGATCCCAGCAGTAGTTTTTTTGCAAAATCTGGAATAAATGCTGTCTTAGGGCAGAATAGTTTGGGGTTGGTTATTGCTTGGTTGTTGCTTAGAAATTGGAGGTTGGTCACTTTCTTTTCCGAAGAGTGCTAAGATAAATAATGATGGTAACATTTTGTTTTGTCCTATCTCCTAGGGTCTGGTAGGTGCCTACATCGCATTACACTGACATAAAACTCATAAACAACCAAACTATTCTGTGAAGTAGGTACGCATCCTTCTCATCATAGTCAATAAACATTCCTCCTTCCATTAACTATGCCTTGAGTTGATGGTAGAACGTCTGAGTGCTTAAAAACTAGCCTAGGTTGTGTAGCAGCAGCGAAAAAACTTAGCAACAGCCTTTTTTTATTTTCATACTGCATCAGCAAAAAACGTGCAATCTTTGTCCAAAAAAGTCCGAAATACTGTCTTTGGAAAAGCCATTTTCAATGAATATGAATGCCCAATGATAAAAAAATAATAAGATTTTTGCAACATAGAAGAGTAACGAAAAAAACGGTCAAGGAGCCAATTTTCTGCAGTAATTTTAGAAGTTTTAAAATCTATAAATTTTCAAATTCTGTGAAAAGATGGTAAACAAGAAAGAAGTTTTAACAAAAAATGAACATATTTACCGTCGGGATTAACAAACTCAATGGTGCCTTTATTTGCATCCAGGACATTTATTTGTCCTCCAATGACATTGTTCCATGTTGGTGACTGTGAATCTTCAAAATCAGCCATAAACATGTCAGATCCACTGTTCAATGCATTTATCACCATTTTTCTGTCAGGTGGTCCCGTAATTTCTACATGTCTCTTTTGCAGGTCTATAGGAATCGGTGCTACATTCCAATCACTACCATGCTCAGGTGCAGGGAACTGAAAAAAATAAGTTTTAATATGTATATGAAGTTTCAAAAAGTTAATAATGGACTTATCCATTGGATGTTTAAAAAGTCAAATATTTTAGACATTTTTTTCCTCTAATTAGACAGTCAAGAAGTCCAATTAGATGAATGGCAAAATTCAAGCAGGATCTAAAATAATTTGATGCAGTTAAGACCTGTGAGAGTTAGACGAAATTAGACGCAGTTAGACATTTTTAGACCATTGCGGTGAATATCCCCATTTGTCAAAGAAGCACACTAGCAAACCTAAATCCCTGTAGGGCACTTAGGGGGTGTTTTATATGTTTGTTGTAACAAAAGATATTTTGTTCTTCTTATCCTATCAATACAAAACAGTTTGAAATGGAGTCTCTTCAGTGTCAAAGAATTTCTCCCAAAGGTAAGCCCGTTGTGCTGGCCCCAGCTTCGTCTAATCTGGATGAAATGCGGCTAAACCCTTCTGACCATACAGTCTAATCTGGTCTAACGTGCATATAATAATCGTCTTAATTATATGTCTATTGGTCTAATTAGATGAGGAACTAAGATGATTAGACGAACGTCGAATTTTCGTTGGGTCTAATCGGCGCCTAAAAATTAGACACTCAATTGACACGGTCCCTAACCTAGCCAAGCAAGAGAAACTCTTAACTCCAAAGATTTCATAAATATGATGAAGTATTTTCAGAGAAAAAAATGCACCTTGATGGGATTTCCTGCATCAATGCTCTGCTGAAGCTCTACTCTCGCTTGCATCAATTGCTTTCTTGTTACATTGAATTTCCGGTGTAGGGAGGCCAAAAACTGAAGGGCATCATAAGACAAAATACTTTCAAATCCTTCAGCATTTTTCCCAACAACATGCACTCCTGAAGGCATAGAATTATGTCATAAATAATTCAGTATAATGCTGGAACGCTGGAACATTGGTGTGACGAAACTTAGGATAGCCCATTGGTTAAAATAACAGAACAATCAAAGAAATATTTGATGTAGAAATCTGCATGATTGGATCACGAGTTTTATAGAGAATTGGCAGCAGAGAGCTGTTTTAAATGGATGCAAATCTGATTGGGTGACAGTAACCAGTGGAGTCCCCCAAGACAGCATACTTGTACCTCTGCTATTTTCTTTATTTGTCAACAACCTGATAAGTCATATCGAGTTCTGCAAAGTTAAAATGTTTGCAATAACAAATTGTATGGAAAGGAAGAAGGAAATCATTCAAAAATTCAGTGTGACATATCAAAAATATGTGACTTATCCAAAACGAAGCAGCTACCAATAAACCCACAAAAATGTAAATTTTACAACTTGGAAAATGCAATGGCAGTTTACAAAGTTATACTTTAAGTATCTAATGATAGAACTCCAACAGAAATATCTAAAGTTGAAGAAATGAAAGACCTTGGTGTCATCATCGACAGCAAATTGAAATCTGATAAACATATCGCTGAAATATGCAAGAATATGGACCCCAAAAATTGGCGGTTTTATTTAAAGCACTGATTTTCTTGCGAACAAAGATGGCAGAAAGTCGCATGAGTTTCATCCTTGACAAGCTAGGATTATCACAGTTAAAGGACACATTTTCTCGACGAAAGTCACTTTCTCTAGTTGAATTTGCGGAACTTGGACTCACAAGTCGGAAATCTATCATGGAACTTCGTGTAGAATGCACTGTGTATGGCCAAGATGAGAAGCCGAGAAAAGGAATGAATTCAGCCAGCAGGGCACCAAAGTTTATTATTTCGAAAGAAATAATACATAGGAGTCGTGCGATGAAGGATTTACTATTGGCGAAAGTGTTTCTGAGAGAACAATTTATCGTCGAATGTCCGAATATGGTATCAGAAAACATGTCTTTAGTGAATTGAGGGATGATGAACTAGGCAACAAAGTGATGGCTGTCATATCCGACTTTCCAAATTGTGGCGGGCGGATGATGGATTAATATTATGCTGAAGCAAGGGAGTCTTATGGTTCAAAGGGCACGCTTGAGTGAGGGACAGTATAGGTAGAGTAGACGAAGATGGAGTGCAAAGAAAGAAAAATTGCTGCACAGGCAAATTTACATTGTTCAAGGTGCAAATCACCTTTGGCATCTCGATACCACCCAAGTTATAACGGTAGTTTTGTTGTAAATCGCGCTAGAGGCAATAAAATTTGCTGAAAGAGATAGGGAATAGACCCCAACTGAAAAATGTCCCCTTGTGCTATTTTTAGACTGGGGTGATAATAGGTACCAGACCCTTACCGAAGTTTTAATGGTAGTTTTGTTGTAAATCACGCAAGACGCATCAAACGTGGTGAAAAGGGGTAGTTTGTCACGCTGTAAAAGATAGGATATGGACCCCAACTGAAAAATGCCACCTTGTGCTATTTTAAGACTGGGATGATAATAGGTACCAGTTGTTGTACAATTTGCTGACAAGGGGATGTTTGACACGCTGAAGAAGAAAGGATATGGTAAAAAATCCCCCATTGTGCTATTTTTAGACTGGGGTAATAGGTACCAGACCCCTACCAAAGGTATAATGGTAGTTTTGTTGTAAATCGCACCAGAGGCATCAAGGGCTGCCCAGAGGTGGCATGGGCCCTGGGGTGAAACCCGGGTGTGCTTTTTTTGGAGCGCCTTTTAAAATTGAATTCATAAGATTCTAGTCAAAATTATATCGCATCATTACCATACTACACAATCAATTTAAGGGCCTTTTTTAATGTAAAGGCTTCAATTACTGATGTCAATTTCTCTCGAAAAGAATCTCTTAAAAATTTTAACTGTGGGCCCCCATAGGGCCTGGCCCTGGCTGACCCCCCTCTCCAGACCACTGGAGGCATCAAAGGTGGTGATGAAAAGGGTTAGTTTGACACACTGAAAAAGATAGGATATGAACCCTAACTGAAAAATGCCCCCTTGTGCTAATTCTAGATTGGGGTAATGATATCAGATCAACTTTTTAATCCCACTAGAGGCATCAAAATTGTGATAAGGGGCAGTTTGACACCCTGTAAAAGGTAGGATATGAAAAATGCACCCAAACTGAAAAATGCACCCTTGAGCTATTTGTAGACTGGGGCAAAAAGTACCAGACCCCTACCAAAGTTATAAGGATATTTTTGTTGCAAATTGCGTTACAGGCATCAAATTTGGCAAAAAGAGGTAGTTTCACATGCTGAAAAGGATAGGATATGGACCCCAACTGAAAAATGCCATATTGTGTGCTATTTTCGGGCTGAATTTGTACCTAAACTATAACAGTATTTGTAATAAGAATGGTCAAAAAGGGGTTGCTTGTTTTGATAAAGAATGCATTGATTTAGTGGAAAGTAAGATTCTTTTGATCTTTAAAAGAAACCAGTTGTGTGAAGTTCCAAACAGTCATGCTCATGAGCCACGTCATTCAACAACAACAGTGATAGGGTTGGCATCAAGCGAAGAGTAAGGTTAGCTGTGTACAATCGTCAGACTACATCAATATTTACAGTGAACACACCCTATGGCCCACCTTTTAAAGATCTTGATGGCCTAAAAGTTGGTACTGTTGACATCATGGACATCAAATACGCCTGTGACACAGACACTACAGAAGCTAGTAGATGGTTGTTAAGACAGTTGTCATTACAACCCTCTTACAAAACATGAAGACATACACAAGTGAAAGATCGATGTAAACAGCCATAGACAGGGTTTTTTCCGCAACAATCTAGCACAGAGGGTAACCTAGGGTTTTTTAATTGAAATCTACTAAAAAAAGGTCGGAGAACACGAATCCAAGATGGGCCCTCAAAAATTTTCGCTGGAAGTACCCTTAATTAACGCCTAATTATGCCTAATTAAGTCAATTAAAAAAATTGCACCTTTTGAAATCTGATTACTGGAATATGTAGATCTTGAAACACTGAGTAAAATTGTCTTTGACTGTATTTCAATACAATCTACCAGTTTCGAGGAAAACTCGTTTGAAATAATGATGACGTCATCGTCCTAAGGCTCCGTATGGGTTTTTGTCAACTCGCGTAACTTCACAAATAGGGGTCGGATCGTCAAAAAACCACTTACAATGCGATACGTGTATGTATGACAGCATAACAAGCATGATAAGCCCCATGGCAAGTTTGGGAAAACGAAGAAAGGGGGGCCAGGTCAATAACGCGGAACGCCAAAATTCCGCGGAACCGCGGAACAGATTTGTTCCGCGAATATACGTTCCGCGTTATTGATTTTGCCCCTGTGCTGAAATAAAAAACGCGGAATAATTTCTTGTGTGTTTCTTAGTAATAATGTATTGCATCTCAAAACTAATTTATTCCGTTTTTGTTGCATTTTTGGTATTGTTTAAATAAACTCGGCGTTTCTCTTTAGAAAAAAAACATTTTTTATTGAACTTTTGAGCCTACTACTTGGCTAGGCCCATTTTGTAACCACCCACACTTAGCCCTAAAAATTCATTTTAGTCTGTTTATGCTTTGCTTTGTGCTTTGTAAAAACAGCTGTGCCAAGAAGCAAACACAATTTCCAAGCTTGATATCAGTTTTCCCTTAGTAAAAACCTGTCTGGAGAAGTTCCGCGAAACGAGGTTCCGCGTTTTTGATTTTCGCCTAATGGCAAAATCAATAACGCGGAACTCGATCTCGCGGAACTTTTGAAATTTTGAAGTCAAATAGAGTCGTCTTTGCAAAGACTTGTTTTCGTATTTGTGTATATCACCCCTTGTCTAACATCCCCTGCATGTATGCAATGAAAACACATGTCGGCATATGGCTAGGCCCGAGCTAGGCCTAAATTATAATCATCATACACTTTGAACCTGTACATTTCGTTCACATTCGATGGTATCTTTTTACTTAAATTTCGTGAAAAGAGCTTCATCAAGACGAAAGGGGCATTTAAAGAAACTATCTATGACTTTAAGCGGCGATCGAACTATCTAGAGAAGTTCCGCGAAACGAAGTTCCGCGTTTTTGATTTTCGCCTCATGGCAAAATCAATAACGCGGAACTCGATCTCGCGGAACTTTTGAAATTTTGAAGTCAAATAGAGTTGTCTTTGCAAAGACTTGTTTTCGTATTTGTGTATATCACCCCTTGTCTAACATCCCTGCATGCATGCAATGAAAACACAGGTCGGCATATTTCTAGGCCCGAGCTAGGCCTAAATTGTAATCACCATACACTGAACCTGTACATTTTATTCCGTTCGATTGTATATTTTCGCTTAAATTTGGTAAAAAAAAGCTTTATCAACAAGAAAAGAGCATTTAAAGAAACTATCTATGACTTTAAGCGGCGATCGAACTGTCTAGAGAAGTTCCGCGAAATGAAGTTCCGCGCTTTTGATTTTCGCCTAATGGCAAAATCAATAACGCGGAACTCGATCTCGCGGAACTTTTGAAATTTTGAAGTCAAATAGAGTTGTCTTTGCAAAGACTTGTTTTCGTATTTGTGTATATCACCCCTTGTCTAACATCCCCTGCATGTATGCAATGAAAACACAGGTCGGCATATGGCTAGGCCCGAGCTAGGCCTAAATTATAATCATCATACACTTTGAACCTGTACATTTCGTTCACATTCGATGGTATCTTTTTACTTAAAAGTCGTGAAAAGAGCTTCATCAAGACGAAAGGGGCATTTAAAGAAACTATCTATGACTTTAAGCGGTCATCGAACTGTCTAGAGAAGTTCCGCGAAACGAGGTTCCGCGTTTTTGATTTTCGCCTAATGGAAAAATCAATAACGCGGAACTCGATCTCGCGGAACTTTTGAAATTTTGAAGTCAAATAGAGTTGTCTTTGCAAAGACTTGTTTTCGTATTTGTTTATATCACCCCTTGTCTAACATCCCCTGCATGTATGCAATGAAAACACAGGTCGGCATATGGCTAGGCCCGAGCTAGGCCTAAATTATAATCATCATACACTTTGAACCTGTACATTTCGTTCACATTCGATGGTATCTTTTTACTTAAAAGTCGTGAAAAGAGCTTCATCAAGACGAAAGGGGCATTTAAAGAAACTATCTATGACTTTAAGCGGTCATCGAACTGTCTAGAGAAGTTCCGCGAAACGAGGTTCCGCGTTTTTGATTTTCGCCTAATGGCAAAATCAATAACGCGGAACTCGATCTCGCGGAACTTTTGAAATTTTGAAGTCAAATAGAGTTGTCTTTGCAAAGACTTGTTTTCGTATTAGTATATATAACCCCTTGTCTAACATCCCCTGCATGTATGCAATGAAAACACAGGTCGGCATATGGCTAGGCCCGAGCTAGGCCTAAATTATAATCATCATACACTTTGAACCTGTACATTTCGTTCACATTCGATGGTATCTTTTTACTTAAAAGTCGTGAAAAGAGCTTCATCAAGACGAAAGGGGCATTTAAAGAAACTATCTATGGCTTTAAGCGGCGATCGAACTGTCTAGAGAAGTTCCGCGAAATGAAGTTCCGCGTTTTTGATTTTCGCCTAATGGCAAAATCAATAACGCGGAATTCGATCTCGCGGAACTTTTCAAATTTCAAGTCAAATAGAATTTTCTTCGCAAAAATCTTGTTTTGGGATTAGTGTTCATTGCCCCACATTGCTCCTCGTCTGAAATCTGCTGCGAATGTGCAATGTAAAGGCAAGTCGGCATATCGGCATATGCCTAGGCCCACATTGCAATAAAGGGCAAGGACATTTGTTCCTATTGTATTTATTACTTAAGTTTTGCAAAGGAAAAGAGCTTGATCAAGAAGAAACGAGCATTTAAAGAAACTATCTGCAACTGTTAGCAATGAACGACCTATAGAGAATAGTTCCGCGAAATGAGGTTCCGCGTTTTTGATTCTCGCCTTATGGCAAAATCAAAAACGCAGAATTCAATCTCGCGGAACTTTGCAAATTTGAAATCATTTGAAAATATTATTATTGTAAATGTGTAATCTGTCTTCAATACATCCCATGTGGTGTGGTCCCATAAGCAAACACATTATCGTATGCAATATGCAGAAGTCATGATTATTAGATTTCGGCAAACTATATTTTCTTTTGTTAAAAGTCTCCTGCGAAAACTCTATTGATGTCAAATTTGACCTTTAATCTATTCACATCTATCTGAAATTTTTCTTGATGCTCCCGCAGGCGTTCTGATGTGTAGAGTTTCCTTATAGGAAACCCCTGCTTAAAATATGGGCATTTGTTGCAGTTACTAGCACTTTTCTTATAAGAAAATCTTCTTAATCTCAAATTCTAAGAACGATTATAATGATTCAATTCTAAATATTAGTATTAATGATATTTTATTCCATACTGATTTTAGTCGTTTTTTGCTGGTGTATTCTCATGGCATTGACCAATTAATTTTGTCTTACGAGGAAAAATGAACACTTGAACACTACGATTTCCATGATGGAAACAAAAGTTTCTGACATTCTATTTTTGTAATTACGTTAATTAGTTTAGTTTTTTCTTGAACGTTTTTGTAAATATTTTTTACGATCAACATTAATTCGAAAACAGTAATTAATTTCTACAATGACAACTCTATTAGTCTACTTCGAATTTGAAAAGTTCCGCGAAATGAGGTTCCGCGGTATTGATTTTGCTATAAGGCGAAAGTCAAAAACGCGGAACCTCATTTCGCGGAACTATCCTATATAGATCGTTCATCTCTAAAAGCAGCAGATACTTTCCTTAAATAAGCTTTTCTTTTTGATAAAGCTCTTTTCCTTTGCAAAAATTAAGTAATAAATACAATATGAAAAAATGTCCTTGTCCGTAATGGCAATGTGGGCCTAGGCATATGTCGATATGCCGTCTTGTGTTTTCATTGCATATTTGCAGCCGATTTCAGACGCGGGAAAATGAACACTCATCCTAAAAAAAGTCTTTGCAAAGACAACTCTATTTGACTTCAAATTAGAGAAGTTCCGCGAGATCGAATTCCGCGTTATTTATTTTGCCATTAGGCGAAAATCAAAAACGCGGAACTTCATTTCGCGGAACTTCTCTAGACAGTTCGATCGCCGCTTAAAGTCATAGATAGTTTCTTTAAATGCTCTTTTCTTGTTGATAAAGCTTTTTTTTACCAAATTTAAGCGAAAATATACAATCGAACGGAATAAAATGTACAGGTTCAGTGTATGGTGATTACAATTTAGGCCTAGCTCGGGCCTAGAAATATGCCGACCTGTGTTTTCATTGCATGCATGCAGGGGATGTTAGACAAGGGGTGATATACACAAATACGAAAACAAGTCTTTGCAAAGACAACTCTATTTGACTTCAAAATTTCAAAAGTTCCGCGAGATCGAGTTCCGCGTTATTGATTTTGCCATGAGGCGAAAATCAAAAACGCGGAACTTCGTTTCGCGGAACTTCTCTAGATAGTTCGATCGCCGCTTAAAGTCATAGATAGTTTCTTTAAATGCCCTTTCGTCTTGATGAAGCTCTTTTCACGAAATTTAAGTAAAAGATACCATCGAATGTGAACGAAATGTACAGGTTCAAAGTGTATGATGATTATAATTTAGGCCTAGCTCGGGCCTAGCCATATGCCGACATGTGTTTTCATTGCATACATGCAGGGATGTTAGACAAGGGTGATATACACAAATACGAAAACAAGTCTTTGCAAAGACGACTCTATTTGACTTCAAATTAAAAGTTCCGCGAGATCGAGTTCCGCGTTATTGATTTTGCCATTAGGCGAAAATCAAAACGCGGAACCTCGTTTCATGGAACTTCTCCAGACAGGTTTTACTAAGGAAAACTGATATCAAGCTTGGAAATTGTGTTTGCTTCTTGGCACAGCTGTTTTTACAAAGCACAAAGCAAAGCATAAACAGACTAAAATGAATTTTAGGGCTAAGTGTGGTGGTTACAAAATGGGCCTAGCCAAGTAGTAGGCTCAAAAGTTCAATAAAAAATGTTTTTTTTCTAAAGAGAAACGCCGAGTTTATTTAAACAATACCAAAAATGCAACAAAAACGGAATAAATTAGTTTTGAGATGCAATACATTATTACTAAGAAACACACAAGAAATTATTCCGCGTTTTTTATTTCAGCACAGGGGCAAAATCAATAACGCGGAACGTATATTCGCGGAACAAATCTGTTCCGCGGTTCCGCGGAATTTTGGCGTTCCGCGTTATTGACCTGGCCAGAAAGGGGGTTCACTGCATAAACAATAGGAATCCCATTATGAATACTGTATAACAAATTGAACCTCTCGTCATTTCCAGCAGGTTTAATATTAAATCTTCAAATCTCGAACATGAGTAGTCCTTCACAACGCCTTTTGGCTCATTGATGACTGGGCATCATTTTGGTACCATTATGACGTCATCGGCCCCCTTATGATGTCACAAAAACACCCAATTATCATCATTCTGCTGTCTTAGCGTACATCTATCGCATAATTAGCTGTTTTGTGACTTTTGCACCACAACTCATGAAGTTATACAATCTGAAATATAGAATCCAGGTCTGTACTGATCATAATGGTGATGACATCATCATAATTTCAAACGAGTTTTTCTCGAAACTGGTGGATTGTATTGAAATACAGTCAAAGACAATTTTACTCAGCATTTCAAGGTCTACAAATTGCAGTAATCAGATTTGAAAAAGTGCGACTTTCTTGATTGACTTAATTAGGCCTAATTAGGCATTAATTAAGGCTACTTCCGGTAAAAATTTTTGAAGGCCCATCTTGGATTCGTGTTCTGCGACCGTTTTTTAGTAGATTTCATTGAAAAAACCCAAGGTTACTCTCTTTGCTTTGTTGCGGAAAAAACCCTGTCTACCAGGGGTGATTTAAAAAAATCAACAAGGGGGGCTCCAGAGATGATTTCATAGGAGGGGATGTGATTTCTTGCGACCACATCAGTGGTTTAATGGATTAAAACATGATAACCTGTGCTTAACAACCAAAAACGCTGTAAAGTCTCAATATCCATGAAAATTCAAAATAGGAAGATCAAGGGTAAGGAAAGAACATAAATCAAGAGTATCACAAGCAATTTAGCCTTCGCAATTTAGCCTCCGTGAATCAACATAACTAAAAACGATGCCAGAGAATAGAGAAATAACAATTAATGTACACTCAACGCCAAGATCTTTTAAAGTCAAGCATGTTTTAATGACCTAAAGGACAACGGGAGATTTTCAAAATTAATTCAAAAGTTGGTAATCCTCTAATTCAAAAGTAATTTTAACAAGGGGGGCCGAGCTGAGCCCCCCCTTAGAAATCACCCTTATTCGTGCCATGCAGATTCAGGTGGGTACAGCTTGCAATGAAGAATGAATGATTAACTGTGAAGTAAACATATCATAAAGTAGAAAGAGGACATGGTGGCGGGGAGATATTGAAAGACTAACCCTTCCTTCAAAAGCTACAAATTCGAAATATAGCATAAATGAAAAGTCTGATGGTTTATTCACTATGGTTTTTATCTGTTTAACACTTATGGGGGGTATTTTCTTGTACTTTGTTGTGTTAAGGTCTTCATAAATTCCAAAGAAAATCTGGCACAAAATCTTAAAGATCCAGCTGGTGGCTCGTGATTGTCCCTTGGATATTCGACGAATGTTTTGCAGACATTCGCAAATGTTTTTCAGACATTCGACCGAAAAAGTGTATATCGTGTCTGGGCTGTTCTGGGAGGTTTTTGAGCTGGAAATAATCAAAAAACAATCTGTTGTATCATATTTTGGGCATTTAGAAGCAAAAGAATAATATTTGAAAGCTTGCGCTTCAGATATCAACTGTCTGCCTAGGCCAGTCACAGCTATGAAGACTGAAGTACCTTCTTGACCTGACAGCACCACTCCCAGCCTGCTAAGGTAGCAAATAGACAATAAAATTTATATTTGATTCCTGCCTGAACTTTTTCTTGAAATTTCGATCGTTATTTAGAAAATATAAGCATATTTTTATACTGTACTTTTCTTCACTGTGATTTTAAGTTTGACACGCGCGGCGTCCACGAACAGGAAACCAAGCTGTCCGATTGTTCTCCATTGTTTATCAACAATTACACGCGAATTTGAAGAAATAATCGCGCGGCATATTTGTTGACAACACTGGAAGAAGAAAAACTGGCTTCAGGTGATGAAAAAAATCGACGAATATTCGCTAAAAAATCGTATTCTTCACAAATGCATTCCGTTTTTCAATAATATGTATTGAAATACACTAAAGTCGCGGGTAATTAAGGTCTGAAGTCGACTGGAGCTCTATCTCCAATGTTTCAGGGGGTCCACTTATGACTCCCAGTCAATGAAAAAATCGACGAATATTCGCTAAAAAATCGTATTCTTCACAAATGCATTCCGTTTTCCAATAATATGTAATGAAATACACTAAAGTCGCGGGTAATTAAGGTCTGAAGTCGACTGGAGCTCTATCTCCAATGTTTCAGGGGGTCCACTTATGACTCCCAGTCAACGTAAAAAATCGACGAATATTCGCTAAAAAATCGTATTCTTCACAAATGCATTCCGTTTTTCAATAATATGTAATGAAATACACTAAAGTCGCGGGTAATTAAGGTCTGAAGTCGACTGGAGCTCTATCTCCAATGTTTCAGGGGGTCCACTTATGACTCCCAGTCAATGAAAAAATCGACGAATATTCGCTAAAAAATCGTATTCTTCACAAATGCATTCCGTTTTTCAATAATATGTAATGAAATACACTAAAGTCGCGGGTAATTAAGGTCTGAAGTCGACTGGAGCTCTATCTCCAATGTTTCAGGGGGTCCACTTATGACTCCCAGTCAATGTAAAAAATCGACGAATATTCGCTAAAAAATCGTATTCTTCACAAATGCATTCCGTTTTTCAATAATATGTAATGAAATACACTAAAGTCGCGGGTAATTAAGGTCTGAAGTCGACTGGAGCTCTATCTCCAATGTTTCAGGGGGTCCACTTATGACTCCCAGTCAATGGAAAAATCGCAGTCAATGTAAAAATCGTGAATATTCGCTAAAAAATCGTATTCTTCACAAATGCATTCCGTTTTTCAATAATATGTAATGAAATACACTAAAGTCGCGGGTAATTAAGGTCTGAAGTCGACTGGAGCTCTATCTCCAATGTTTCAGGGGGTCCACTTATGACTCCCAGTCAATGTAAAAAATCGACGAATATTCGCTAAAAAATCGTATTCTTCACAACTACATTCCGTTTTTCGATAAGATGTCATGAAATACACTAAAGTCACAGGGAATTAAGGTCTGAAGTCGACTGGAGCTCTATCTCCAATGTTTCAGGGGGTCCACTTATGACTCCTAGTCAATGTAAAAAATCGACGAATATTCGCTAAAAAATCGTATTCTTCACAAATACATTCCGTTTTTCGATAATATGTAATGAAATACACTAAAGTCACAGGGAATTAAGGTCTGAAGTCGACTGGAGCTCTATCTCCAATGTTTCAGGGGGTCCACTTATGACTCCCAGTCAATGTAAAAAATCGACGAATATTCGCTAAAAAATCGTATTCTTCACAACTACATTCCGTTTTTCGATAAGATGTCATGAAATACACTAAAGTCACAGGGAATTAAGGTCTGAAGTCGACTGGAGCTCTATCTCCAATGTTTCAGGGGGTCCACTTGTGACTCCCAGTCAATGTAAAAAATCGACGAATATTCGCTAAAAAATCGTATTCTTCACAAATACATTCCGTTTTTCGATAATATGTAATGAAATACACTAAAGTCACAGGGAATTAAGGTCTGAAGTCGACTGGAGCTCTATCTCCAATGTTTCAGGGGGTCCACTTGTGACTCCCAGTCAATGTAAAAAATCGACGAATATTCGCTAAAAAATCGTATTCTTCACAAATGCATTCCGTTTTTCGATAAGATGTCATGAAATACACTAAAGTCACAGGGAATTAAGGTCTGAAGTCGACTGGAGCTCTATCTCCAATGTTTCAGGGGGTCCACTTGTGACTCCCAGTTAATGAAAAAATCGATGAATAATCGCTAAAAAATCGTATTCTTCACAAATGCATACCGTTTTTCGATAATATGTAATGAAATATACTAAGGTCACAGGGAATTAGGGTCTGAAGTCGACTGGAGCTCTATCTCCATTGTTTCAGGGGGTCCACTTGTGACTCCCATTCAATGTAAAAAATCGAAGAATATTTGCTAAAAATCGTATTCTTCACAAATGCATTCCGTTTTTCGATAATATGTAATGAAATACACTAAATTCACAGGGAATCAAGGTCTGAAGCCGACTGGAGCTCTATCTCCAATGTTTAGGGGGGTCCACTTATGACTCCAAGTCAATGAAAAAACCGACGAATATTCCTTAAAAATCCTATTCTTCACAAATGCATTCCGTTTTTCGATAATATCTAATGAAATACACTAAAGTCACAGGGAATTAAGGTCTGAAGTCGACTGGAGCTCTATCTCCAATGTTTGAGGGGGTCCACTTATGACTCCCAGTCCATGTAAAAAATCGACAAATATTAGCTAAAAAATTGTATTCTTCACAAATGCATTCCGTTTTTCAATAACATGTAATGAAATACACTAAGGTCACAGGGAATTAAGGTCTGAAGTCGACTGGAGCTCTCTCTCCAATGTTTCAGGGGGTCCACTTGTGACTCCCAGTCAATGTAAATAATTGACGATTATTTGCTAAAAAATCGTATTCTTTACAAATGCATTCCGTTTTTCGTTAATATCTAATGAAATACACTAAAGTCACAGGGAATTAAGGTCTGAAGTGGACTGGAGCTCTATCTCCAATGTTTGAGGGGGTCCACCTATGACTCCCAGTCCATGTAAAAAATCGACAAATATTCGCTAAAAAATTGTATTCTTCACAAATGCATTCCGTTTTTCGAGAACATGTAATGAAATACACTAAGGTCACAGGGAATTAAGGTCTGGGGTCGACTGGAGCTCTATCTCAAATGTTTCAGGGGGTCCACTGGTGACTCCCAGTCAATGTAAAAAATTGACGAATATTCGCTAAAAAATTGTATTCTTCACAAATGCATTCCGTTTTTCGATAATATGTAATGAAATACACTAAAGTCACAGGGAATTAAGGTCTGAAGTCGACTGCAGCTCTATCTCCAATGTTTCAGGGGGTCCACTTATGACTCCCAGTCAATGTAAAAAATCGACGAATAGGTTCATGTAAAAGATTCGCTATATTGCACAGGAAGACTATGAGCAACAGAAATTGAAATTGAATGTGGTTAAATGTATGCATAAATTTTATATTCACTTGTTCTACTCTGTATATACGTGTTTCACATGAAACTTACGAATTGTAAATGCCTCCGTATTTATAGTATACATATCGTAAAGACTTTATACATGTTATTTTTGTCTATATTCTTAGCAGAACAATGCAAATGAGCGCTAAGTTCACAATTAACCAAGTAATCATATACCACATAAATTTGGAGGTAAAAAACTGACAAGTATAACACATTATGCATATGCAATACATTCACAAGATATTGTCTGTATTATAGAAATGTATATAATCTGCTTTGTAGAAATTCTGAATAAAATTAACATAGAGCAAACTATGGACAGCAAACATCAAAGTCTCAAATACGTTTTATTGTACATTGATTTGTTTCCAAAAATTTAATTAGCAATTATCAATATACATTACGTTGCTAAACACAAGATGAAATTTGAATACTTAACTAGGTTTGTGAATGGAAGCAATGACATGTATGAGTATATAGAGAGATAGTGATACCAATCAACTATTGCACATTGAAATTTTGAACTAACATTCGGACATGCGGGGCAAGAGCATTTAAATGTCAAGTGGGTGCGTTTCAGTTTATTCCCCGTTATTTCGTGGTAATGCATCATGATATACAGTCATTCCATCATGGTCAGCAACGTTTCCGTACATATGTTTCGTTGCTTCCTCAAAGGTCAAGCCCCATGTTTGCATAATGAATCGAGTCAAAAGTTTGGGGAAAAGAACCCATTGAGCAAACTGTTTCTTGCCAAGACCAAACCTACAATCTATGTCCTATACATACTCGCGTTTTCTTTTGCGTTTTGTGGAATGCTCTGCTTCCCTAGTTGTTGTTACAATTGCATACAGTTCGTCTGATAAATAATTGGCGGTTTCTCCGAAAGCAGGTAGAATGTTGTTCTTATACTCTTTTTTGGCAAGTTGACAGAATGTTTCTGTCGATAAAGAGCATAATGCGTCTAAGCGCTGCGACAAAATTTGGCTGGATGGGTTTAGGTTTCTTATCTTGTCAAGAAGATGATGAGCTTTTGTTGAGCTATCTTGCAGGAATTCTAGGCTTATCTTAAGCTCGTTATCGTCGTTCTGTATTCTTCTTTGCCAAAAGCCGTCAAATAACGTCTTGAGGTCATTTCCGTGTTGTTGTGGGGATGACAAATCATTCAGTGCAGTACCATTTACCTGAATGTACAGGAAAGAAGATAGTGATTGAACTGGGGGATGCCCTTTGGTAAATCCATCTATGGTTGTTGCGCGAACTGTGCACTTTTCTATGATAGTGTCATCCCATTGGGACGACGGCTTTGCCTTTAGAGGAACATATTCTGATCCCTGTAATGCGATTTTGCTGATCCAATATCACACTAATGGCAATGCTACGTCGTCAAGATGGAAATCTTGTAGTGAAAGCAATGAGAACGCGAAAACGCACGCAAAGGCGCCGCAACTGAAACCGTCAGATTGACTTTGCAAGCCATACTTGTGTAGGGGGATGAAGGTCCAGTCTTTTCTATCATCACGCCGGTTGCTAATCACATTACATTTGGCGATGTATGTGGCAACTGCATTGAAGACTGTCCTATCAGCTGCATCGCTTGGTAGAGAATCGCAGTGCACAACTAACTTCAATTTCGGGTATAAACCTACCATACTCCAGTGACTTTGTTTACTCTGATGGTAGGGAAAAAATACTAAATTGCTAGAGAAAATTGTGTTACGGCGTTCTAAAGCGACAGTTGTCATATAATTAGGACTAAGCGCATTGTCTATAACTGAAGATAAGAAGAAGGATGGTAGAAATTCTAGTAGATGGTCGGGGTGACTGATAACTAGCCCTTGAAGGAAACAATTTATAACATCACCATGGATATGTCTATTGCCTATTAATGATCTAAGACTTACTGCTGGTAAATTGACTGATTGGTGGTCAACACAGCCAAACAAGACGGTTTCCATCTCAACTACATCCTGCTGTAACAATTCCTTATTCCAGGGGGAGCTATCGGGTGTAATTCCAGGGTTAAACGCTGCTGAATTAACATACCCCAGCAACCGCGATCCCTCCTTGCATTTCTTGGAGTTCAAAAAGCTAGAGACAGTCGTGGCACGTTGTGAATTGTGGTCATAGACAATGGCTTGACCACTTTCATGAGAAAATGGCACAGTTGTATTGTCTGTATGTTGCCACACGACCTTGATGGCAGAGAACAGCGGCCAGTCGATACGTTGCCTTAGAAGCACTGGTGGAGCCTGCAAGCATATCGTCCAAATGAAGAGCCTCATTAACCATTGCAGGGTTATGGTTGACTGCCCCTTCTTGATTTGGTTGTACTCGGTCTGTCAGAATCAAAAGTACGGTTGGCAGCCTTAAAAAGAAGGACCTAATCAATACCTCAGTTTTCGGGCAGTCACAGATTAATTCACTAAATGAGTCATTATTTGTGAGCCAGTGCCATAGGAGTGATTGGATCGAAGAATTCTTAATATTGAGATTCCCCATTGAAAGCCTTATAACCATATTGTAGAACTGCTGTATGGGAATAAAAAATAGATTGACGGCATGATGGACAAATAGCTATTTGGGTAAAGAAAGGTAGGAAATGGTTGGTTACATCATCAGGACTGTTTTCAAGAAGATAGGAAATAATTCCCTCCAGCAGTTCAACAGCATCCTGTTGGCATGGTAATTTAGTTTGGTCGCACTTGAGGAATTTCTTAACCACCTTTTTCATATCTGTAGTGAAGGGCAATGAATCAGACACTGCTACTCTCAGGGAATCATGGATTCTGTAAATGCTATCAAATATTTCATCGCCATGCCCAGATATCCAGGAGGGAAGGAGTTTGAAAATGACCGAGCCACAAATTATTTGAAAAATTGAATTCGACCAGCAATTGTTGTAAGGGTTTGCTATTCCCCTTTCGCTTAAAATTTCTAGAGGACCGAAACATTGAAGATAGAGCTCCAGTCGACTTCAGACCTTAATTCCCTGTGACTTTAGTGTATTTCATTACATATTATCGAAAAACGGAATGCATTTGTGAAGAATACGATTTTTTAGCGAATATTCGTCGATTTTTTACATTAACTGGGAGTCACAAGTGGACCCCCTGAAACATTGGAGATAGAGCTCCAGTCGACTTCAGACCTTAATTCCCTGTGACTTTAGTGTATTTCATGACATCTTATCGAAAAACGGAATGCATTTGTGAAGAATACGATTTTTTAGCGAATATTCGTCGATTTTTTACATTGACTGGGAGTCACAAGTGGACCCCCTGAAACATTGGAGATAGAGCTCCAGTCGACTTCAGACCTTAATTCCCTGTGACTTTAGTGTATTTCATTACATATTATCGAAAAACGGAATGTATTTGTGAAGAATACGATTTTTTAGCGAATATTCGTCGATTTTTTACATTGACTGGGAGTCACAAGTGGACCCCCTGAAACATTGGAGATAGAGCTCCAGTCGACTTCAGACCTTAATTCCCTGTGACTTTAGTGTATTTCATGACATCTTATCGAAAAACGGAATGTAGTTGTGAAGAATACGATTTTTTAGCGAATATTCGTCGATTTTTTTCATCACCTGAAGCCAGTTTTTCTTCTTCCAGTGCTGTCAACAAAAATGCCGCGCGATTATTTCTTCAAATTCGCGTGTAATTGTTCATAAACAATGGAGAACAATCGGACAGCTTGGTTTCCTGTTCGTGGACGCCGCGCGTGTCAAACTTAAAATCACAGTGAAGAAAAGTACAGTATAAAAATATGCTTATATTTTCTTAATAACGATCGGAACTTCAAGAAAAAAGTTCAAGCAGGAAACAAATATAAACTTTATTGTCTATTTGCTACCTTAGCAGGCTGGGAGTGGCGCTGTCAGGTCAAGAAGGTACTTCAGTCTTCGTAGCTGTGACTGGCCTAGGCAGACAGGTGATATCTGAAGCGCAGGCTTTCAAATATTATTCTTTTGCTTCTAAATGCCCAAAATATGATACAACAGATTGTTTTTTGATTATTTCCAGCTCAAAAACCTCCCAGAACTGCCCAGACACGATATACACTTTTTCGGTCGAATGTCTGAAAAACATTCGCGAATGTCTGCAAAACATTCGTCCAATATCCAACGGACAATCACGAGCCCTAGAGACTAAGTGGAAAAGAAGGACATTAATTGAATCAGACTTACCTTGCAATAAAATCGTTCTCCAAAACAATCAAATTCGAAAATGATTCAGGGACTCGACTATCAGCACGTTCTAATCCAACCAGAGAGTTTTTAAAGTGAATAAGAACTTTCCATTTGTTCTCTTTGCCAGGTGCATCATTCAATCTTTGTCTTCATAAACATTTCCACGCACGTATTTCCGGTTCACAGTCCAAAGTCCACATGCCTTTGAATCGCACAAAAATCCATGGGAACATTAAATATTCCTTTATTTCAAGCAAGCGACCACAAGAGCAGCAGCACGTTCCCGAAGAACACCGGCTGTCGCAAACATTTTGTAATCTACGTTGTCACTTCAAAGTAATATTTATCGACCGTCAACATGGCTTTTCGTGGAAGATACACTGGAATTAAAAGGGACTATCCACCTGAGGTTGTAGAAGAACTTCGTGGAACCGTCGTTCCTGACTGCACTCTGGCAAAAAGAGGAGCTGAAAATTTGTGGTCTATGATTACGAGAGGAGGCGATGACTACGTTCAAGCACTTGGGGCTCTCACAGGTAAGACTAAAACTATTGAGATCGATCTATAGGCCATATAGAAATATGAAAGGAGTAGGCCATGTTTGTGCGTGTGTATGTAAGGCAGTTTTTGCGTTTTTTTTCAACTCTTGCCGCCGTCCTTTTCTTAGACTCTGACTTGGCCTTTTCTCAACAAAGTTTTTTTGATGAAAACCCTCGGCCTGTGTGTTCGTGGCCTGGCCTTTCTTGACCACAATCATAGGCCCAAGTTTTTATTTTCTTGTGCTTTTTAGCTCTTTTTGTTGGTAATGGTTGAAGTCGATTTGATTTTTTCATTTCTCACTTAGCATGTTTTTAGGTCCGAAGTACAATCGGACGTGAAGGGCATTCCACATCTTTCATATGGTCAATTGTCTTTTTTGAAGGATGAGAGGCATGGAGAAGGAGTGGCTCATTACCAGTCCTTCTTTTCAAATTCATAATCCACAGTCCAAAGTCCTACAATATGGGCATTCCCCAATGTCGCATGTCACATTTTGCTCCTGTTGACCTGTTTCCACTTGGGTCACGCATACCACGTCAAGTTTCGCAATACAGCCAGGCAAAGATGGATGAACATAGGCCCGCACGAGCTTGCTTTGTTTCAACTACATTGCTATAGATTTGTGCTATGTTTTTTATTTCTTTCACTTTCAGGGTTTCTGCTTTACAATTTTTTCAGAATTTGAAACATTGTCTTTATAAGTTGAAAACGTAGGTCCATAGGCCCTTTCATTTATTGTGGAGGAAGCCAATTTAAACTTGATTTTCCTCCACAATACCTCGAGTGTAATCTAATTAGTCACTTGCAATTTTTAGTTCATGCTTCATGCAATGGCTTTGCATTGAGATTTTTGTGTATGCTGAACATAAAACTTCAAAACAATAATGAAGAGTTCACAGTTCAGGGTTTTTGTCCACCTAATAACTGAGTGACTTCAGTATTTTGTTGCAGTTTTACAATCTTATGTGAAGCAATTCTGAAGTTTACTGAAAAGTTTACTATGCTTTCGAATTGACCAGACCAAGGGGCATTTCACTCGGCAAACAGGCGTACGAGACTTCCATTAAAACAAAAGGACTTTCAAGGGACTTCCGAGAAAACAATAGGCCTTCCAGCAAAGGTGTACAAGACTTTCATAGGAGTGAATTGCCCCTCGGACCAGGCAACTGTCACATCAGAGTTGGGGAATCTGTTGATCATCTACTTCTGAGAATCTTAGTAACTTGCACCAAACATACCATTTCACCTACATTTTGAAAAGTGAAATGCCCCAACAGACCAATACAATACAAGCAGCTACTGTTTGTGGTTGATAAGATGTTTCAAAACGAGTTATTAATTCTCTTGGAAGAGAACATAGGATAGATTATTGGGCAAATTTCATACAAAAACCTTGAAAATGTTTGTTCAACTAAACTGAGTTGTAAATACAATAAAAGATTAACCTGATGCCAATTTCATGCTTAGGTGGACAAGCAGTGCAGATGGCTAAAGCTGGTCTTAGTGCAATCTACTGCAGTGGATGGCAGGTAGCTGCTGACAGTAACACAGCTAGTCAGACATTCCCTGATCAAAGTCTTTATCCAGCTGATTCATGCCCAAAACTTGTTCAGAGAATAAATAATGCACTAATGAGGGCAGATCAAATCGCACACATGGAAAAAGGAGCTGACAAAAATAATTACATCTTGCCAATTGTTGCAGATGCAGAAGCTGGTTTTGGTGGGCCTCTTAATGCTTTTGAGCTGATGAAAAACATGGCAAGTTTTTGTACATAATTCCTATTTAATTTCAGTTCAATTTTGCCAGAACTAGGAATTAGATTTTCAGTGGATGAGTGACAATCGTGAACCTCAAAGGCAATAAGGTGCACAAAGTTTTTATCAAAAGATAAAAAAATGTTTTTGTTTACCATAAAATGATTGTTTTCTCACGATCTATAAAAATGCTTTCAAAGATTTGATTGAGTGGTAAAAGCTCAAAATAAAATACCTTTTATCTTATAAATCCTTTGCTTATCAGTTCTATTTATCAAATGTTGAACGACTCAAGGAAACACATCAACATAAGGTTAGGCCAGTTTAAGCCTAGGTCTAAAGCCCAAAGCTGTGACACCTGTTTTTTTTTTCTGAACTTTTGGATGAGGTCTGAAAACAGTCTTAAAACTTAAACTTGTTTTTTTTTTAAAGTAATACACGAGGCCCTTACTGCAATAGTTTAATTCGAAGACCACGTGTCCATGTTTTAGTAAGAAGCCTCAAGTTGCTTCACATTTGATAAATAGAACTGACAAAAGCGCTAAGCACTGTAGAACCTGTTTGCTGTTGTTGATAATAATTTTGTTAGCAAATCTCGTAGATCCGTGAAATACATGTCCGCTTTTTGGTAATGTCCCAGGCCTGCATTTTGGACCTTGCCATTTAGACTGTCTTTTTTTTCTATGTTACTTCTCATATTCGTCCGTGGAGGAGAATCACCAGAAAGTTTTGAATATGCAAAAGCTGTTCTCAACCAAGGCTATACTAATGATGAGATAGCATTTTATTCCTACATGAGATAGCATTTTATTCCTGTAACCTGTTGAAAAACAAAAACTGTGTCTGAAAACAGTATGTTTTTGCTGATCGGGTTCCTTTTTTGCAGATATATGCTGGTGCTGCTGGAGTTCATTTTGAGGACCAGCTTGCTTCAGCAAAAAAGTGTGGACATATGGGAGGCAAAGTTTTGGTGCCCACGTCTCAGTTTATCAAAACTCTAAATGCTGCCCGCCTTGCTTCTGACATCTTGGGAACCACAACAATTATTGTTGGTCGCACTGATGCCAATGCAGCTGGAATGGTTACTTCTGATATTGATGACAGGGATAAACCATTCCTCACAGGAGAACGATCACCAGAGGGATTCTTCTATGCAAAAGCTGGTCTGGACCAAGCAATCGCAAGAGCCTTAGCTTATGCACCCTACTGTGATTTGCTATGGTGTGAAACATCAAAACCAAATCTTGAGGAGGCAAGGAAGTTTGCAAAGGCAGTTCATGCTAAATATCCTGGGAAACCATTGGCATACAATTGCTCTCCATCATTCAACTGGAAAGCTTGCCTGTCTGACAGTGAATGTTACAATTTCCAAAGAGAGCTTGGAAAACTGGGCTACAGATTTCAGTTTGTCACATTGGCAGGTTTTCATTCTTTAAATCATGCAATGTTCAAACTGGCTAAAGATTACAAAAAGAGAGGAATGGCTGCTTATGCTGATGTTCAGGAAGATGAATTTAATCTTGAATCTGAAGGATTCACAGCCCATAAACATCAACGAGAAGTTGGAACAGGGTATTTCGACAAAGTTTCGCTTGCTGTAGGAGGTGGAGTCAGCTCTCTGACTGCACTGACTGGTTCAACAGAAGAGGAACAGTTTAAGTCAAAACTCTAAATTCAGAGCCATGTCATTTGTGTACAAATGCTTATTTATGTCAACTTTGCTATTCATAGCTATGCAGATTTGAAGAGGGAAAAATACATTTTTAACTTGTCATATAACAAACTATAATAATAATGTTATTTACTTAGAACAAATATTCATCTTTTATTTAACAGTTTTTACTTATAATTAATGTTTGGAACCTGAAAATAACTTTGACATGCTGAATTTGGAAACGACAAGCAATGCATTTTGTCTTTATTGAATACCTAGATCTTTGTAACGCAGCAAGCAGTGATCTCTTTGTTGCTCTGGCTTCGCGGGAGATTTCATATCTCAAGCGATAAAAATTTTTGCAGAAATGAGGACAGGACGGGGTACAAAATTAGCCACAGGGAAATCCAGGGTGCGCTCTTTTTGGACTTTTAATCTCTTAAAAGTTTCACCTCTTGGGTCTTTACCCGAGTCTTTCAGGAAACTTTCCGACTTATCCGAGAATTTTCCCAAAGAACGGCTTTTGATCTCTCCGAAATCTCCAGACAAAAGAATCCGCAGAAAAAGGCCCCAAAATAACTAATCTCAAGTGGTATTTGCAAACGGTGTCAACTTGAAGCCGATATAGAACATAGCAATGCTGTCGCAATGTGCGAAGGATGGCGGTACAATGCTTACCAAAGAAATTGCGATAAATAGCGGAATCATTTTCGGGCATACTTAAAAGCTTTTATCGTCTGACCCTCCTCAGAGTATGAACGTCGGAAACAGACCGAAACAATAGACTAAGGCGGAATTTATACCCAGATGCGGCTCGAAATGCACCAATCAGAAAGAACGAACCACCCCGTGGGTCTAAACAACAACCTCGTCTTAAACATGATTCGGCCATAGGACAACATCTGCTTGATAACCCTATTTGTGCGTAAAATTACAGCGAGGATTGTTTCAGAATTATTGGCAAAGCAAGATCTTTGTTTCACTTAGGGGTTTTGGAATCTGTCTACATCAAAACCAAAAGGCCTGTTTTGTGTAGACAGAAAGAGTTCGTTTTCTCACTTGGACTCTTCAAATAATTCTATTGGTATTCCCGCTGTATCCGACCAGCTGATTGGTGTTTAAAACACAATGCCAATTCAGCTTTTCGTTCTTTCTGATTGGTGCATTTCGAGCCGCATCTGGATATAAATTCCACCTTAGTCTATTGTTTCGGTCTGTTTCTGACGTTCATACTCTGAGGAGTGTCAGACGAAAAAAGCTTTTAAGTATGCCCGAAAATGATTCCGCTATTTATCGCAATTTTGCAGTTTTGTACATGACCATGACGATAATGATGATCATGGTGACCATGATTATCACCATGATCATGACCATGACGATGATGATGATGATGATGAACATGATTATCACGATGACCATGACCATGACGATAACGACAACGATAATGATAATAACATGCTGAGCTGACGGTGATGATGTCAATGATTACGATCATGATGATATTGGTGGTGTGGCTGATCGTAATTTCATTCTCTCGAATCCGAACACATCACCTTCAATTCTAGACATCACTGGGCCCAGATTCCTTGATCGTGGTGTTAAGAATGTTTGCGATGCTTAATGGTAACATGCCAATGTTAATGAAGTAAACAACTACGATTCATCAAATCGTTTGTTTTCACAACTACGGCACTTCGGCTATTTCTAAACATGATAAAAGTTAGCACAGATGTTACAAATTTGACATACAGTATTTCTAGAAATACTGAAATATCATAGATATTTTTTTGATTTCAAGTTTTCATAGAATTGTTCGCCTTTAAATATTGCATCGAATTTTTGAGATTTGCAGACATTCACTGATTGCTCTAATTTTCTCGATTCCCAAATTTGCATACATAGTTATGTTTGAAGAATTCAATAGATAGGAATCAGGAATGTTGTAACAAAAGATAGGAATTTCTATTCTCTGTGCACACAATTTAAACAATCATTGAGTTGAATTAATTATTCCAATTGCAATTCAAATGCATACAATCAAAACAATCGAAGAGGTTGTTCCGAGTCTTCGAAATTTGGCATGATTTTGAACAAAAACCTCATTAGGAAGCATTAAGAAGCCATTAGCCAGCATGCGCTAAAATCTGGAACAAACAAAAAAGCTGGGAACTCGTGGAATGAGTGGGAATAAAGGGAACTGAATGGAACAATTGTAGCATGCTGAAACAAAGTGGGAATAACTTGGAATCGGAGGGAACAAATAGGACGAAGTAGAAATCGGTGGGAATAAATGAGAACGAGAGGTGACAAGGTGGAACATACAGGGGATCACTGAAGAAGATAAAGGAACAACTTAGAAAAAAGGAAATTACCGCAAACAACCGAGAGCAAGTTGAAACTAAATGGGGATCAATGACGATTGAGGGGGAAAGCAGGAACAAAGCCTGAAACAGCTAAATTCACAGGGAACAAATACGATTGTTCCACACTGCAAGCTGCAATCTAATAGGCTAATCTAAGGCTGATCTGAGCTGATCTCATTCTTCAAACATGGCTAATGGGTACCTTTAATTTTAAGATTTTGTGTTATTTTCAATAAAGAGGAGAGGACGGAGAGGGCTTGTGGCGTTATTGAAAGTCTTGCCACATCTTAAGTGAACATTGTCGAGACCATGGCTTGCATAAACAAACAATCTATCTCCCGACCTAATTGCCAATGAGTAATCACTACTTATCGCTACTTTAACAGTTGATTGCCATTCGAAAACATGTTTATGTCGACGTTCAAGAACAATACATGTAAATTAAGCACAGCCGTGATTTTGGCTCAATCATAATCAATTTATTTGAAAAATTATACCATAGTCATAATTATATCAGCCTGAAAAATGTTTGATCCCAAATTGAGGGACAGATCTCCAGTAAATAAATGCTAATAGAATCCATATGTATTATTTTCATGGTACTCATTTGCTTTTATGCACCTGCGGACCGCGAAACTATTGAAAGCATTAAACGAAGTAAACAAAACTATTGAAATTCAAGACCAAAAAATGAAAAAATTGAAGGGCATAAACGGATAGAGTTGTTAAAATAAATAATTCGAGTATGAAAACATGAAAATGAAAACCAAACGATCATAAAAAGTATTGAAAGTACCGTGATCGTTCGGGGATCGATCTCCAGACCTCTAGTTCAAGAAAGCGGTTGCTTAAACCAGTGCACCACAGTAGCAAATGGTGTTAATTGATGTTTATTGTCAAGTGATGGCGTTTTGTTAACGATACCATTAATGCCGACACTTAAGGCGACTTCAAAGTTTACTTCCGCATATTTGTGGTCAATCTATTGTTACATTTTGGCAAAAAAAGAGCGTCTTAAGTAGGTAGGTAGATAGGTAGGTCTCTCTATACATATATCCGTGACATCGCATCCCCACATAATGTGCTCATCCTTCGCACATAAAAATGGATTTAGCACCAGGAAGACTATACACGATCCTGTCTCTAACCTTACAAAAGACGCTGGTTCTGAATACTTGTTCCTCGTGAATA
Organism: Chrysaora quinquecirrha; assembly: GCA_014526335.1. Taxonomy (NCBI): domain Eukaryota; kingdom Metazoa; phylum Cnidaria; class Scyphozoa; order Semaeostomeae; family Pelagiidae; genus Chrysaora; species Chrysaora quinquecirrha. The sequence continues at coordinate 835,824 of JACTAT010000064.1, read as the reverse complement.
AAATCTCACGAATTCTGTGTTCTTAAACTTGTGAGAACACACTTTCGCGAGTTTCGTATTAAAAAAATTGTAGGAAAGCGTATTTGGGTCGAAAACACAAATATATCTTCCCCAAGAAAAAACTGGGCCTTCGCAATGCCATACATTTGTTTATATCTTGAATGGCAGGATAGGTTTCCCTGGCAGGAATGACTGCATGACTTACGTCATAAATGAGATAAAGAGGTCGTCTTCCAGAAATTGGAAAATCGAAGAACAAGGGAATGGTAATATCAAAATTGTGTAGAAAACTCCCTAAAATTTGCAAGTATTGTTCGTAAGTATCCGTTGAGTAAGCAGGCACAACTATCTAATCGATTGTAATGCAAAATAAACAGACTAGAGAACAAACGGTATTATGTTTTATTTAGGATACGGTCAACTATTTTTTGACAGCTGTAAACTGTTTCCTCAGTAAATCCATCCGTCATGGAAATCAAATTCGAATTTAGAGATAAAGAGTCCCCATGATTGGTTATCGCTTCAAGTTTGCTCTTCACATCCAAAGAAATAAGTATCTAAAAAAGCAAAGTTTTAGAACAGCTTAAACTAATCAAAAGAAACCAAAATGGAATAACTTCATTACGCCACAGTGTACATATCTTTTATCTTTTGCAGCGTCTATTTTGCATCCGTTGTTGATGCAAAATACTGTACACGTTGTTTTATAAGAAAGTTTTTATGGGACAGAGTTTAGCCCTATTCTACCCGGACTCTCAGGATCAGGCCTCTTAAAATGCTGTACTGATGTTATCCGTCCACAGTACGGAACAGCCTCCACTGTACTGATGTTATCCCTCCGCTGTACTGAACAGCCTCCACTGTACTCAATGTTATCCCCCACATGGATCATGTTATCCCTCCACTGTACTGATGTTATCCCCCCACATGCATCATGCTATCCCTCCACTGTACTGATGTTATCCCTCCGCTGTACTGAACAGCCTCCACTGTACTCAATGTTATCCCCCCACTGTACTGAACAACCTCCACTGTACTGTACTGCACAGCCTCCACTGTACTGATGTTATCCTTCCGCTGTACTGAACAGCCTCCACTGTACTTATGTTATCCCCCCACAAGCATCATGTTATCCCTCCACTGTACTGATGTTATCCCTCCACAGTACTGAACAGCCTCCACTGTACTGATGTTATCCCCCCACATGCATCATGTTATCCCTCCACTGTACTGATGTAACCTTCCACTGTACTGAACAGCCTCCACTGTACTTATGTTATCCCCCCACATGCATCATGTTATCCCTCCACTGTACTGATGTTATCCCTCCACAGTACTGAACAGCCTCCACTGTACTGATGTTATCCCCCCACACACATCATGTTATCATCCACTGTACTGATATTATCCCTCCACAGTACTGAACAGCCTCCACTGTACTTATGTTATCCCCCCACACACATCATGTTATCCCTCCACTGTACTGATGTAACCTTCCACTGTACTGAACAACCTCCACTGTACTGTACTGCACAGCCTCCACTGTACTGATGTTATCCCTCCGCTGTACTGAACAGCCTCCACTGTACTCAATGTTATCCCCCCACACACATCATGTTATCCCTCCACTGTACTGATGTAGCCTTCCACAGTACTGAACAGCCTCCACTGTACTTATGTTATCCCCCACATGCGTCATGTTATCCCTCCACTGTACTGATGTTATCCTTCCACAGTACTGAACAGCCTCCACTGTACTGATGTTATCCCCCCACATGCATCATGTTATCCCTCCACTGTACTGATGTTATCCCTCCACAGTACTGCACAACCTCCACTGTACTCAATGTTATCCCTCCTCTGTACTGAACAACCTCCACTGTACTGCACAGCCTCCACTGTACTCCACAGACATTACCCCGGGACCCGGGTGAGAACTATTGTAGGTGCTAATTTGTCACGCGATTTGTTCCACAGCGACCAAATTAGGAAGAGAGGTTAGAAATTAAGCTTGTTTGCGGAAAACTCGCATATTTTGTCCAAAGTGCCAAACTTTTACGACAAAACCATGTAATATTTTACTTTTAGGAAGAAAGTATTGTAATTTGTTGTACCTAAGAAATATCAATCACAAATACGAAATAAATATGAATATTATCAGTTTTTATGAACACTCAATTTGACGCGAAAGTAAAACAGGTTTTTAAAGGTATATTTGAGGTCTCTAGAAATTCCTTAGACATTTTGCCACTAATATTAAGTAAGGGAATGGAAGAAATTAGCGTTGTTTCATACTTATGACGTCACAAAGATGTATGACGTCGTACATCTTATTTTTTGCTGACGTCATAAAAAAAGTATATTGTACTTCAAATGAAAGGACTCATCAAGACAAATCATTTGCGCGAAGTTGTACGAAGTTGGGAAACTTTTTCAAAATTTAATAAACGGGAAGGGATCTAATAAGGTTCAGGGATAGGGGGAAAAACTCAAGATTAATAAACGGGGGCACGTTTATTTGGCACCTTAGATTAGAATGGTTTTCACTAAAGATTTTAAACGTGTCATACTGGATGGGTCATGCCATGATGAGCCCTATCCGAGATGAAATATGCTATCGGGGCCGAAAGAAAGATTGGGCTTATTCTAAAAGGCGCTCGTCTCAAATACTTTCTGGCACAGATTCCGAAGAAAATTTTCCAAGGACATTACATCCAGGTCTTTATGTCAAATCGTTTTATTATGGTTATCACCCCGGGTAACGTTTGTGCAGTACAGTGGAGGATGTGCAATACAGTGGACGGATATCGTCAGTACAGTAGAGGGATATCATCAGCACCGTGGAGGATATTCAGTAGCTACGTGAAGCGATATCATCAGTACGGTTGTGAGATGTAATGAGTAGCGAGGATGTTCAGTACCTTGTAGGGATATCATCAGTATGTGGAGGATATCATTACAGTGGAGAGAAAAGTTGTTAATACGAAATGTAAAAAGACAAATAAAATTTGTTTAATAGTTGTCGATAGCTTACACCGAGACGAACAGGTTTGATAAAGAAAATTCGTTTGATAATTTGTGTCTAAACTGTACGTTTGATAACAATGTGTAGAAAACTCGCTCTGGTGCAAAAATTTCCAAAGTCTTCAACGGCACTGATGATATCCCTCTACGGTACTTAATATCTTCCGCTGTACTGATGGTATCCCTCCACACTGTCCTGAAAATTCTCCACTGTACTAATGATGTCCCTCTATAATATTGAACATCCTCCACTGTACTGATGATATCCCGCTGTTATCCTGATGATATCCCTCCACTGCACTGAATATCCTCCACTGTAATGATCATATTCCTCTACAGCACTGAACATCCTCCACTGTACTGATGATATCCCTTCGCTGTACTGATGATATCCCTCTACTGTACTGAGGATATCTCTCCACGGTACTGAGGATATCCCTCCACTGAACTGAACATCCTCCATTTTACTGATGATATCCATCAACTGATGATATCCGTCCATGGTAGTAAACATCTTCAACTGCACTGGGGATATCCCTCCACGGTATTGAACATCGTCCACTGTACTAATGATATCCCTCCACAGTACTGAACATCCCCCCTGTACTGAGGAATCCTTCAACTGTACTGATGGTATTCCCACTGTACTGAAGATATCAGCCCACTGTATTGAACATCCTCTCCTGTACTTCAAACAGACATTACTGCACAGACACTATCCAGGAATGTCATCGGCAGTGAAAGAGCTGCTTTAAACTTGGTAGCGTTACTGAAAATACAATGCAAAACAAAAAATGTCGAGTATCTCACTTGTTTGCATTCCAAATCTTGACATAGAATACGCAAAGCCCATATTGCCACGTCCTTTACTTCTGGTTCAAGATCAGTTAAGATAAGTTGCAGAAGTCTAAGATTAAAGCAAAGATTAAAAAAAAAAAAACAGAGAAACCGGAAATACAAACGCAGGTCCAAAGAATACCTGTAGTTGGTGTAGAGATCTAAAGCAAACAATTCAGAAGAAAAGAAGGACGATAGTAAGCTATAAATAAAGCTAAATATTTAATTGTGCATATTAATAATATTTGATGATGAACACTTACGCGTCTGGCACCTTTGCTTTAATTAAATCCCTTATCAAAGCACTTGACTGACGTGCAATATTCCCAAACAATGCTGAAAGTGAAATTTTTGTAAATGATGGCATAATAAAGAAAATTTTTTATACACAAACATGGCATCAGTTAGTTGGCTTAATTTATTAACTCGGATACACAAAATCAAACCATCGATTTCTTATTCTATCCTTACTAAAGAAAATCGAAACTTATTACGGCTACATACGCTTTTAATGTAATTTAAAGACTGGAAATAGTATTACGTAATCCAAGCTTCATGTTATGTGTATTTAGGCAAGTTTATACACCTTAAGCATGAAGTTGTTTGGATAATAATTGCTAAATTAAAGTACTTTTCTGCGAAACTTAGAAACCCGACTAAATGGGCAGATAGTAGTCAAACAAATTGCCAGGCGTACTGGAAGGAAAACATAAAAGAGGAGGGATAAGAAGAAAAATAACAACAGGAAGAAGAAGGAATGAAGCAGAAGAAGTCTAATTTGTACAATTTTAAGAAAGCGGTAAATAGCAGAAGCAATCTGAACAAAATAAAAACTTCTGACACTCCCGAAAGTATTAACGTCAGAAAGAGAACAATAACCTCCCGCTTCTCGAAACAACAACCAACCCTTGAATGAACATAATTTAGCAAAAGGAGAAAATTAACTAGATTACCTAGATTGTGCGGAAAAGTACAGAAAGGGATGTTCCGAATAATTTGCAGAGCAGGACCGTTGTTTCATTCAGGGCTTCGAAATCTTATCACATCAAAACCAAGTAAATGATTTTATTTAGACAAAAAAAAATTGCTATCCCATTAGGACCATTCAATACATTTTTAGCTCGTTTCAATGCGTTCCTTAAGCTGTTTGGCTGTTAAGCTGTTTCCAATCATGCTTCACTTCTCTGATTGGTTTATTTAAATAATCTTGGTAAATATCCCGCCTTAGTCCATTGTTTCGGCCTGTTTCTGACGTTTAAACGGTTTATACGCCGAGGAGTGTCAGACAGGAAAGCTTAAAAATATGACCAAAGATGCTTCTGCTATTCAGCGGCATCAAGAATAGTAAAGGAGTTGACGAAGAAAAACTAGAAGAGAAAAGGGAGAATTAATAGAAAAAAGAAAGCGGAAGAGGAGAAGGAGAGGAAGATGAAAGAGAAGACGTAGAAGCAAAATAGAGAGTGGAAGCAGAAGAAAAAAAAGAAATACGTACCGGCTGTGTTGTATCTTATTTTAGCAACAGGATCAAAGAGCAACTTGGAAAGAATGGGAATGAATGGTTTTATAACTTTACTCAAGTTATTCTTATGATATGCAATGTTTCCAAGGGTGAATGTGCCAGCCTGAAACAAAACAAAAATTCAGTGAAGAAAATATTATATTCCAAAGAAATGAAAAGCTTAGATCCTGAGATGTAATAATTATAAATGTTCATGGAGAAATCTATTTACTTTTTTCTCGCCAACGTCTTCACTTAAAGCTGTATCAATTATTTTCTCGATTATAAACCTGCAAACAATACTTTGAACATGAGTGGCGGAAGATAAGTAAAAGAAAAAAGACAATTGTTACTCCTCAAACAAAAGCAAATGATTTTTCACGTGAAAAAAGTTGGTAACAAGCAATCAAAGGAAAATAACATCGGCCAACTCACTCGGATAAGAATGGATTTATAGCATCTGCATTGATAAGGATATGTCCAAGAAGTGCACATGACCTTGATCTTACAAGTAAATCCTCATGAGAAATCAAATCCAAGAAACTTTCAAAGTTCCCTGTCGAAAATCAAATTAACTATATTGTAGAACTTTTCGGACAACAAATATTCAAGTAAAGATTCGGCTTCGTGATTTATTTTGAAAATTAAACATCAACTGCGAATTGAGGATGACTGGCAAGAAATAATGAAAATTACCTTGGTTGATATTCACAACTGAAAGAACAGAGCTTGTATTAGCCCCTGAACTTCGTACTGAATGACAGAAAAGTGCCAGGACGTCTCTTAACGCATTGAGCCTGTTTGGTTTATGTATTAAGTTACCAAAAAATGTTTGGACCTTGAAAAGATAAACAAATATAGGATAAGACTAGAATATGAATAGGTATCTCAAGAAATATGAATATTCAACAATTTTTAATAGTATCTTGAGAATTTTTATTTTTTTGTAGGCATTTTTAATGTCTTAAGGGTAAGAAGCTCAAATTGAAAAGAAATCATTTAAAAGGTACAATTGTCTGAATAAAAGTGTTACATTTTATATACATTATTATATATATCTAATAAAGCAAACAGTTGCATTGAATTAGTCTAAAACAATCATATACCGATTAGCATGTTTTCAGGAGGAATTCACAATGAAAACTACAGTTTAGACAAAATAGAATTACGAATAAAAATGGCATACCTTAAGATCAGATCCTAACAAGTTAAACAACTGTTGAGTGAATGAGCTCTCCGTGAGACACAGATGACAAATGAAACCTGAAATCGATTTTTTCAAAAGGTCAAAATGCTGCAGATCTGAATGAGGTGGGTAAAGAATATCTTAAAATATATAATTAAAGAATGAATGCATTAAACTCACCCATAAATAAATCAATGTTAGGGCTTTGGGGATATTCACTTAATAATTCAGTTAAACTTTGCACTAATTCTGTGTCAACAAGACAACTGAAAACAACAAAAGCTCATGTAAATTCAAAGGTTTCATTAATGAGAAAACGCATTTGAAGTCAAAGTTGCTAAATCAAGTAAAAATAGAAAAACGGCAGTACCTGACAATTTCACTCATAGCATTTGAAGGCGATTCAACAGAGAATGGAATGCAAAGAATCTATGAGCAAGAGAAAAACGTTAGAGATTGTTTTTCTCGCTTCAAGGCTTAGATAGCAGATCTCAGGTTTTTATTTCATATTAATTTTCTGATTCTTCAGATGAATATGGAAGGTTTGATGAAGTGAGCAATAAGGGAATTTATTTTCGCGGGAATTAATTTTCGCGGTTTTCGCGGATTTTGACCATTTCCGCGAAGGTCCCAAAATATGCTTATCCGCTTATCCGCGAAAATAAATTCGCGCAAAATTTTTGAAATTTCAAAAAAAAATCTGAAAATTTTGAAGGCTTTTGTCAAATACAGAGAAATATTTCACTGAAAAAACTAAATATGGTTATTATTTCTGTATTTACAGTACCTATCAATTGTTTCGTTTATAAGATTTCTAGTCAAAAAGAAAGAAAGGCACTAAAGGCACTCAAACGATTCCTTGTTTCCTTTTCTTTTATATGAAAATTTTTTGATCCGCAAAAATAGTTCCCGTGAAATTCCCTTCACCAACAAATCCGCGAAAAACCGCGAAAATAAATTCCGTTTTTTTCCGCGAAATTTCTGAGAAAAAATAATCCATGAAAATAAGTTCCCGCGAAAATTAATTCCCTTACGGTAGCTAACGTTTTCATTAAGCATCATATCAATGATAAAAGGACAGAGAGTTTTGAAATTAGACAGTATCTCATTCGGGTAATAACATAACAGTCTAAATGGTTGGGCTTGCCTTTCATTTTGAAGTGAAGATCACCTGCCCTGATAACATCACTGGGCATCAAGGAAATATTAATACGTACGAATTAGGAAAATTACCTTTGCTAAAATTGACAATAGCTCATCGGGCTTGCTGACTTGATTGTTTAGTCGAATATCATCGAATTTTTCTACTCTGAAAAAAATTTCCAGCTAAAATAAGGCTTTATATCTGTGCGTAGCTACACTATGATTCAATGATACGTAATGTTTTTCATGATACAAATTCGAAAAGGTTTAAAGCAATGCTGAGTTTCAAACAAGTGCAGAAAAAAGATTGAAATATTTGAAGCGTATTATATAACATGTTTTAATATGAACTTACTCATTGTGGTAGGTTTTTATGAATTCCAAATCTGTCATAAGGCTAATCACACTGTAGACAGAAGTACCCAAATCTTTATTATCAAAAAGCACAGCACATGTTGGAACCTAAAAATTAATTAACAATAATAGACAGATAAAAATTATATATAAGAAAACTGTAAGAGAACCCTCAACGTACACGCTGCAGATTACCAGAAAGATCTTTTAAAGTAATTTAGCTGCATTTTATAGTAAACTGTCATTATGACTGTCATTATGACTTTCTTCCATATTTCTAATCAAGATGGAAACAAGAAAGGTGTGATAAAATTTTTTTCAATTTGCTCAGCTGTAGCAAATTTATTCCTCTTTTCAATAATTTATCAAAGCCCCAAAGTTTAATAAATCCTCCGCAACATTATTATTTACGAAATACAAGATGCCCGGACTCCAGTTAGCGCTAAAAGTGCCAGCATTTTACTATCGGATTGGTTTTCTGCGGGTTACTACCATTGTAACAAAGTACAAGCAAAAAAATGAACAAATATAGTAAAAGCCGGCCAATAAGAAACTCAATTTTTGAAATTAGGCTGCTTCTAAGTAGTAACAAAGAATACCAATATAAACAATGTCATGCACTAGGCTGCAGTTTCTTATAAGTCAGTTTCTTATTGGCGGGTTTTTACTATACCTCGCAACAAATTCTAAAGTACATATCCACTGCCAGCGAAAGTCCATATGGGGATAAGAATTCCCAGTGACAAGTCACAGAATGCTTTGTTTGTGAGTCAGCAGGCCTTTGAAAAGAATGTAAAAGTGATATTAGCAAAATTTGCTAATTAATGGGAATTTATAAATCTAAAATGCACTGAACGGATGATAAACTACTGTCAAGTTGCAGATAATTCAGGTTGAAAAGAATCAAATAAGACATACCTGGTCTTCACACTGAGAAAACGACTCAGTATAAAATGCAAACTTCTTATCAAGTTGGAACTACCGTGATGCACCACTGACTGGAAATTCTAAAAGGGGTTCAAACTGATACTTAGAAGGAAGAAATATCAATGGAATTTGCATAAATGAATAATGATTTATCAAGCACTAGATGCATCTTTACCTTTTCAAAATTAACCGACAGCAAACCAATATAGCCATCCAAAGAGCCATGGCCAAGAGGCATTTCCTGTAAATCACAAATTCAGTTTATTTGAAAGTAAGTTTGCAAGAACTGAGCGTGTGACATCATCAGGTAGTAGAGTACTGTACTACTACAAAAAGAATCACCATTACCGTTTTTGCCATATCCGAAACTTGATGAATACTTTGATATAGTACAGACTGAAAAGGCTTCTCAATCACCACTTTATCCAATTCATAATCCCCAATCAAATTTTGAAGCATTAACAGCAGCAATGCAGATCTTATCCTTAATTTCTCATTAGAAGTTTCCATGAAAATGGTTTTTAAACATGAAATGTGGTCGATTCTAAAACAAGAACAAATTTCACAATCAGTAAATTTTCAGACAATTATTATATGGAGAAGGGAGGTTAATCTAGATGATTTTCTCACTTGATATTGCGGAAAAGAAGCATTAACAACAAAAAAGGTTTCAGTTGTAGACTAGCAGATATTTTAGAAACACCGAAAATCCTCAAAAAAATAAAAAATAAAAAATAACCTTTCGACTTGTGCTGCAGATTTTCCATAGATAGCACAAGCAAGAAATAGTGTATCTTCAAGAGATCTTTCATCAGTTCTTTCCAGTTTTGCCAGTACAGGAATACAGTCAAAAAGTCCTTCCCACATTTGTGAATTACAACTGTATTTTGAGGTGAATGACAGAATCTGTAAAAGTTCGTTTAAAGTTTAAAGTAGATTTTCCACATATTTCATAGAGGAACAAAATTAAGACAAATTTTAAGTGTATATTACCGTGTGAACTGGTTTAAATGATTCTGTTCCAGCGAAATCTAAAACAATTTGATGCCAGAGCCAATCTTTACAAGTTTTATCGAGGTTTACATGATTTTCAATTTGCTCAACTGCATTTGTTATCATTTTTTGCGATGAAGAGCACAGTGAAAGTATTGCTTCCAGCGTCTTTACAACATGAACTGCAATAAAAAGACTGTCAAATTCTCTATTCATGTCATTAAAGACTGCACTTTGCGGGTTATAATCCATACTCCAAAATTCATGTAAAACTGATTTAAAAGCATCAAAGAAATACAATTTTGCAATATTAGGAATCGTTATCAGTGCAAGTAATCTTCAAAATATAAGGGAGAATATTTTTCTTAAAGATAGCTGAAACCGAAAACTTTGAATAACAACCTCGTCCCCAGGTTGAATAGGACTCTGCGTGAAACTCCGCTGTCCATATTCGACCCTGGTATCGGCCTTGTCTACTCGCAATTTGAGTGGCTGTTCAGACAATAGAGATTTTAAGTGACGTCACAGTTTCTTCAAGATTTCACACGAAGATAGGCCGAAAACTATGTAAAAAAATCTATAAAAACCAAAAAATGATGCTACATGTGTTATTGTATCTTGCCTTACAGTTATCAATGAAATTCTTTGCATTTCCTTTCTAAGAACATCTGCTTTCGGAATCTACATCTTGCTTTGATGCCAGTATTTTGGCAGAATTTGTGGCCAGTACCAGGGCAAAAATCGATTTGACGGTTGAGATTCGAAGAAATTCGATTTGGGGCCTGGGGAGGAGGTTCTAATTCCCCTGGAGATTATTTCACGGCTAGAAAGAGAGGACAACAAGGGACACTGGTGAATGGCGTATATTTGAAAGTACTAAAACATGATTCAAGCATGATTTTTCTGATCAAAATTTTCTTTCAGCATGATCAGAGTTCTAATAACTCAACCCTACGTTTTTTCAACATTCTAATTGACTGATACGCAAATTAAAAAGCAAAGATAGTTTATTAAGTGAATGGTAAGAACTTTTAAGAAGTAACAAAATAAAGCCAAATATTCATACCTGAAACAGAGGAATATTTTGCGTACTCAGTTCCACTGTCGATCAAAGCAGGTATAAACCCACTCGACAGTGCATTCAACATGAGACTTCTTGATGTACTATCATTTGCATTCTCAATTATCAATGTTGCTGTCTAAAAGAAAAAACTTGACGTTACTTCGCTTCCAATCTCAGAATCTTCAAGAATTTATCAATCCCTGGTGCAGTTGGTCTAACACTAAATTTACCATTTATCTATGATCCACAGTATATGCAGTGGGGCTTGAAGGTTGAGTCTATTGCATATGGTAAGTGACCATAAGAATGGTTTTGCTTTGCTTCATACATCCCTTAGATCGACAGGACTTTTTCCGTATGGCCAAACTAGTCAAATCGAGGACCGGCTGAAATGAGTCAAACATAACACGGCATGGCAGGACTTTATACCTGACCTTAGATTTCCAAACAATTAGTTTCCAACAGAAAGAATAAGGAGAAAAAAGAAAAATATTTACTTGCAAGAAGATTATCTTTAACATATTGTCCTTATCTTCACGATGCAAAAGGCATATCTTGTAACTCAGTATAAACGTTGAAAAGTGATCAATTGTAGATTTCCTACAAAAAAAAGAAAACAATGAAGAATTGAGTTATTGGGATAAGAAAGAATTTTCTACCAAATTTCAATATACTGACTTGGTTAACAATATCTTCACTTACCTTTCACTTTGATCAGTTTCATGTTGCAGTTGCGTTACAATCAAACACGTCATTTCGACTGCATCTACCAAGCAGGAGAAAAACCAACGCTGTAAACGAGATGTATACTTTAAAAAATTGTCATTGTTTAGTTTAGATGAAAACAAAGACCCGGTAAACATGAAAATTCATGTTCTCTGTTGATTCGCAATGCATTATGCTTGATCATAGCTACAAATAACATGCTTAAAATACACAAAATTTCACACAGAAAACAATCACAAAAAAAGGAACAAATATGCAGTTAAGATAACATTTTTATTGATAAATATTCATTAAAACAAACATGTCAATCTTAACCTCCTTATTCTGTTCCTTTGTAGAAACAGCATCAACCAAGAACTTCGTCAGCATTTCACAAAACTGAATTTTTTTCACGAAGGTGATTTTGCTGGCTTGACTGTTGAAGAGAAATAGTTGTAATTGTTAAATATTGAAATAATTGTTTTGAGGAACTTCAAACAAACAAACAGATTAACGTTTAAGATTTTCCTTACCATTTATTACATGAGCAGGGCTAGCCCTGCTAACTGGGCTAACCCTGCTAACAGGGATGAGATTTTGCTTTTGATTACATGAAGGATTTTACCTAGGGCTGAGAAAAAAATCTGGCGGGAAAATTGATTCACGGTAATATGGCGTGCTGTAAGCATGCGCAGTTACAAAAGTTTTGAAGACAGACCTGTCTCCAGCCCTGCTATGCGATTACATGAGAAAAATGTCACATTTCCAGCCCTGGTAACAGGGCCAGCCCTGTTGTGCTATGGTGGGATCCCAGCTACAAGGGCTGGCCATGTTATCATGTAATTGGCATTCCAATTTATTACACATTTCCTATTGGCAAAGGGATCTCGCCTAAAATCGTCCACCTCGGTCAGGGCCAGCCCTGCTCATGTAATCAGGCCCTAAACCATACAAATAAAAAAAACAGTCATTACCGTGACAAAAGAGCGACAAAAAATTCGCCATAAATTTCCTTTGGATTCTAACAAATAATTTTGTAAATTCAGAATGGTACTAACCTTGATTTCTCTTGCTAGATCTGTCTCACTTTTTCTGCTCGTGAAAACAGATGGGGGAATATCCCCGCCTTCAAGTGAAGCAACTGTAAAATGATATTTCATGGTAAAGCGTGAGAAGAAATGACAGCATATCTGAAATATCTGAACAGTTTAGTTTCATACTTGGTAATTTCTTATGGATCCATCCTACCCCCCGTGTATGTAACGTTGTTTTAATCAAAAGCTTTCCAAAATATTGTTTAGGAATGGGTTAAGCCGCTAAACTCGAAATTCACATCGGGGTATCATAACCATGAGTAATTTTTGTTCTGCACTGTTGTTGCGGATTTAATGAGGGTAGCGATGGGCAAAGACGAGAAACCTTAACATGAAAAACGAATAAGATGTCTCTTTGCAGTTCCATGGTTATCCATAGTTACTGTTTGTTACCCGTAATAAGTTAGTAGATGAATACCCTTAACTTTGCGAATTACACTTCCCAAGAGACCATTGATGGTAAAACAGTTCATTCACTATCTTGGACAAAATATGTTGAAATAGTCCAAATGATATTATAATTTTTGTGGAAGAGGCTACATTGGACGCTGTGGAAGCAAGCAGTCTTGCGGAAGAACTCAATAAGCCCCTAAAGTTTGCTTATACCACATTCTCACTGCAATTTAAGCCAGCGTAGACTAAACCGGTTTAACAAATGTTGCGTTCTGATTGGTCAATTTAGGAAATCGAATTGTTTGATAGGTTGAAGTTTAACATAGGTTGAAGTTTAACCTAAGGTGAATAAATCTTGTTTTAACGTTTCAATGCAAAAGCAATGTTAATCATTCAAATTGGCTGTGTTTCTCTTAGAAGATTGCAGTATACAAAATATAGCAAGCAGAGAATAGTATAGCAAAGCGAAGTCGAGCTTTGATAATATACCATGCACAGTAAAGCAAACCAAGGCAGTATTGTACATTTTAGTTTAGTTAGGATAGTTTATTCTGGTATAGAACAGTAAAGTTTGATACAAATTGGTCAAGAATTGCATACAATTGAAAGCATCAAGTAGAGGGCAGTATAGTAACAGCATTCTTAGCACTTGTATCGAAATTTAATATTTGTAGCTTAAGTATCGTACAGTAAAAGGAATTCGTACAGTAAAGAAATAAACTCAGTATGAATGATAATTTCGGCAGTAATATTTTGGTACATATGTAAGTTTCTGACAATTTTTCAGTGCAGAAATAAGTGAAAACTCGTGCACCATTGGATAAAACAGCATGAAACGTGGTAAACATAGAATATTGTTTATCATTTTTTTCCTAAAAGTTAGATATCTATGATAACATATACAAGTGATAAATAAAAAAGACAAAAATCTTCTATAAATCTTAAAAAAAAACGCTGTCATGAAACCACCGGTAGTTTGAAAAAATGGGCATATTGCTTGAATTTTCTTACAAAATAACAAAACATTGCCTTGTTACGTTTCCAACATTTCTGGAAATGTTTGAGATGGCGGCGTTACCATGGCAACAACAACGCATTTGCCACTGCACCAGAAAAAAGATGCACAATACATAGCCTTTTATTTCGGAAAAAGTATAGAGTAATAGTAAATAAGAGTAATAATACTCTTCTTCGAGGGAGTCTTTTAGAATAAAGAAACGACTTTGATTATCAAATTATCAAATTATCAAAATCAGTCCAAATCGATAAAATGAAAATATTCCGATTTCAAACCATGCTCAAACGTAGTAGCTATATTCAAAAGAAAAGAAAAAGCAGGATTGTGATGGGTATGAGCATTAAAAAGAAGCAATAAGGGTAGAAACAAACCATCAATAAAATCAGCAACAAAAGGGTGATATAGCAGCTCAGGCCAAGATAAACGCTCCTTGGGGTCTTTAGTAAGAAGTCCTTTGAGAAAGCTCTGAAATAAAAAGTACAAATCCTTCTTCAGTTATACGGTATACTTGATATTTGTCTATTTCTGTATCATGAACATGTGTCGCAACGGGTCTAAAACCTCAGTACAGGTCGAGAAAGACTCGTGAAGTATGCATCAGGTCCCGTTCATCCCGTTAATAGCACTGACATACAGCTATTTTGTTTACTACTAGAATGAATGCACTCGCATTAGCTTGGGTACGTCGTTTGAAGGTACAAAGGTTACCGTTACTGACCAGAAAGTACAGAAGGATCAGCAACTTCACAGTGGTTGTGCTTCTGCAAAAGCATGGAGGCAAAATCGGCCAGACACAGGTTGAAACGAGACACTCTGCCTCCTGCCGTATCTTTATGGAGAAGATATTCTTCACAATCTACTCAGCAGGTGAATTTGATTGATTAATTAATACAATACGAAATCACAACAAAATGCAGTGGATCAACAAATGCATTAAATAAAGCACTATAAATGAAGAGAAAAAGCATTTACAGGTCTACAAAAGCTAGATTAAAATTTTAAGAAACAAAACAAGACCTTGAATGTTTCATCCATATTGTCTGGCCATTTCACTGGATCCTAAAACAATGAAGGAGGTTGATATACAAATAAGTAACAGGCATCAACTCTTTGTGACATTTGATGGACAGAAAAGAAATAGCATAATGAACTCAGTTAAAGAGCAAAAACGATAGATGATAAAAAAATGAGACAAACGAAGGGTCGATTGAAAGATGTCGTGAATGATCTGGCTTACTTACCTTCCGTATCAAGGTGACCAGCTGAAAAATACTGTTCGTATAAAATGGAGGATATCCAAAATAAAGTTCATATAAAATACAGCCAAGGGACCTAGGATTCGATGAAGAAAAGGATTCATGCAGTCGCAAAATCAAATACTGTCAAAATATTCAGTTAACATTGACAAATATTCTCAGATCCAAAGAACGTTATGGCACGCAGAAATTTTTCTTATAGCCATAGTCTGTTCTAGACAGGGTTCTAGGTAAAATAAATATAGAACGTGCAGAAACCCTTCCTTGAAGGGGCATGTCATGTCGCGGATCACGACTTACAGTATTATATATTTATTAGGTACATAACAGATATAAATTAGCTACCATAGATCTGCAGTATGGTCATATGGTTTTTCCTCTACAAGCTCGGGAGACATGTAAAGAGGAGTTCCCTGCAAAATACAAAATATTTAGATAATACTCCATATGAGTTTATCAAAATACTCAAATAAACTTAAAAAGTTCGGAAAGTGTACGATATACAGTAACCTCAGTCGTGCGACTTGCAACGGCACACGATCGTTCCCGTATGAACGGGGTCTGATTAAGAAGGAGTTATATATTTGGGACAATAAAGTCTGAGAAAGACATTTTGTTAATACATCTCCACATTTAAGATGTTAGACGTTAAAGTAAACGTATATTTTGATATGTATACCTCTTGATGAAAGATAAATACAACCGGATCACAATAAACATGAGAGCGTTGAGCTCTATGATTTTGGAGACATTTGACGGCACTTTTATGAGCTCCCTGAAAAATGTCCACAAGCTCTCTAGCTCAGTTAAAATTTCATCAGACCTATGGTTATGCAGTCCAGGTTCGAACCCCATCTGTAAGGAATACCATATCTGGAAACATTCAAATTAAAGGCATAGAGCTGAACAGCCGTTTTTCCGACATCAAGTTCTCAGAATCTGCCCGGCTCAAGACTGGGCAGGTTCGAATGGACTCATAATATTTCTACTTCTACAGCACGGACAAAGTTTGAGAGGGGAGGGCAGGGAGATTTAGTACCTTAGAATGTTTAGCGAGAGAAAAAAATCATGAATACTGGAAAACGATCCGAATGCGAAAGCATACAATTGCGATGGACTTATTCCTAATTTAAATATTGCATAGAAATAAAAACAGCAAAAATTCTCACTTTTATTGACGTTAACACTAATGTTTGAATGCTCATTGCCCGGGCAAATCTGAAAAAAAAAACGTTTAGAGGCTTGAATATTTGAACCAACAAAATCAATTGCTAATATGAGTCACGTGGCTAAACAAATATTTTTATCAAGTAAAAGAAAAAGCAAGTATGTTAAAATGAAAATGAAAATTAAACTTGTTTGAGCGGAAGATAAAGAAGAAAGAGAATTTCTGTAGGCCAATAAGAAATTAATAATGAAATAGTAATACATTTGCTTGATAAAAGAATGCAGTTGGTTTAATAGCTCGTTCACAAAAGTTGTTACGAATATCTTACATACTATAATTTTTAATCTGATGCTCAATACTGTTACATCAGCTGGAACAAAAGTTAAAATAAAGAAATTTCCTGAATGGTGATTGACAGATTTGGAATGATGTTGAAATTATGTTTGCGAGTAAGCAAGATAAACGCCATTTTTTGTAGTTTCGAGTATGCGTAAACCCAAGTGACTCCGCAGTGCCTTAATAAAAAGGTATTAGTTGTCTGCAACTCAATATATCGCGGCAAAGCACCTGAAATTGTCTACATAGCACCACAAAGAGCAGAAGCACATAAAGAACGATGTTGAGAGAATTTGAAACACCACTTAATGTTAAATGTTGATTCTATTTTCCCAAAAATTAATAATATAAATCTAAGCCACGTTGTTTTTATGCTACTATAAATCTTTACGCATGCAATATGAAAACGAGAGCCGATGTTAAAACGCATTATCGCATAAACTGATAATCGTTAGTATTCCTTAAACTAAATGTGGTCATCAAATTGAACGCTTTCTCCGTTATAAGCTTTACCTTTGCTCGAATATCACTTTCCACTATACTATTCGATGATCGGTTCTTGCAATCCTAACTCGATTGGGCCCTAAAATAACCTAGGTAATTTTAAAATTTAAAACTAGAATATAACGTCATAGTGACGTCATAAAGTCCAATTTCTTTTGCTAGCGATGGAATAAAGAGAGAAAATGGTGCTACTCTATCACTTCGCTAGCCATTACCCTTGGAAAAACAGAGAAAAATTTCGAGTTGACGATTAAATTGGCATAATGGCCATTTCTGTAATATAATGTCCACACTCTTAACTTATTTCTTCTGTAATTGATTTTTTTACTAATATTGACCTAAAACTTCTCGAAAATATGGAAATAATATTGTACTTAAAAATGCAAAAACGCAAGTAAAGCGAAAAAATTTCGCATTTGTTTTTAGAAATGATGTCATACATAATGTCGTCATTTTGATGACGAAACCTTGACGTAACAACAAATATAACTATCATATGTTTATCAGTATTGTAAAAATATGCTATTCTCACGGTTTTTGATAGTTGATGATAGAGATGTTTTAGAGCACTTAAATTCAATTTGAACCAAGTTTCCAACCATCGGCACATACCTGTCCTTCAAAACTCGGTTGCAATGGCGACAGGTTGTAAACAATGGAAACAACAACAATGTCGGAAGATGCGCTAATTAGTTCTAGTTATTGTCAATAAGGATTAGGTCATTAATTATGTCATCTTTAGATGGTATTCGAACTCCACATTGGAGCCCCCAGTAAGAAAAGCGTTCAATGATATTTGGCATTTTCTCATGGCATATTCTTTCTTCTTATTACGTGCGTATTATTGTGTCGTTCAAATATTTCACCGTTCAAGTTCAACGATAGGTTTCACATTATGTTTCCATAATAATATTAATGGATTTGCCAAGATATAGAATAAAGTGTAAAAAAAAACTCGATGTCCTCAATTAAAAATCCTTCTTGTCTGAAACTCCTCAGAATATAAACGCCTGAACATACTAAAACAATCGACTTACGGAATTATACCAAGTTGCGGATCAAAAATGCACTAATCAGAAAAGTGAAGCTGAATCAATATTGTGTATTCAACAAAAATGAAAGACCAATGAAATTAATTGAAGAAGCCAAGTGAGAAAATGAACTCTTTCTGTTTATACAGAACTAGCCTAACAATAACACAATTATTTTTCCTCTTCTGTCTTGTTTCATAAAGTTCCTAATAAGTTTTCTTTAACTATGATTCAATTTCTACATTCTGACTTTTCTTTCTACTTGCTACTTTTCCTGCACGCAAAACATAGGCCTATCGCACAAATATATTATTTCAACTTATTTATGCACCAGACCGGTCTTGCAATTATCATCATTATCAACAAAAAGAAAATTATAATTGTTATCTTTATCATCATGGTGAAAAGATGTTATAAATAAATCAAACTCACCCGAAATCGCAAAGTTTGACCGTTTTGTCTTTGGTTAAAAGGATATTTTGTGGCTTCATATCTCGGTGTAAAATCCTGTGAGAATGAAGGTAGTACAATGCTTCTACTAGTTGGCATGCAATCAATTGTACCTAAAAGGAATCCATTTTGAATATATCATCGATTAATTAAAGAATAACCTTTCTTCATACTCCTTTAACATTGCTTTACAATCTTTAAATCAGTTATAGCAAATAAACACTTTTGTTATTATTGTTATTATTAATAACGTGGCTCTTAAGGTTGTAATTCCAAAGCCAAAGACACGTCTTTGTTTAAAGGAAACTGGTTTATTGGTTTGTAAGAGACTTGAATCTTGACGCTCATGAAATTTAAGAAACAAATAGATTTACATCAAAACAATTAAGAAACTTACAGTAACATTCAAACTCTGTTTCTAACAAGAGAAAAATGGCTTAACAATTCATGGTCAACATATTACCGAACATGTTGACTATTTCGTCTCTCTTGCGCTATTTCCTTTTTTCATTCCGTTGCAAAATGACTTTGTTTTGCAATTACTAATTTTTTTCTCAAAACTAAGAAAAACTACACAATTACAGAAACCCTTTACTAAACTCGTAGTTTGCAAGCATACAAACCTGCTCTAAAGATAGTTTCCCATCATCTTCTAGCACCTGGAAAAGTTCTCCTTCAGCATATTCAATAACAACACATACCTACAGTAAATGAGAGATATAACACAATCAGCAATAATGCAATTAGCTAAAATAACTGCAACACTTATGGCAAAACACAAAAATTTAATTACAATTGGTTTATTTCAATATGATGCGTGATACCAGGGACTACTTTTTTTCAAATCCTTTTCCCTGTCGAAACGTCTTCATCTCGCACATGGAAATTTATTTTCTTTTTATGAAACTTGAGTTTTAGAATACCTTCAAGAATACTTTCGTGTAGAGATGGATGACCGAAACGTTTTGAACGATGGTCACTTTTATATTGAAAGGGATACAGGAAAAATTCATAAATTTGATTTCCTTTCTACACCGGAAACAGGTGAAACCATCGCCTCTCCAAGGTTGCAAAAAAGGCTGTTCCAAAAGCAAGAAGAAGCCGACCAGAAGTTTGCTTTCCCAACGAAAGAAGATATGACGAGGGAAATTTTACGATAACAAGAAAAAGTCAAGGCGGTGTTAAATCCGTCCAGATTCACATGCGGATAGTGATCTTGTGTAGGTCATCCACAATGATGTTATAGAAGCATTTGATAATTACTAGCCACGTTACAATGCTTTTGTTTATTTCAGAGGCAACTGACGTGAATTTGCCTTATTTGCTTTAACTGCGCAAGAAAGAATTATCGAATATCTGTCGTTGAATAAAGCGAAGAAGAATGATCAACTATTCTAACAGACAATATTCAATCAAGTGACAATAGTTATATACATTTCAGTAACGACAAGAGCTACAGTTTGCAAACAAAAAGGGGCACTAGGGCACTTTGTAATATACACTGGCTCCTACTAAACACAGACATATAGCACACCTCTTTGCCTGCTTCAGGAAAGGTATCATGTGATAAACAACAGACATTTAAGAGTAAGATCTAAACAACTGACTGGTTTATTTGCAGGCAAATATTTCCGTAATAAAAGGATGGGAGGTACGCTCAGAATTAGATATCTTTGAGTTTTTTAAGCCGAGAGACGAATATTCTAAAGATCTTTTGGGAAGTTAGTTCGATTTCTTATTAACGCAGCAGCATTCCTTCGACTTAAAAGGCCTCATACCTCATTGGCGCAAATTGGCAAATAGGTACCAAGTATCAGATGCCATCAAGCCGATCAACTCTTTGCATCCCTCCTTGACTATTCTCTAGGTATTTGTCCACGGGGAGTTTGTCGATGATGCTTTATTAATTAAGAGCAACAACCGTTTTTTGCCATTTGAAATGAAAATTTTCCCCGTGAAAAGTGAAGCTGACTTTTACCACTTAGTTCAGTCGAGTTTTTCGTTTTTCTTTACATGTCGGTTTAGTCTGTTTGAGTTAACTCTGCTTTGCAAATGTTATGTTCACTAGAAAATGATAGTTTCAACTGAAAACCTTGAGGAATCAAACAAAGATTACTCAGAATAAACTTTTGAGAATGGAACCGAAGATGCAATTTCGTTTCGATATGGTTTCACGACAATATTCTTTACTACTCTTTATTTGCTTTATCTGGACCACAAGCAGCATGAGGAAACAAGCTGTAAAAAATTTCGGAAAGGTCTAAAATATCCGATCAATTTTTGGAATAGATCCCGAAAAACGGACCGATTGTCTTATCTACAAAATCCTTCCCAAGTTTTTTCATGTGGTTTGCCCCTAGGCGAAAACACTACTCATGTTACAATAATATTTTGTTCCTAGAGTGGTTGATACATGAGACATCCCCGTGTCTCACTCAGATTCCATTGAGTCTATATTTCTTTATTCCCAGAAAAAGGAGAACATTTCTAGGCGCTCTCAATTTCCCAAGTTGCCAATGTTTCAAAAGTATTTAATGAGTGCTCTCCAATGCTCCTGGCAATATTTCTCTATTCCATTTTGTCAAATCGGAACAAATAGACCAAATGTTTTTTGGCAATTGCGCACTGTTCTTTGCAAGCATTATTATCACCATGACATTTATTCATGTCCATTGGTCATGAAGACATTGTCAAAACAAGCAACACGATAAGAAAATGCATAATCTCGCTTGATTTATTATTATAGGTATTGTTACATGAAGTATATGCAGTCCCTTTTCTTAAATTTCGATGATGAGTATGGTGATGGTGATAAAAAAAAAACAAAGAAAAATTCACAAAAAACTCAAGAAAAAAGTCGGCAGAAAAATGAATAATTATCTTACTTCTTTTTCAGTTTCAAACGAATCCAATAAAGAAACGATATTTCTATGTTTGAGTCTTCTCATAATATCTATTTCTCTTTGAAGAGATCTTAGCTCTTTCTCTAACCTGTTAGCTTTAGAAATAAACTTCATTGCCACAATCTAAAAGAAAATGATTTAAAATTCTAACCCTTCTTGTGAATGTGAAAAGATACATCATTAGAGTTAATAAAATATTTCATTTCAAATTAAGCAATTAGAAAATCTCTTTAATCCATAGCATAAACTCTGCTTTCTCTTGATGTTTAGTGGACAAAAGTATTATTTGTTTCTTAGCGGTCGATATCAGAAACCAATTTTGAGCCGCATCTAAACTATCACTATCCACCGAGGCTCCAAAATTTCCACCTTTTTGGAAAATTTTGTTATAATTTATAACAAATCATGATACAATAACCCTGGTCACATTAACAAGTCTCAATGATGAAAAGCTGATTGTGCGACTAGGGAAGGTGATCCTGACAGTTAGAGCTCACAACCTATTGCTCGAGACCTGAATACTTTTGAAAGCTTGGTAGTTGGCACTTCAGGAGGAAAGGTGGCTTTGCCTGACAAATCAAACCATTTTCCTTGCCACTTTTGGACTTCGCCATAAATTCATCAACAGGAGATTGCCAGTTCAATTCTGCATTGCTTTGGCAGACTGTCACTACTTCTCATAGTCACCAATTCACCTAACAGAAAGCCCTTTGTCTAGAATTTTCTGTTGGTGGAAACCAAAATGTAGCAGCAAAACTGGACAGCTTTATTTTACATCTAGGTATAGCTATAAGCCTGATCGGTATAAAACAACCCTGATCAGGCTAAAACAAAAAAAAACAAGGAAAACGACGATTATGACAATGACATTATCAATGAAAAGGACAATGACCGACAATGAAAATGATAATGACAATCGAAATCGGCACAAACCAACGAATTGAGGAATTAGCTGACAAGAAAGCTAACGACCGTGACAATACACAAGACGTCATAGAAATGCGACAGCGTTGCAAACAAGGTGATACTGAAGAAGCCATGGTCGAAGAATTTGGTGAAAGATGGCTTTCGGGTTACAGAGCAATATAGAAGATAGTACTACAGGGGATAATGAAGAACAAGCAGCAATTAAATTGAAAGAAAAATTGGAAAAATGTCAACTGAGAAATTGGCTGCTGGCGGTAGTGCGACTACTTCTTTCGCAAGGACCAAGAAGACTCACATTTGTTGTGGATGATAGACATGATTATGAGGCAAGACTTCTCTACTTGTTTCACAATGAATACGAAAACAAAAATTTAAATCTCTCTCACTTATGTATCTACATGCGTAAAAGTACAGCATATCATTGTCTTTAAGCAGTAAGTAATTATACATAATTACAAAGCATCAGTTTACATATGAACAATCATATGGTACAATATTTTTTTTAAAACAATGATTGCCTTAGTGTTCATTTGTAAATTTGATGAATATTCCTTGTTCTTGCTCTTCTTAACAATGCATTAGTTGTTCTGCCGGAAAACAAACTTGCCATCACCATGCGTGTCAATTTCTCCTACCAGTTGGGTATCTTCTCTTTAACTAAATACCATGAGATGTTTTCCACTACTAGAATTCATGCTTTCTGTTGTGTTACCATCTGTTAATGGTTGAGTACATGATCTGCAGCCTTTGTTAGAAAATCATGAGATGTATTTTCCATTTGCGTGTTATCACTGCCTCCTAGCTTTTTAATGTCTTCCATTTCGTGTTCAGCACAACCTCCTTGAATTTTCATTTTGATAATGTATGCATGCAACATTTGAAGTGTGCTTTTGATCTTGCAATATCACATCCCTTTCCTCAGTTGTGAAATTTGCAGCATTTTTGACTCTATTATGTGTCTATCCCTTGTTGGATGATCATATTTGCCAGTAGCTTCATATGCAATATAATGTGTGCACATTGTGACCCATTACGGCTGACTAAAAAAAGTCACAGGCTGTATGCTATAATGGTCTTATGTTTTTTGAATAGGCATCAATTATCTGCATGCATCTACAAGCAGTGAATCAAATCCATTCATTTCAGCTGTCTTGATTTCCGTTAATCTATGAATTCACAATTCTTTTAAGCATGTTGTAACATCTCCAAAATCAAATATTGATACGTGAATGCTCATGTACCCTTAACAGAAAAAGAAATGTTGTGATAAAGCGTGTGGCAAAGGTTTAATCTGCAGGTGTAGCCGTTTTTACAAAGCTCTATCTTTGTTTGCAAAGTAAGAAACTCTACAGCCTTGAACAGATCTGAATCGCTTGTGATATCGTGTTTCCACCACTGGTAGAACATCCATCCCTTGAATTTTTCTGCAAAGATTACAACATCCCGCGTATTGAACGACATGTCAGTACTTTTCATTATATATTAACTGCACATTCCTGTGAAGACCTTTCATTTCCATCCAAAATGCCAACTGGATACTCGTCAAAGTATAAATAGCATGAATGCGAGTTCTTGGCGTGTTTCCTGCATCAACAATGAGTTCTGAATCCTTCATGTTTGCAGTCAATATGACGCTTGAACATATGAATGTCAGAAACAGGCTGAAACGATAAACTAAGGCGGAATTTATACCAAGATGCGGCTCGAAATGCACCAATCGAAAAGAGAAGCTGAATTGGCATTGTATTTTAGATTCCTTCACGATTTCTTGTAAGTTATAGCCTCGTATTTATGCTTACTACACCAGGAATGTTCTTCAAGCTTTCTATTTGGGACGTGTTGTCCCAAAGGATACTTAAAGTCAGGGAAGCCACTGACAATCTGATAGTCTCTATGGAATATTGCACAGCTTCATGAACATGGTGAAGCGCGTTTCATTTCATTCAAACAGCTGTCATTTCAGGCGTATTTCCCATGTTTTTTGTTGTTGAATAGAATTCCATTACACACATAAGCTATAGTATTGACAGGGGAATAGCGCTGTACAGAGGAATCAAAGATCAAGAAATTAAGCAATTCTGGAATAAAATAACACAGTAACATGTACTACATGAAGTATTTGTTTCTCTATTCACGAAACAGGGATGCTTACAAGATCAGTGATACCTTCCTTAGTCCACTAAACAGAGGAATGAAAAACTCGTTCCACTGTTCCTCGTGGCATTCCTCTATTCCTTTTTTATGAATAATACATAAGGTCAAAATGCTTTTCATCAAATACGCATGATTTTATCTGTACCTGCATTGAACCAATAGAATTTATGTTATATTTATTTTATGATATACTGTACCATGTATATAATATCGTATGAAGCAAGACAAAAAAAACGCAGCATCCAACTCGATTTAATGAGCAGCAGCATTGTTATGAAATGCATACAATGTCATTTTTATTGATTGTTTATGATGAAACGTACATAAAAGCACAGATGGTTTGTATGAAGAATGCTATGATTCTGGGGTGCTATAGATGCTGCAGAAGTTCGAAACTGGAACTGGAAGAAGCTGGAATGAGTCACAGAATTAGAGCATGCTCAACTGGAACTGTGCGCCGAATAGTTGCTAATTTCCACAAAAAAGGAACTAGTTGCCAACTAGTTGCCAGAGCGCTTATGTCGATAGGTCAGTTGCAATAAATTGATTTACAAAAGCTTGCCTAATCTTCTTCCTACACCATTGGCAGACTACTGTAACTCCAACTGTGCCCAATGTCGAGATGAAGGTGCATGGGCTGGACGCGACATTAAATTTTGGAATGCTTAAAAGGAAAGCTGTTGGAATATAGCTTAATGTTCTAAAATTTAAAAAAAGTAGACAAAATTAAGGCCAATGAACCAAATTTTTTCTCTTTGCTTAACGGAAATAACTTCGTTTGCT
Organism: Chrysaora quinquecirrha; assembly: GCA_014526335.1. NCBI lineage: Eukaryota > Metazoa > Cnidaria > Scyphozoa > Semaeostomeae > Pelagiidae > Chrysaora > Chrysaora quinquecirrha. Next base: position 810,077 of record JACTAT010000064.1, on the reverse strand, counting down.
TTTGTGAAATGCGGAGAGACAGATCAAGAACAACTCCACATTAGATGATAATTGGATTGAGTTTCATTAAGATGGTACTAGACAGGCAAAAAAAGGGATTTCTCCTGTGGAGGAATTCCTTAGCTCTTTTGTAAACCTGTCAACTATTGGTGTAAGGTTGACAGGAAATTATGTTTTTTTGGATTCCAATTTATTCTTTCTTGGTATATATTTCACCTAGTGATTCAGAATCGGTTAAATCAATTAAATATTTCAGTTTGATTATTTGTGAGAAGAATGTGCTTACTATGAACAGCAAGACTAAGTCCTTAATGTGATGACTTAAATGCCAGAACAAGAGTGATAAAGGAAATCCTTGTTGATGATGAACGTGATGAATTTTTGCCTCTTCAGGAAGATTATATGGGGAAGGTTTTGTATAATTTAAACTCTGGAGAATCTCAAGATGATTCTATTGCAAATTTTATACTCTTTCTGTAAAATTACTGGTTTTGGGGTACTTCGTCGCATATTTGATGTTTCAAACTCTTCTTCCTTCTCTTGTTTCCCCAAAGATGTGTAGTAGACTTACTCTTTTGAAAAATTTGTATTTTAGCTGCATTCCATTGTTTCGTTGTCTTTAATAGTTCATCAGAGTATTCTCCTCTTTCTGTATAATTAACTCATCTCACCTAATGATCTTCGTCATCTTTTTCAGAGTCTGTACATTGATCAGCTTATCAAAGAACTCAATTAAAGATCATTGGTAACTCTATAAGTCAATAAGTGTTTCTGGTCAAGTTGAGCTACCCAATTTTCTAGTTAAGCTATCATCATTTTTCCAAATTAAAACTTTTTCAAATTGAGTTACATTGCTTGCATTTCCTCTGCAACAGCTCTTTATACAGTCTGCATGCATCGAAATATCCTACTCAATACAGCAAGCAAACCTTTACATGGTTTTAATCCTACTGCATTTTGATATGATCTTCTTGCTGAATTCTTTTTCAAACTGTCTAGCCTTTTTACAAGTTCTAAAATTGTCTTTGTCTCTAAGATTATAGAATAAATGCTAAAATCTGTCACGAATTGTTGTCATTCTTATTATTTTAATTGTTTAAATGATGACGGATGTCACAATAGTTTTCAACATGGAAAGAGATGTCATGTGACTAACACGCCGTATATTTCAGATCTGATCATTTTTTGTAGTTTTTCATTCCATTTTTATGCTTTGTTCAAGAATAAATCATGTTTCTTGGGCCTTTTGAATATTCCTGAAAATACTGAAATTCAAACAAAAACACCATAGACAAGGAAAAACAAATGACCTGTGATGCAAAAGATGGAAAATCTGCTGGTTTTGATAATATGATTACTGAAGAACTGCTTTCATATCTTATTGACCTTTTTTTCACTAAATTGTTTAATAAGATTATTCATACTGGTGAATTTCCTGAAGAATGGGCTGTTGGTATGGAGCTTGTTTCAAAGTTGTGACATATCTGATCTGCACAACTATAGAGGAATAAAATTTGCTTAGTATTTTTGGTAAAATTTTTCTCAAGGATTCTTCTTAAAAACGTTGCTAATGACTTCAATATTATTAATCAAAATTAGGCTGCCTAAATCCAGAAAGGGCTTTTATCATCAGACAGAAGATCATATAAACATTGTGATAACAAGGAATACAAACTGGTACAGAGGAGGATGAGGATGATCGTTACACTGGAGGGATATCATCAGTAGGTACAAAATAATGGAGGGTTAGCGATCAACAGGACAGTAGTGGAGGAATATCATCATCAGTTCAGCACCATTGAACTATAAATAAAAAGACTGGAACGACAACTCTATTGTTCTAATGTCTGTAGAATGCGTAACCAATTTTGCGCGCCTGAGGAATGTCTGCACGTATGGATTTTCAGAAGAACAAGGGCTCAGTACGTAAAATATGCATTCACATATTGCTCGATTTTGTGCATGAAAATTGGTTTAACCTAGTGGTTTTTGGGTGGAAACGTGAAAGAAATAGCTACTGCAACTGAACCTGGAGTTATAATTTCAAAATTCGTTTTTGAAAGGAAGAACGGCTGTGTTGAAGTTGCTGTGAACAAAGCTTAGGCCACCCGACCACTGATTTCAAAAAGGTGCAGAGTTAGAAGAACTTATCATATAACATATTTTAAAAAAGGTTAAAGTTTCCTGGAAAAACAGAAAGGAAGACATTATGAAAGAACATCTGGACCCAGTAAATTAAGAATAACCTTCTGTATATGAAGTTTGAGAGCAGGCTTCGTCCAGGTCGGTTCAGGTGACGATAAAATCCAAGATTTCGATGTCAATACGCTATATATAAAGATATTTAGCATCATAACTATGTACAACTGTTTCCTAAAATGTTTTATTCGTATTCTTTAGTGGTTTTCATCTCAGATCTAGTAGCTGGACTTGATATTTTGAAGGCGGCCTACCGAAAAGTTGTTACGTGCAACGTCATTTTGGTCCATAAATCCGATCAGAATCAATATAAGCTAGTTTCAACGGTCTTAAATTACTCTCAAATCTGCGTTTTTTGAAACCTGAAAAAAATTTTTCTTGATTTATTTCGAATTCATCTTCAAATTTGGCTTCAAACCAGTTTTGCACGGCATTTTTTCTCATTTTTCCGTACTGAACCTTATGTTCGCGCATCTCGCGCATACGTGCAAGCTCTCGCTCCATGTCCGCCATTTTTGGTTACGCTTTTTGCACAATAAGGTTGTCGTTCCAGTCTTTTTATTTATAGTTCAATGTTCAGCACAGAGTACTTAAAATCCTCCACCGTACTGATGATATCCCTCCACCATTGTACTGAATATCCTAATATTCTCCACTGTACTGCGGTCTGCACACACTCCGCTGCACTGCACTAACATTACCCAGGGTTTCGACCTCTTCTTCTGACATGTTGTAGATAGATAGATAGGCCTGTAGGCCTACCCAAGACTTTCTTAACAAACAGTTGAAAGCTACAGATAGACACAGACCTGACCACTGAAGGTTTTTCTTCCTTTGAAAACCTTGCCAAATGATCCTTCACCAATCAGTTCCAGAACATGATAATCATCAATTTTTCCAAGGTATTCTGAATTCATTCCTGCAACTCGTTGTGACTTCAGTCAATCACCGAGAACGGAGCCATTTTTCCCTCCTTTTTGAGAAGAACAAAACAAAACACATCGCACAACAGCAGCAACCAACGAAAATAAACCTGTATTGGCCGTGGGCCAAGTGAAAAACGCGGACCTTCCCGACTTTTGGTTATGGTATTTTTCTTCATAATTCGACATTATATCATATGATAATTGGTCTACAATAAAAAAAATAACAAAACAAAAACCACAATATGAGCTAGCAGAACAAGCAGGTTAAATAGGTAACATGCCTTAACTCTGCAACTCAGCAACATCAGAGAAAATACCCGTTAACTGTTAACTATCGTCCCATAAGGAATTATTTTGTAGGACTGTCCCATTAGTAACTCACTGTTACTTTCGACCACAAACTTTTTGTTAGGTAGATGAGCAGTACGATTCCGCTTTTCCAGCTCCGCATTTTTTCATCTTTGCAAAAGGGAAAAGTGAAACCGACGGACTTCGCAGATTTTCAAATCTAATTTTGAAGTTTTTAATTTTCTACAGTAGTTCAAATTTTGCACTAAAGGTCATTTTTCTATTGTTTGAGAATTTATGTTACTAGCAAGAAATTTTTAACGTATGCAAGAAATTTTGCGGCAGCAAGCACTTGCACTTGCACTGTAGCTTCTGCGGAAAGGGGGGAGCTTGCGTGACTAAAAGGTATGGAGACCAAAGTTCCGATTTAGGCAGCACATTAGAAGAGAAACAACGGTCTAGGTATAATATTCTGCAATATTATTTTGCATAAAAATAACATAACAAAACCGACCCAGCAATTCTAAACAAATCTTAATGCAATTAAAAAACGCCACTTCTTAACAGTCACACCCCAGTTTTATTCATTGTTTATTCATATCTAAAACATTGAGTATGGAATGATGGAGTGGAATGATGAAATGATATGGGATGACATGGAATGGTATGGAATGACATGAGATGGCATGGAGTGGATGGAATGACATGGAATGGCATGGAATGACATAGAATGACATAGAATGGCATGGAATGACATGGAGTGACATGGAATGACATGGAATGGCATGGAATCACATGGAATGGCATGGAATGACATGAAATGGCATGAAATGACATGGAGTGACATGGAATGACATGGAATGGCATGGAATCACATGGAATGGCATGGAATGACATGAAATGGCATGAAATGACATGGAATGACATGGAATGGCATGGAATGGCATGGAATGACATGGCATGAAATGGAATGGCATGGAATGGCATGGAATGACATGGAATGGCATGGAATGACATGGAATGGCATGGAAAGACATGGAGTGACATGGAATGACATGAAATGGCATGGAATGACATGGAATGGCATGGAATGACATGGAATGGCATGAAATGACATGGAATGGCATGAAATGAAATGGAATGGCATGAAATGACATGGAATTGCATAGAATGACATGGAATGGCATGGAATGACATGAAATGATATGGAATGGCATGAAATGACATGGAATGGCATGGAATGACATGGAATGGCATGAAATGACATGGAATGGCATGAAATGAAATGGAATGGCATGAAATGACATGGAATTGCATGGAATGACATGGAATGGCATGGAATGACATGAAATGTCCTGGAATGGCATGGCATAAAATGGGCGGTGGAGTGGAAAGGCATGGAAAGTCTTGGAATGATGGAGTGGAAGTGCAGATAATATAAAAGGATGTAATAACAATTTTACTCCCATCAAAACGTGATTTCTCCATCCAAATAGAAATAAAATTACAGCCTGCACTGAAATTATGTTAAAGACAAAGGACCACTATCATTGATTTGTTATCATGGAAAATAAGACATGCAAATGGAAGCGTTTTCTGCATTAAATATCCATGTTTAGGTTTGCCAAATCAAGAGGGGGATAGATTATGTCAGTTAGACAGAGACAATTTTGCGATTGAAAAGCGTTGTCAAATTATCCACGTCTTAAAGGTCTAAAGCAACAATATGACAATATAAGCTAATTAGACTTATACAATGTGTAAGTATAAGGTAGTTAAATTCTAATCAATCATTCAAATCCATTAAAAAATTGCAATAGAGAAAAAAATATACACCAACAATACAATATGATTATTCAGTCACGGCGAAATAATCATGATTTTAACTATATAAGGAAAATGTGGCCCTCCAGCCCTTATTGTTGTTTTGCTTTGTTTTTGTCTTTTGTTGAAAGGGAAGTTTTGGAGGAAGTTTTAGTGAAGTAGTTCTTTGTTTTGAGAGGAAGTTTTTCGCTTTCTCGTTCTTCAATATGAAAAAGGAAGAAACCGAATGAATTAAAACTCTGAAAGATTTGAATCCAAGTAGAAGACATAAACTCACGATATCGAACCTTAATCATTATTGGAATTGAACCCTCGCATGCAACTTGTTGGATTTACTGAATTCGTTTATCTCGTTGAGGACACTCAAGTTTTAACATTGGATTATTGCTGAATTTGAATCTTAATTGTTTAGCTCGTATCAGTACTGCTGATAAAAGAAATGGACTATGCTGACTTGGGATTCAGGTGAACTCGTTCTAGTTTGTTTTCTGTAAATAGTGCTTAGTTATTGTAGATTTTTATACAGTCCTCTTGATTGATTTTGTTTTTGAGTCAACTTTGAATCTATTGATTATTCTGCTACCTGCCTATGTTGGACGGGGAATGGTATGATGATTCCTCACGTTCGGCCTTGATTTCGATTCTGAAGCAGGAATTCATTACATGGTCCACCGAACCGGATTGGGAACTTGACTGAACTTTGAATTTGTTTTTTGTGATTGAATTTTATGAAACTTTGTCTTGTTGTCTCTTCTGCCTTCTTTGTTGTTGTAATTTTGGTCAGCAATGACTTCCCAGGGGGACAGTGCCACAAATCCTACTCACTCTTCCCCTAACCCAATTACAAAAAAGAGAAGAATTCGTGGGGGTAATAGAGCATATGCAACAAAGCTTATCGCCGAAGCTAGAGAATTTTTAGACAATGAACCATTTTCCCCTCTTGAACTGAAAAGACAAAATTCTTTTTGAATGCAAGATTAATTTTGTTGCGCGAAATAGATGCTGAAATTTTTCATCTTATTTCGGATGATGACATAGAAGCCGAAGTGATTGAGTGTGAAGAAATTCAAACCAGCATTCAATCCATCATCATAGAAATTGAAACGAAGAAAAGAGCCTTTGAAACTGCGGGTCAAAACTCGCCAGCCCCAGAGCCAGCAGCCACTGCTGCAGCCGTAGAACAAGGAGCCGTCACGCAGCCCCTGAACAACCCACACCGCAGCCGGCAGCCACATGTGTCTCCAAACCCAGAGCCCACAGCCGCCTCAACGCCATTTTTAAGGGCAACAGATGTTGCAAAACTGCCAAAGCTCAATCTTCAAAAATTTTTTGGTGACCCAAAGAAATGGCAGGAGTGGTGGGACTCCTACGAAATAATTCATGGCAATCCTACATTCTCTGAAGTCAATAAATTCAGGCATTTGCGATCTTTACTAGAAGGACCAGCCGCAGCCGCTACAGCTGGGATTCATTCAAACAACAAACGCAAACTACAATGAAGCGATTGAAATTCTTAAGGACAGATTTGCGCGAAAGCAAGTCATTATCAACTCGCACATGGAATCTCTACTGAACTTAACTCAGGTTTCAAACGAACGAGACATAAAGAATCTCAGAAAATTGTATGACAATATTGAAGCATACGTCATGATCTTAAGTCTTTAGGTACAGATTTTATTCAATATGGAGCCTTATTGGTACCAATGATCATGTCGAAAATCCCGAATGAAATTCGCCTTGGAGTGAGAAAAACAAGACAGAATGGACACTTGAAACGATATTAGCTGCATTCAAGACCGAGATAGAGGCAAGAGAACAATGTCAGCTGAAAATCGAGGCAAGAAACTTTGGAGCCTTACCTACGAATCATCAGCCTCGAGGGTCATTCCCAACGGCCTGTGCCCTTACGACAAGTGGAGGGCCAATAACTTGCAGATTTTGCAAAAACAATCACGCCTCTGTGAAATGCAGTGTTGTGACAGAACCATCTGCAAGAAAGGCCATTCTCTTGAAACAAGGACGCTGTTTCATTTGTTTACGAAAGGGTCATTTATCGAGAAATTTTCCGAGTAACAATCGTTGTTTCAAGTGCAAAGAAAGACACCATGCCAGCATTTGTCAGCCAAAACCATTCCCTACTACAGATGTCACTGCAGCTATGCCAGTTCAAGGTACTTCAAATCATCAATCGACTAGATTCAATCAACCAGGTGTGAGGAAGTATTCTAGGAGTCTGGAACGAGACTTAAGGGACGGTTTTGTAAAACGTGGTTTTAGGGCGTAGACGAGAAAAAGATTTTGTTTTGGCATGGAAGTGATTTTTGTTGAGTAAGAAGTTTATGGTTTGGAAAGATAGAAATTGGAGTTTCTTGTGTATTCGTTATTCTATTCTACTTCTTTAAATTTTGGAGGCACCGCCCGGACTGGCCCGGATCGGATCAAGCACTGTGGTTTGTTGTAAATAGTTGTAAATATTGCTTATGGCCTAAGCTGGTTTAAATTTTAACATGGCGCAGGAAGAAGAAGGAGCTGAACTTGCTCATGCTGCTGCGGAAACCAGATCAACTTTTGGATTGTTTAGAAGACCAGAGAAATACAAAATTGGTGATGACTTTGATTTATTTACTCGGAAAATACAGTTGTATTTTGAAGCTGTTGAAGTTGAAGAAGACAAGAAGAAAAGACTCGCATTTTTATTCAATTTGAGCGAAGATGCGTTTCGTCTAGCGGAACGTGTGCTGTTTCCAACTGCTGAGGAGAATAAATTTGACCGATGGATTCAAGAACTGAAAACTGTTTTTGAAAAGAACCAAACGTTAACTGAGAAACGTTATAACTTTCATAAAAGATCTCAAGGCTTGGGAGAAACTGTAGATTCTTTTGCCCTTGGTCTTCAGGAATATGGAGCCAAATGTGGATTTCAAGGTGAGGAATATAATAATCGCCTTGTAGATCAATTTATTCTTGGTTTGGGTGATAAACAGGCACAAAGCAAATTACTTCAAGAGCCACCAAAAACTCTTGAGGAAGCCTTGGTTATTGGAAGAAGATTTGAGGCTGCAAAAAGTACCTTGCAAGCATTAAGAGTTGAAAATCAGGCGACAAGAGCACCAGTGGCTAGAGTGAATGCTAATAAACAGTGTTTCAATTGTCAAGGTTTTGGGCACATTGCCAGAAATTGTGCAGTAAAAAGATCTGACAATAATCCCAGAATTAGAAACACGAATTCCAGCAATGTTTGTTTCAATTGCAAAAGACCAAGACATATTTCACGTTATTGTCCTTTAAAATCATCATCAGTGCCATCAAGCAGAAAAAACCAGCCAAGTTTGTCATATGGCTCCACAAAGTGTTACAGATGTGGTCAAGATGGTGCATCACAACAAGAAAGTCCAGTAGTTAAAAAGGCAAGTCTGTCTTATGTTTCTCCTGCAGGAAGAAAAAAAACTCCGGTGATTGAAGCAGCAATTATGAACCATACTGTATTGTGTGTATTGGATACTGGAGCATCAGTGTCATTGATTAGCAAAGACAAGTGGGAAATGTTTTGCCCAGATGATATGTTATTACCAGCTGATATGGTAGCTGAAACTGCAGTCAGTACTCCTATTGGCCTACTGGGAAAAGCAAAATTAGAAGTCAAGATGGGCAATCAAGTTTTCCAGCAAGAATTTTATGTGGCTGAACATTTGAGTTCTGAAATCATTCTGGGTCTGGATTGGGTTTTGTCTTCAAAAGTAGTTATTGATTTTACTGAGAACACTCTAAAATGGCAAAATGGAGAAAAGCAATCAATTTTGCTGTTGGACTATGGCATTGAAAACCCTACAGCTGTCACATTAATAGAGGATATTGAAATTCCAGGCCGACAGGAAGTAGTAAGAAGAGCCCAAGTTAAGAACCCTATTGTATCAGACAAGATTTTGACACCTAATTACAAACTAATGGAAAAAGGAGTTTTGGTAGCTCGAGTATTGGTTAGGCCATGTCAGCAAACTGTTCCTGTTCAGCTACTTAATCCTGGCACGGACACTGTAAAATTGTTTAAAGGTACAACTGTTGGAGACCTTCAGGAATTTTCCATTGAGTCTAATGACCCAATATTGAGTGATGATGAAGATACTAATGCTAAAGTAGACTTTCATCTTGATCATGTGTCACCAGAGCAACAGCAAACACTCAAAGAATTGCTTGCCAAGTATGATGGTATTTTTGCTAAAAATCTGAATGAGTTGGGAGCTACACACATGGCTGAACATGTAATTGATGTGGGTGCTAATCATCCAATAAAGCAGCTTCCAAGGCGTCTCCCGCATGCCCTACGTACTGAAGTTGATAAGCAGATATCTGACATGAAAGATAATGGTGTAATAAGTGAAAGTAAGTCTCCATGGGCCAGCCCAATAGTTTTAGTGAAGAAGAAAGATGGTTCTTGGCGCTTTTGTATTGATTTTCGAAAGTTGAATAGCATAACTGTGAAAGATGCATACCCATTGCCACAGATTAATGATATTATGGATGTTTTATCTGGTCAAGAATATTTTACAACCCTTGATTTGGCAAGTGGCTATTGGCAAGTTCCTTTGGAAAAAGATAGCAAAGAGAAGACTGCTTTTGTGGTTCCAGGAGGTGGTCATTTTCACTTTAATAAAATGCCTTTTGGTCTTACTAATGCAGTACCAACGTTTCAACGCATGATGTCTAATGTTTTGGCTGGTTTGTTACCGAATAAATGTTTAGTCTACATTGATGATGTCTTGGTTTTTTGGTCATCTTTCGAACAGCATATTCAAAACTTAGAGGAAGTTCTTTCTGCCATCCAGAATGCTAATTTGAAACTTAAAGCATCAAAGTGTCGATTTGCTCAGCAAAGTGTTAAATTCTTGGGTTTTACTATTTCTGCTAAAGGCCTTGCTGCAGATGAAGATAAACTTGAAGCTATTAAGAGATATGAAACCCCAAGTGATGTTACTGGCTTACGGCGATTCATTGGATTAGCCTCTTATTATCGACGCTTTATCTCTAAATTCAGTGACATTGCTGCACCACTGACCAATTTGCTGCAGAAAAATGTAAAGTTCATTTGGAATGAAGATTGCCAACAGGCATTTGAAAAATTGAAGAAATGTCTCCTTGGAAGTCCAATTTTAGGATTTCCGCTATTGGACAGAGAGTTTATATTATATGCTGATGCTAGTAATGTCGGAGTTGGTGCAATTTTAGCTCAAAAAGATGATAAAGGAAAAGAGTTTGTCATCTCTTATGCATCTAAAGCATTCAGTGGTCCTGAAAAACAATGGACAACTATGGAGAAAGAAGCTTATGCGATAGTATGGGGTTTGCAGTATTATAATGCCTATGTTTATGGTCGTAAAGTTATCATTTTAGTGATCACAAAGCTCTTCAGTGGCTCAAAACACTGAAAAATCCCAATGGAAAGCTAGCACGCTGGTTGATGAAGTTAGCTGAATATGATTATGTAATCATTCATAATCCTGGATCTACGATGGCTCATGTTGATGCTTTATCTCGTGCTGCTGTGAATTCGATTCAAATTCAGTCTACAAGTGAAACTGAACTTGCCTAGCTCAAGAAGAGGGTACCAATATACGTATTGTGAGAAGTTGGATTCAGGATAACAAAACACCGACTGAAATTGATAAATCAGCTTCGTATTGCCTGAAAACATTGTTCAAGATTCGCGACACTCTTTACATGAAAAATGGAGTACTTTATCGTAAATGGAAGAATGCTGATAACATTGTTACACCCCAAGTTATTTTGCCAGAGAGCTTACGTCAAAGCATTCTAGAGTCTGTACATAATAGTGTCGGTCACATGGGCACTAACAAAACTTTTGGATTACTTCAAGAAACCTATTATTGGCCTGGTTTTTATAGTGATGTTGAGAAATTCATCAAGTGTTGTTCAACATGTGCTTCAACCAAAGTTGTTCCACAGCCACGTTGGCCATTACAGCCTATTCCAGTTGTGCCGATTGCATTCTATATGATTGGCGTTGACATCATTGGTCCTCTTAAACGTACTCGTTTTAGGTATATTAACTATTATTGATTATTATACGAAGTATGCTGAGGCAATTCCTTTATGTGATCAACAAGCTGACACTGTTGTTCACGCTTTAGAGAATGTATTCAGTCGACATGGTTTACCAAGCATATTGTTAACAGATCAAGGATCAAATTTTCAATCTTCTCTAGTTAAAAGTGTCTGCAAGCTTTTTAACATTGATCAACGTCGCACTACGGCTTATCATCCTCAAACAGATGGTCTTTGCGAACGATTCAACAAGACACTTAAATCATTGTTACGAGCTCAAGTTAATTCTGAAGCAGATAATTGGGATGAAGTACTTCCACATGCATTATTGTCATATCGAGTTAGTAAACAATCTACTACTGGATATACACCTTTTGAAATGCTATATGGTCGTGAACCTAGATTGGCATTCACTGTTGATAGTGCATCTGATTTACCACTACCTGTTCATGGTCCAGCAAAATACTTGGAAGAATTACGCGATAGACATGATAACTACTGCTCAACAGAAGCAAAAGCAAGCATACGACTTACGTCATCGAACTGCACGAAGTACACCTTTTAGGGTGGGAGAATATGTGTGGCTTAAAAATCATAGAGCACACGGCCTTTCTCAAAAATATCTGGGCCCTTTTGAAGTCATTGGAGCTAAAGAAGGAACTTATGAATTGCAGTCACTAGAAGATGCTACGAAGAAGAAAGTTGTTAATCATAATCATTTGAAACGTTGTAATATTGCGATGGAGCCTGAATTGCATGATAATTTAACTGCAGTACACCTTGAAAGTGAATCTGATGATTCTGATTATGAAGATCTGTTGGTAAATCCAGTTGGAAGAAATTTAGTTCAAGAACCTAATGCTGATTTGATTGAACCTGGCAATGAAAATTTAATTGCTGCTCCTTACAACTTACGTCGTGAGCGTCGAGCTCCCGAACGTTATGGTATTCCTGTATATAACTATTGAGAGATTTGTCAAGACTCGAAAGATTGAAAAACAAAGAAAAAGACTTTGTGGGATTGGACTGTAAATAGATGAACATCTAAAAACACAAAACACAAAAAAAATTAAAAATTTTGTAGCCTGTATTTAGTTAAATTCTGTTGTTGTTATTATATTGCATTAGAGTAGCGGTATTTAAGGAGGGGGGAGTGTGAGGAAGTATTCTAGGAGTCTGGAACGAGACTTAAGGGACGGTTTTGTAAAACGTGGTTTTAGGGCGTAGACGAGAAAAAGATTTTGTTTTGGCATGGAAGTGATTTTTGTTGAGTAAGAAGTTTATGGTTTGGAAAGATAGAAATTGGAGTTTCTTGTGTATTTCCGTTATTCTATTCTACTTCTTTATTGCAAAGTCAGAGGTCATTCATTTCACAAGAATTAAAGGATACCCTGGGATTGCTTACAATCTCTCGAGAGACAATTTCACTCAAGGTCTTCGGTTCTGACGTTGGTGAAGAAAAAGATTGCGAGCTTACGCAATTTTGCGTCAGAAATGCTTACAACGATATATCAATCTATGTAACTGCCTACGTTGTTCCTATCGTATGCGCTCCCGTTCGCAATCATCCTATAGCATTTGCCTCGAATAATTGCCCTCATCTCGCAGGATTGCTACTTGCTGATTGCCCAGCCAGAAGTGAAGAAGAACTGTCCACTCAAATTCTAATTGGCTCAGATTTTTACTGGCTATTTATGACTGGCGGGACAATACGGGGGGAGTAAGGTGGTCCTATAGCTATGGAGTCAGTATTTGGATGGGTCTTGTCAGGACCAGTTCCAGGTTGCATGGAAATTCCCTTTACCCAAACGAATATCTGCCAAACTCACGTTTTGCGATTGAGCGGGGAAATTCTAGAGAAGAAAAACAATGCACCACTAGAGACAGAACTTTCACGATTTTGGGACTTAGAAAGTATAGGAATTTCGCCAAAGGAAGACTCTGTTTATGATCGATTCAGCGAAGACATTGAATTTGTTGATGGAAGGTATCAAGTTAAGCTTCCATGGAAACTTGAGCATCCTGTGCTACCGGATAACTATATACTTGCGAAGATGCGTCTTGAAGGACAAATTTCTAAACTCAAATCCACACCCGATCTACTGAATGAGTATGACGCAATTATAAAGGAACAAGAGCAGTGTGGTATCATTGAAAGGGTCGAGCCAGAACAACTCAGTAATGTGGGTAAAACACATTACCTCCCACATTATCCTATCATTCGCCGTGATAAAGAAAGTACAAAGGTTCGAGTTGTTTATGATACGTCAGCCGCAAATAATTCTGGAACGTCTTTGAATAAATGTCTTTATCCTGGTCCGTGCTTGTTAAAGACTGTAGCCGAAAATCTAACAAGATTTCCGTTATACCCAATTACCATATCTGCAGATAAAGAAAGCCTTCCTAATGATCTCTATACACAAGGAAGACCGAGATGCATTACGATTCCTTTGGTATGCAGACGTCAATGCTAGAGAGATGGACATGATCACCTATCGATTCTGCAGAGACGTGTTCGGAGTCACGTGTAGTCCGTTTTTATTGAACGCTACTCTACAACATCATATTGAAAAATACCGCCAACAATATCCAGATGTTTGTAACAAGCTCGCGAATTCATTATGTGTTGATGACGTAAATTCAGGTGGTTATACTCTCAAGGAAGCCAACGAATTATTCACTCAATCAAAAGAAATCATGAAAGACGGCGGATTTTCCCTAAGAAAATGGAATTCAAATTCGGAAGACTTACTCAAGGAAATCGCAAGTGCAGAACTGAAAACTTGTACAGGATTCAACTCTAAACTTGTATCACAAGAAGAGATTTACAGAATTTAAGAAGAACAATCATTCGCCAACGAAACAGTTGGAAAAAACGTCATAATAGACAGTTCACAAAGCAAGGTTTTAGGTCTCGCTTGGAATACACGGCAGGATACAATTGTTTTTAAATTGTCAAAGATAGCAGAACTTGCCAACAGTCTCCCTGCAAGAAAGAGAAATGTTTTGAAAGTGATAGCGAAGTTATTCGATCCAATGGGTTTGATTACACCCATCTCAACTCCATTGAAGGTTTTCATGCAAGAACTTTTTAAGGCCAAACTCGAGTGGGATGATCCACTCACTGAATCTCTTCTGACTGAATAGAACTCTATGATGAATGATCTTGAAAATTTAGATCAAGTTGAGATACCAAGGTATTACTTTGGAGACGTCAGCGACAAGCCTGAAAGGATAGAATTGTTTGGATATTGTGACAGTTCCGAACAGTCTTATGCAGCCGTCTTTTATGCTCGAGTTACAATTAATGGAAATTCTGCTGTAAATCTCGTGATGTCAAAAACACGCGTTACTCCTTTGTCAAGGCCAACTATTCCACGTTTAGAATTGTTGTCGTGCTTAATTCTAGCTCGTCTGATCACCTCAGTACGCGACGCATGCAGCCTGTATGTAATGTTGAGATCAAACAATGCTGGACGGACTCACTCACTGCCAAGTACTGGATCAAAGGCGTTGCAAAGGAGTGGAAGGTCTTTGTTGAAAACCGAGTTCAAGAAATTCGGAAGCTAGTTAGCCCAGAATTATGGTCACATTGTCCCGGAAGTCAAAATCCGGCTGACATACCCACGCGAAAGATCAATTTGTCCACGTTTGTCGCAGGAACACGTTGGTGGAGAGGCCCAGAATGGCTGAAGATGAATCCTGAAAAATGGCCTATACAGTTGTCAAATGAAGCTCTACCTAAACAATGTTTAGACGAAATGAAATCTCAAATCCTTCAAAGTACAACCGTTCTTTCAGTTACTGGCAATGAACCAGTCGTCAATGAAATTATGGACTACAATCGTTTTAGTAGTTACCAAAAGTTAATTCGCATCACCGCTTATATTCTTCGATTCATTCATAACTGTAAAGAAAGGAATTGTCGTCGTAAAGAAGAATTGTCAACGAAAGAAATAGAAGAAGCTGAACTAGTTGTAATTCGGGACATTCAAAGCGCTTTCAGTAAAGAAACATTATCCAGAGTAGCGAACAAAATGGATGGTTTATGGGTTCTTTTAGAACGAGCAAAACGAGAAGAAGAGAGAGGTGGCAGCAACATTTTGTGAGGGACTGCACGGTACATCCCAGTCTTCGGGTCGTACTAGCAAGTGATCGACAATTATTAGAATTAGGTCAATTTTGCACACACCCCAGAGAATTTTGTGTGTTTGGTGTTGATCCAACTTTCAATATCTTTGATGCAAATATTAGCTTGACGGTAACTACATACCGTAATCTTCGTCTCAACCATAACTGCCGTCCCCCGAAAATTTAACTTTTTTAAAAAAATTTCCAATCCCCATCTCTTATTAGGATCCCCACTTTATATTAAGATTTACATTAATTTTTGTGTCGATGTTTTTTACTTATTTCACTGAGACTTTCTTTGCATGAAATTTCACTTGTATACCCTATTTGTTGCTTTGGACTATGGATTGCCTTAGCCTATTGCACTGCTTTTCAGTAGTTTTCTTACAAAGTTAGTTAAAGACCCTTAAACGAATTCCGAACCCACTCCTGTTTATACGCTTGTAAATGAGCAGTCAAGTGCAGAATTAATGGGAATGGTACCAAATCTAAACAAAAAAGTAGTTGAAAATGCGAAAGGATCCGAGGGTGTGAAAAATTCTTGTCAAGAATGCAAAAAAACTACGAGTGAATTTAGTATTCAATGCAGTGAGTGCGAAGCATGGCATGGGTACATCATGAGTGCACTCAATTACCATCATATCAATTAACTAAATTCAAGGAAACATCAAGGAAATACACATGTCAAAATTGTACTGAGCCTTGTGAAGACATTGTAGACTATTTAGAATGTATCCGGACCAATAAGAAATGAGAGGAGGAAAATAAAAATGCATCAGACAAAAAAGAAAAAGATCAGATAACAGAATTGAAAAAGATGAAAGAAAAAATAAAAACACAGGAAAGCACTATTCATAACCTTAATGTGAACAATATACAAAAATTGAATAAGGACCTAGAAGACAGTCAATGCACAATAGATAACAAGGATAAAGAAATTGAAAACCTAAAAGTACAAATAAAGAATAAGCAAACTTTAATCAAACAACTAATGAGCAAAGAAAAAGAAAAAAAAAGAAGATAAAAGTGGAAAAGCAGAAGAACAGGAAGATGAAATAAAAAGGTTACAAGAAGCACTACGAAAATATGTAAGAGATGGGCCTATGGGAGATAAAGAAGAAAAAGAAAATTTATTAAAAGATATTAAGAAGAAAACAAATTGAGATTAAGAAGATAAAGGAAGAAACCAAAAGCTACAAAGACAAATATGAAGTAACAATGCAACAGCTACGTTCAGAAAAAGGTAAATAATACTGAGAAGGATACATTTAGTGCAGAAGGAGAAGGCAGATTGGAAGTGAAGGAAACAAAGTTCAAGAAAGAGTCTGAGTTTTTCTTGAAACGAGCATGCAAAAAGGAGACAACTGTAAATTCATGCATTCAGGAAATCTAAAAAAACAATGAAGCAACACTAAACTCAAAAGTTAATGAACGCCAAGACTGGCAACTGCATAGGAAACAAGGGGAAAGAGTACGTAAGTTTTTTGTGAAACAAGCATGCAGAAAAGGAGACAGCTGTGAGTTTAGACATCCACAGACTAGCAATAACAACAATAGAAAGGGAATATGTTATTCATACAGAATAGGTGTACCCTGTCCATATGCAACAAATTGCAGATATCGACACAATATAAGTGATGATAAAAAAGATACTGTGTGTAGAAACTACCTGAAATACAAATCATGTAAATATGATGAGTGCAGATATTACCATGTGATAGAAACAGAGAGAGTTTGACTAACAACCTAAAAGATACAAAGAGAAGACATGTACAAGAGACATATAAGGGAGTTGTAAATCAGGCAAAAAGAATATATGAAGAAACTGATACAATAAACCAGAAAGAAGCCAGAGATAATATCAGTAAAGAGGAAAGTTTTGTTAACGGGGAAAATTTCTTTTTTAGAGCAGGAAATGTTCAAGATTATAGAGGAGGTAGGAAAATTGACACAAAGGGGAACCATAAACGAAGAATATCAACAAAACAGCCAAACATTCTTTCAGCAGAAGCAGCCATACCAATAACAATACATCATGAATGCAAAAAGACAAACACCATTACCACAAATGGCAATGCCAATGTCAATGATGACCATGGCAATGCCAAGAAGCACGCCAATGAATATACCACTACCAATAAGAATGCCAATGAATCTACAAATGGGAAACCCAATGACACAAACACAAAACTGCATAAATACCGAAAGGTCCGAAGAGGAAAACCACTAAAAAATTTACTAAAGAGCTTTGAAGTTTTGTATTGTAATATAAGAGGACTAAAAAGTAAACAAAACAGTTTAGCAGACACAATAAAACAAAAGAAACCGAAAGTTGTTTGCATAACAGAAACACATCTGCAGGATAAAGAGTCTGAAGATATAGAAGGGTATAAAGTATTCCAGTTAAATAGACCAAGTGAAGGAGGGGAATCTTAATAGCAATTAGAAATGAATTTAACAACATTTTCCAAATAGTTGAAAAAGAGCAAGAAGTAGGAGAAATGATGTGGTACAGAATAAACAAAAACAGAATGAAAATAAAGTTAGGACTTATTTATGCACCCCAAGAAAGTAGAACCGACAAAGAAACTCTCCAAACCATGTATAAAAAGATTAGTAAGGGCATTGAAGAAGGAGAAAAAGATGATGAAAATGTTATTTTAGCTGGGGATTTAAACTGCAAGATAGGCGAAGAAATAGAAGGGAATAACAAAGAAGTAACAAAGGGAGGGAAAATGCTATTAAAAATGAAGAAAGATCATAAAATGACGATAGTAAATGGAACAGAAATGCGTGAAGGACTGTGGACGAGAGTTCAAGGGAATGAACGATCCGTTTTAGATAATGTTTTAGTAAAAGACAAGGATATCAAGACAGTAATAGAAATGAAAATTGACGAGGAAAAAATTTGGATACAGATACAAAAAAGAGAGTGATCGGTTGAAAATAGTTTATAGTGACCATAATGTTATTACTCTAAAATTAGACTGGACAATCCCTTTTCAAGACATTAAAAAACCTAAAGAAAAAACGCAAATTACAAAAGAAAAATTGACAGTATTTAAAGAAAAGACAGAAGAAGCGGGGCTAAGCAAGATATGGATGCAAAAAGCGTAAACGAAAAATATAATGAATGAAGCAACGAAGTGACCAAAATAGCTAAAACAGTGTTGAAGAACCAATCAAAAAGAAAAGACATCAAAGAAAAAAGGAAAGGTTATTGAGAAAAGCAAAAAGAATGGAGAAACAAAAATTGTCAAAAAATAATAGCATAAGCAGAAACAACATGATTAAACAAAAGATGCACCTAATTGGTAGCTTGGTAATACAAGAAATGAAAGAGAATAAAGCCGCCAGAATAACAAGAAACATAGAGTCTATCAAAGATGCAGGGGGGATAAATTCATCAGCATTTTGGGATTTAAAAAAAAAGAATGGAAACAAACGACAAACATGAAATGAAATCAACTATGAGAAACAAAGCTGGACAGATAGAACTAGAGCCGGAGAATATAAAAAAATATATATGAGAATCAATATGAGGTACTATTAAAAACAAAGCCAGCCATCAGTGAACATGAAAAATCGGTTGAAAGCTTTGTTGCAAAATTGAATGAGAGTAGAAAGCTAATAGCACGTAATAAAGGGGGGCCAGAAATATTAGCACAAGAACTTGAAAGTGTGAAGGAAAAACTTAAGAATAAAAAGGCATCAGACCTTGAGGGATGGAGATATGAATATATCAAACATGGAGGGCAGGATTTAACAAATAGTATAGTATATATTATGAACGAAATAATCAAGTCTACTGATATACCTACAGCATGGAAAACAATGAAAATTAAATCCCTTTACAAAAATAAAGGTGACCGAAAAGAAATGAAAAACCAGAGAGGGTTACTCTTAACAAGTACTTTAGCAAAAACGTTTGCGAAGATTTTTTATGAAAAGAACAAATTTAAAATTAGACAAGGAGTTTCCAAATTCCAATGTGGAGGCATGGAAAAAAGAAGTACAATAGATAACCTTTTCATATTGCAAGCTACAATAGACTATCATAGATACATTGGTGAAAAGTTGTAAGTACTTTCAGTGGATGCTGAGAAATGCTTCGACAAGCTATGGTTGGACGATGTCTGTAATGAAATGTATCATTTGGGAATAACTGCTTCACAAGTTGAAATTATAAAGAAAATGAATTCAGATAATGTAGCATACGTGGATACACCATATGGACTAAGTGAAAAAATGGATATAGAATCAGCTGTGAGACAGGGGACAATCTTAGGACCATCAATGTGTGTAATAGAAACAGACAAAATAAACAACATAAATCAACCTACGCGTACCATGATTGGACCAGATCTAGCTATAGAAAGCTTAATATTTGTTGATGATGTCATAACAGCCGGGTCAGCAAATAGCATAAGATTAGCAGAACAAAATCTAAAGGCGATGGAGGAAGATAAGAAACTTACAATAAGTAATAGCAGATCCGAACTACTGCCAATATGCTTAAAGAAAGGAGGTAAATTTAAATCAGGAATAGAATCAGTCAAAGTACAAAAAAGAAACATAAAGACAGTAGAAGAAAGAAAATACTTAGGTCAATGGATTAATAATAAAGGTAATAATAAAACGAAAATGAAAAAGAAAAACGAAAAAATCAATCACATGATAATAACAGCATGAAGACATGGAAATTGAGATAACGTTGGGAAGATGGCAATACGGATAAGAATGAAGATATTCGAGACCGTAGTTATGCCTACTCTAACATATGGAATGAAAACATGGACTAATTTAACTAAGGGAGATATTCAAGATGTAGAAAGAATGCATAAATCAATATTAACGGGAATATTCGAAGTGGAAGAGACTACCCCATACTGGGGATTGATAGCAGAAACAGGAATTTGGCCGTTGAAGCAAGCAATACTATATAAAAAACTAATGTTATTTCACAATATAATGAACTCAGAGCCAGAAAGAATGGCCCTTTAAGTCCTTGAAAATCAAATTAATAAAAAAAATAATCTCATTGCTGGTACAGTGAACTTAAAGAAGAAGCAAAAAATTACAATATAGACATAGAAAGAGAAAAGATAAAAACAATAAAAAGTCGGAATGGAAAAAGAAGGCTAAAAGTAATATAACAAAATGGATAATTACAGATATAGCGGGGAAACAAAAAGTAATGCAAAAATTGAGATTTGTGGGGGTAAATGAACTAAAACGAGCACGATATATGGACGAACTAGAAAGAAAGGAGAACAGGCAAATCCTAAGGCTTGAACTGAATATGGTTAAAGCTTAGAGTAACTATGAAAATTCTCATAATGACATAACATGCCATCAGTGCCAAGTAGCTAGATGAGACCACAGAGAATTATCTAGAATGCAAAGAATAAGAAAAATAACAGGATTCAAATTAGAAGAGAGTGATATAAAAAGCACAATCATGAACAAACTAAGCCAAGCAGCGAAGCATATAACTTGGATAGAAGAATTATAACAAGGTGTAGGCAGAAATAATGATATAATAAAAAAATAAAAAAATCGTCGATTAAAGTCTTGCACGTCGTAGAATGACTGTGCTCAGTAACATTACTATTTACTGAAGAGGACTTTGTGAAGAAACCGCAAGAAACAGCATCCCCGTTTCTTCTCAAATGGGTTGCAGGGACTACCGTTAGTAGATGTTATGGTTTTGGAAAAGCGATGCAGAATCCCCCTGTAGCAGGTCCGGATGATCTGGTTGTAGTTCATCGTAGATTAAGAGGGTATCGTGATAGGCAAATTGGACAAAAGCAGATCTCAGCAATGCTTCAAAACATTCATTTCCATCTCCGGCTGCCGTGCATTATTTTCAAGTATCCCAATTTACGACCAGTCAATTTTTGGTCCAAAAAGATTTCTTGCCATTCCTGAGAGACGATCATTTGCAACGGCTGTACGCAGAATTCGGCTGGTTGAAATCATGACTATTGCGTTCTTATTCACTCTACTGGTGTGTAATGTTGTGAGTAAGAACTCTGGACTCCCTGTAATGTAATTATGTAAATAGTTTATTGTGTTACACTGTCACGTGTGGAGTGGGAGATTCGTTATGTTATGTTGTGAACACGCGGTGTCTTCTTGTTGCTCGTCTATCTCTCAAAATATTATATTGGCGACGAGTTTAAGTTATGAATTTCTAGATGGAAGAAACTGAACCTGCACAGCGTGTTCAAATCATGGCTCAGTCTGTTTCAATCAGGCCGGTTGCTGAATTTAATCCAGACATTGAGCTTGGAGCAAGCCTAGGCCTAAAATGGCGGGATTGGCTGGCTGACTTCGATATGTTTATCACTGCTAGTGGGATCACAGATAACACACGTAAGCGTGCATTGCTGTTATATCAAGCTGGTCCAAGAGTTAGGGAAATTTTTAATCAGTTATCTGATACGGGCACTGCTGCAGAGTACGATGTGGCTAAACAGAAACTGTCAGAATATTTCGAGCCACAAAAGAATAGACGATATGAAGTCTATAGTTTTCGTCAGGCTAGACAAGAAGCCAACGAGTCATTGGATCAATTTCATATAAGACTGAGAACTTTAGCACAGAATTGTGAGTTCCAGGATACTAATTTTGAACTTGAGGAGCAAATTATTATCGGGGGAGCGTCCTCGAAAATTCGCCGAAGAGCTTTACGAGATCCAACTTTTGACCTAAAAGCAATGTTGCTTGAAGGGCGAAGGGACGAGCAAAGTGCTTTCCAGGCCAAAGTTATTGAATCGAAAGAACCTGTCACTGAACAAACTAACAGAGTGGACACTAAGAAACGCAAATGTTTTTTTTGTGGTCGAAATTATCCTCATCAAGGAACATGCCCAGCCAAAGGAAAAGAATGTCGTGTCTGTGGACAGAAAAACCACTTTGCAAATGTTTGTAAAAATAAAACAGGTTCAAATGTCAATCACAAGCAGCAATCAAGTAGACGTGGTAATTGCCGGAAGAAAGCCCTCAACTGCATTGAAGACAGCTCTGACAATGACCTTTCATCTGATGATGGATATTTGTATGCTATGAGTCACAATAAGAGATCTAATAGTCCTACTGTTAATGTCACGGTATGTGGACATAATTTCAAAATAACTGTGGACACTGGAGCCACAATAAATGTCATTGATCAAAACACACTTGCAGAAATGAAAGATGTTGAATTGAAGAAAACAAAAACTAGAGCTTTTGCTTATAATAATAACACTCCAGTTGACTTTCTTGGGCAATTTCATGCCGTAATTGAAACCAAGAAGCATATTGCTCAAGCAATATTTCATGTTGTCAAGGGCAACAACAGTGGAAATCTTTTGTCACTTTCCACAGCTCAAGATCTTCACCTTGTCAGTTTGCATCTAAACACTATATCCACTGAAGATTCAGCATTGTCTGCTATTGTGAATAAACATGCAAAGGTCTTTAAAGGACTTGGAAAATTAAAGGGTGACAAGGCAACCCTGAGCATTGATGAAAGCAAGCCCTCTAGAGTACAGCCTCAGCGTCGGATTCCATACCATGTCAGACAAAAGGTCAAAGATGCCTTAAAGAAGCTTGAAGAGGAAGATATTATTGAAAAAGTACCTGAAAGTGAAGGGACACCTCGGGTATCTCCAATCGTCGTAGTTCCTAAGAAGGATGGAGCTGTTCGCATATGTGTAGATATGAGAGTCGCAAATGAAGCTATTCAGCGTGTGCGACATCCGATTCCTACTGTTGACGATGTTGGTTTTGCATTAAATGGAGCAAAATTTTTTACTAAGCTTGATCTTTCGCAAGCATATCATCAAATTGAATTGGATGAAAAATCTCGTCATATCACCACTTTTTCTACACATATAGTATAGATATAAAAGATTGAACTATGGAACAAATGCATCAGCGAAACTATTTCAGTACATGTTGCAGACACAGTTGCAAGGACTAAAAGGCGTAAAGAACATTGCAGATGACATAATTGTTTATGGTGTATCTAGAAAAGAGCATGATGATAATTTGGATAATTGCTTATCTCGTTTACACAATAGAGGTCTTACCTTGAACAAAAACAAATGTCAGTTCTTACAGAACACACTTGAATTCTTTGGTCAAATATTTTCTGCAGATGGAACTAGACCTGATCCAAAACGTGTCAGCGACTTGCTGAATGCACCACTTCCAAAGAATGTACATGATGTACGAAGTCTTTTGGGAATGGCTAACTACAGCAGCAAGTATATAGCAAATTATGCGACAATCACAGAGCCACTACGAGCCTTGACGAAAAAGAATTCTCATTTTGAGTGGACTGAAACACACCAAGAAGCCTTCAATAAATTGACACAGGCTTTATCATCTGCACCCTGCATGTCATACTTCGATATTCGTAAAGAAACTTATGTTCTAGTTGATGCTAATCCAGTTGATCTGTGTGCCATTTTATCGCAAAAATCACCTGATTCTGATGACGAGCAGGTTGTAGCCTATGCAAGTAGAGCATTAACAGAGGTTGAGAAACGCTATTCACAAACGGAGAACGAGGCATTAGCCATAGTGTGGGCAGTTGAACATTTTCATTTGTATTTGTATGGTAATAAATTTACACTGATCACTGACCACAAGCCTCTGGAAGTAATATATGGCAGCCACAATTCAAAGCCTTCAGCTAGGATTGAACGTTGGGTCTTGCGTCTCCAGCCATACAACTTTCATGTTATGTACAGGCCAGGAGTGGACAACCCAGCTGATTATCTTTCCAGGCACCCTGTTTCTTGCTGTACAAAAACTCAGGAAGATTTAACTGAGCAGTATATCAACTTTGTTGTTCAACACAGTGTACCTAGAGCTATGAGCTTACAAGAGATTGCTGAAGCAACTAATATCGATCGTGAACTACAGGCTTTACGTGCTGCTATAAGACTAAACAAATGGGACACCGACACGGTAAAACCTTATCGTTTATTCTAAGATGAACTTACCGTTGGACTCCAGAATGTTATTCTGAGAGGCTCCAGACTTGTGATTCCAAAGTCACTACAGAAGAGAGCTATCGATATTGCTCATGAGAGTCATCAGGGTTTGGCTAAGACTAAAGCCTTACTCCGTGAAAAGATTTGGTTCATTGGAATCGATGAATTGGTGAAGCAAACCATTGATGCATGCTTAGCATGTCAAGCTGTTGGAAGACCAAATCCTCCAGCACCCCTCAAACCATCTGAGATGCCAAGTGCACCATGGGACACTTTGCATATCGACTTTTGTGGACCTTTACCGTCCGGCGAGTATTTATTAGTCGTCATCGATCGTTATTCGCGTTTCCCAGAGGTGGAAATTGTACACTCTACCAAAGCCAGCTGTGTTATACCAAAATTGGATAAGATGTTTGCAGTTCATGGAATTCCTAACAAAATTGTTTCAGACAATGGACCACCTTTCAATGGTGAAGATTTTCGCAAATACTTGAACATTCTCGGTATTGAACACAAGTCAGTAACACCTTATTGGCCGCAAGCCAATGGAGAAGTTGAACGGTTTAATCAACCCTTGAAGAAAGCAATCCAGACCGCTGTTGTTGAAGGGAAGAAATGGAGACCAGCGTTAAATCGCTTCTTGCTTCAATATCGTTCAACCCCGCATTGTACGACAAAAGTCGCTCCTAGCGAACTTTTATTTAATCGAAAAGTTAAGGGTAAACAACCAACCATCGAGAGAAAAACTGTTGTAAATAGACATAGAGAAGCACGTCAAAATGAACAAAAGAGTCAACTGTATAATAAGTAATGGTGTATTTTTTGTTCTTTATTGCCATTCTTCAATGGAATGCATATCAATTAGTCATCGCTTAATTTTAATTAGCCTATATTGTCGTTTTGTTGTAGTTGATTGTTTTGTATCTTGTCTAGCTTTGTTCTTGCATAATTCTAGAGACATTGTATTCGCAAAAAAAATGTAGAAATTGGCCCATGGGCGTTTTCATCATTTTCTGAGTGTAGGTAAATCATTTTTATTAACGTGGAGGCTGGCGAATGTCTACATTCCCTTTCTGTCAATATTTGCCATATATGCCACAACAAACTATGATTTTATAAGTGATTTTTACTAGTAAAAATAATAACAAGGGCGTTGCTCCCGACAAAAGAAAACAACGTGTCCCTAGAAAGTTTTATCAGAACAAGTGCAAAAAGCCTTTTGAACGCATTTGAGTAGAGGCGAATTATCTGTTTAAAAAATTAACCATTCCAATTTGTCTAAATATTGATATGGTTGAAATCATGATTATTGCGTCGTGACTGAATAATCATATTGTATTGTTAGTGTATATTTTTGTTCTTTATTGCAATTCTTTAATGGATTTGAATGATTGATTAGAATTTATCTACCTTATACTTACACATTGTATAAGTCCAATTAGCTTATTGTCGTTATTGTCGTTTTGTTGCTGTAGACCTTTAGGCAAATTGTTTAGTTGTTGTTTAAAATTTTGGCAATTTTC
>JACTAT010000064.1:576947-783636 GCA_014526335.1 Chrysaora quinquecirrha | reverse complement strand
GAACCTTTCATAAATGATGTTAGTCTCTCCAATGCAATAAGCTTGCCATAAATCGAGAATTATGTCAATACTTTGTTTATCTGTTTCATTTTCAACGGGTAAGCCATTGTGGATTTCAAGTGCATCGGGTCCAATGCAGGTTATGAATGCTGCGACGCGAAAAAGGCTGGATTGTGAGGTAAATTTGTTGCAGTTTCATAGGCCGTCCAGATTTGTCGCCATTTTCTCCAGTTTTCTGCTAAGTTGCCAGACAATTCTAGTCTTGGAGGTAGTGGAACGTTGGATATTAATGCTGAGGCTTGCATTGCAGCTCCAGCGGCTGCTGCTTCTGTTGTCATGGACGAATGCTGGTTCGGAAGACACCTGACACCATGTAAAGTCAAGATAGAGAGCCAACGCGTGTGGCCTTAATATCCGCCATTATGCTAATCAATCACAGAACAGCAACTACAACATTATAACGTTACAGCACTGATGGCATGTTATGTCATTATGAGAATTTTTATAGTTACTCTTAGCTTTAACCATATTCAATTCAAGCCTTAGGATTTGCCTGTTCTCCTTTCTTTCTAGTTCGTCCATATATCGTGCTGGTTTTAGTTCATTTACCCCCACAAATCTCAATTTTTGCATTACTTTTTGTTTCCCCGCTATATCTGTAATTATCCGTTTTGTTATATTACTTTTAACCTTCTTTTTCCATTCCGACTTTTTGTTGTTTTTATCTTTTCTCTTTCTATGTCTATATTGTAATTTTTTGCTTCTTCTTTAAGTTCACTGTACCAGCAATGAGATTATTTTTTTATTAATTTGATTTTCAAGGACTTAAAGGGCCATTCTTTCTGGCTCTGAGTTCATTATATTGTGAAATAACATTAGTCTTTATGTAGTATTGCTTGCTTCAACGGCCAAATTCCTGTTTCTGCTATCAATCCCCAGTATGGGGTAGTCTCTTACACTTCGAATATTCTATTTAATATTGATTTATGCATTCTTTCTACATCTTGAATATCGCCCTTAGTTAAATTACTCCACGTTTCCATCCCATATGTCAGAGTAGGCATAATTACGGTCTCTAATACCTTAATTCTTATCGTTATCCTCATTTCCATATCTTCTTGCTGTTATTACCATGTGATTGATTTTTTCGTTTTTCTTTTTTATTTTCGTTTATTATTACCTTTATTATTAATCCATTGACCTAAGTATTTGCTTTCTTCTGCTATCTTTATGTTACCTTTTTGTACCTTGATTGTCTCTATTTCTGATTTGAATTTACCTCCTTTCTTTAAACATATTGGCAGTAGTTCAGATTTGCTATTGCTTATTGTAAATTTCTTATCTTCTTATCTTCCTTTAGGTTTTGTTCTGCTAATCTTATGCTATTTGCTGACCCGACTGTTATGACATCATCTACAAATATTAAGCTTTCTATAGCTAGATCTGGTCCAATCATGGTACGCGTTGGTTGATTTATGTTGTTTATTTTGTCTGTTTCTATTACACATATTGATGGTCTTAAGATTGTCCCCTGTCTCACAGCTGATTCTATATCCATTTTTTCACTTAGTCCATATGGTGTATCCACGTATGCTACATTATCTGAGTTCATTTGCTTTATAATTCTTACGCAGTTATTCCCAAATGATATTTCGTTACTGACATCTTCCAACCATAGCTTGTCAAAGCATTTCTCAGCATCCACTGAAAGTACGTACAAATTTTGACCGATGTATCTATGATAGTCTATTGTAGCTTGCAATATGAAAAGGTTTTCTATTGTACTTCTTTTTCCATGCCTCCACATTGGAATTCGGAAACTCCTTGTCTAATTTTAAATTTGTTCTTTTCATAAAGAGTCTTTTCAAACGTTTTTGCTACAGTACTTGTTAAGAATAACCCTTTCTGGTTTTTCATTTCTTTTCGGTCACCTTTATTTTTGTAAAGGGATTTAATTTTCATTGTTTTCCATGCAGTAGGTATATCAGTAGACTTGGATATTTCGTTCATCATATATAGTATACTATTTGTTAAATCCTGCCCTCCATTTTTGATATATTCATATCTCCATCCCTCAAGGTCTGATGCCTTTTTATTCTTCATTTTTCCTTCACACTCAGGTTCTTGTGCTAATATTTCTGCCCCCCCCCCCTTTGTTACGTGCCATTAACTTTCTACTCTCATTCAATTTTGTAACAAAGCTTTCAACCGATTTTTCATGTTCACTGATGGCTGGCTTTGTTTTTAATAGTTCCTCATAGTGATTCTTATATATATTTTTTTATATTCTCCGGCTCTAGTTCTATCTGTCCAGCTTTGTTTCTCATAGTTTATTTCATTTCATTTCATGTTTGTCGTTTGTTTCCATTCTTTTTTTAAAATCCCAAAATGCTGATGAATTTACCCTCCCTCCATCTTTGATAGACTCTATATTTCTTGTTATTCTGGCGGCTTTATTCTCTTTCATTTCTTGTATTACCAAGCTACCAATTAGGTGCATCTTTTGTTTAATCATGTTGTTTCTGCTTATGCTATTATTTTTTGACAATTTTTGTTTTTCTTTTGTAATTTGCGTTTTTTCTTTAGGTTTTTTAATGTCTTGAAAAGGGATTGTCCAGTCTAATTTTAGAGTAATAACATTATGGTCGCTAAAACTATTTTCAACCGATCACTCTCTTTTTTGTATCTGTATCCAAATTTTTTCCTCGTCAATTTTCATTTCTATTACTGTCTTGATATCCTTTTCTTTTACTAAAACATTATCTAAAACGGATCGTTCATTCCCTTGAACTCTCGTCCACAGTCCTTCACGCATTTCTGTTCCATTTACTATCGTCATTTTATGATCTTTCTTCATTTTTAATAGCATTTTCTCTCCCTTTGTTATTTCTTTGTTATTCCCTTTTATTTCTTCGCCTATCTTGCAGTTTAAATCCCCAGCTAAAATAAAATTTTCGTCATGTTTTTCTCCTTCTTCAATGCACTTACTAATCTTTTTATACATGGCTTGGAGGGTTTCTTTGTCGGTTCTACTTTCTTTATTTTCAATCTGTTTTTGTTTATTCTGCACCACATCATTTCTCCTACTTCTTGCTCTTTTTCAACTATTTGGAAAATGTTGTTAAATTCATTTCTAATTGCTATTAAGATTCCCCTCCTTCACTTGGTCTATTTAACTGGAATACTTTATACCCTTCTATATCTTCAGACTCTTTATCCTGCAGATGTGTTTCTGTTATGCAAACAACTTTCGGTTTCTTTTGTTTTATTGTGTCTGCTAAACTGTTTTGTTTACTTTTTAGTCCTCTTATATTACAATACAAAACTTCAAAGCTCTTTAGTAAATTTTTTAGTGGTTTTCCTCTTCGGACCTTTCGGTATTTATGCAGTTTTGTGTTTGTGTCATTGGGTTTCCCATTTGTAGATTCATTGGCATTCTTATTGGTAGTGGTATATTCATTGGCGTGCTTCTTGGCATTGTCATGGTCATCATTGACATTGGCATTGCCATTTGTGGTAATGGTGTTTGTCTTTTTGCATTCATGATGTATTGTTATTGGTATGGCTGCTTCTGCTGAAAGAATGTTTGGCTGTTTTGTTGATATTCTTCGTTTATGGTTCCCCTTTGTGTCAATTTTCCTACCTCCTCTATAATCTTGAATATTTCCTGCTCTAAAAAAGAAATTTTCCCCGTTAACAAAACTTTCCTCTTTACTGATATTATCTCTGGCTTCTTTCTGGTTTATTGTATCAGTTTCTTCATATATTCTTTTTGCCTGATTTACAACTCCCTTATATGTCTCTTGTACATGTCTTTTCTTTGTATCTGTTAGGTTTGTTAGTCAAACTCTCTCTGTTTCTATCACATGGTAATATCTGCACTCATCATATTTACATGATTTGTATTTCAGGTAGTTTCTACACACAGTATCTTTTTTATCATCACTTATATTGTGTCGATATCTGCAATTTGTTGCATATGGACAGGGTACACCTATTCTGTATGAATAGCATATTCCCTTTCTATTGTTGTTATTGCTAGTCTGTGGATGTCTAAACTCACAGCTGTCTCCTTTTCTGCATGCTTGTTTCACAAAAAACTTACATACTCTTTCCCCTTGTTTCCTATGCAGTTGCCAGTCTTGGCGTTCATTAACTTTTGAGTTTAGTGTTGCTTCATTGTTTTTTTAGATTTCCTGAATGCATGAATTTACAGTTGTCTCCTTTTTGCATGCTCGTTTCAAGAAAAACTCAGACTCTTTCTTGAACTTTGTTTCCTTCACTTCCAATCTGCCTTCTCCTTCTGCACTAAATGTATCCTTCTCAGTATTATTTACCTTTTTCTGAACGTAGCTGTTGCATTGTTACTTCATATTTGTCTTTGTAGCTTTTGGTTTCTTCCTTTATCTTCTTAATCTCAATTTGTTCTCTTCTTAATATCTTTTAATAAATTTTCTTTTTCTTCATTATCTTCCATAGGCCCATCTCTTACATATTTTCGTAGTGCTTCTTGTAACCTTTTTATTTCATCTTCCTGTTCTTTTGCTTTTCCACTTTTATCTTCTTTTTTTTCTTTTTCTTTGCTCATTAGTTGTTTGATTAAAGTTTGCTTATTCTTTATTTGTGCTTTTAGGTTTTCAATTTCTTTATCCTTGTTATCTATTGTGCATTGACTGTCTTCTAGGTCCCTATTCAATTTTTGTATATTGTTCACATTAAGGTTATGAATAGTGCTTTCCTGTGTTTTTATTTTTTCTTTCATCTTTTTCAATTCTGTTATCTGATCTTTTTCTTTTTTGTCTGATGCATTTTTATTTTCCTCCTCTCCTTTCTTATTGGTCCGGCTACAATCTAAATAGTCTACAATGTCTTCACAAGGCTCAGTGCAATTTTGACATGTGTATTTCCTTTATGTTTCCTTGAATTTGGTTAATTGATATGATGGTAATTGAGTGCACTCATAATGTAGCCATGCCATGCTTCGCATTCACTGCATTGAATACTAAATTCGCTCGTAGGTTTTTTGCATTCTTGACAAGAATTTTTCACACCCTCGCATCCTTTCGCATTTTCACCTACTTTTTTTTTAGATTTGGTACCATTGCCATTAATTCTGCACTTGACTTCTCATTCACAAGCTTACCTTCCCCTATTTCTTTGGCCATGTTAGCAGTCTCGACCATTCCTTCATTTTTCTTATCTGCCCATACTGCTTTTTTGTTTGTTCTAGCCTTCTCCTTCACCTTAAGATAGATTTCCCACCCACTGTTTTACATTTGGTTTTTTCAATTTTGAATGCAAGGTTATTTTCTCGTAATCCATGATCCCTGTGTCTAGTTTTTTTTAACTCTAAATTGAATTTAAATTGAGATAAACTATCATTTAAATAACGATAAACCATCATTTTCAGTCCGTTTATCATTTCCCGCCATTCGCGATTCCATTGCTCATGCCGTGGGGATGATTCAGAATTTCCAGTGCTGTTCTGATCCATAGCAAACATCATATCAACAGGTGGAATCTGTAATGTTAAAAGACAATAAATTACAAAACACCAACTTTGCAATATACACTAGCCTCGGAGTTGAAATCTTTGCAACATTCAATGTTCTTACTCAAAGGTGCCTAATTGCTTGGGGGTCGGAAAAGGCGGGAGGGGTCAGAACTGCACCCAGGATCTAACTGGGCAGGAATCGGTATAAACAGGAGGGGGTTCTGAATTCGTTTAAGGGCCTTTAATTAACTTTGTAAGAAAACTGCTGAAATGCAGTGCAATAGGCTAAGGCAATCCATAGTCCAAAGCAACAAATAGGGCATACAAGTGAAATTTCATGCAAAGAAAGTCTCAGTGAAATAAGTAAAAAACATCGACACAAAAATTAATGTAAATCTTAATATAAAGTGGGGATCCTAATAAGAGATGGGGATTGGAAATTTTTTAGAAAAATTAAATTTTCGGGAGACGGCAGTTATGGTTGAGACGAACATTACGGTATGTAGTTACCGTCAAACTAATATTTGCATCAAAGATATTGAAAATTGGATCAACACCAAACACACAAAATTCTCTGGGGTGTGTGCAAAATTGACTTAATTCTAATAATTGTCGATCACTTGCTAGTACGACCCGAAGACTGGGATGTACAGTGCAGTCCCTCACAAAAATGTTGCTGCCACCTCTCTCTTCTTCTCGTTTTGCTCATTCTAAAAGAACCCATAAACCATTCATTTTGTTCGCTATCTATTTCACTTTTTTGGCATTAAATCTTGCGTTATAAATATGTGACGGGCCTCTAGGAAGCTGTGCGAGACTTCTAGCAGCAATCACATCTCGAGCATGTCGATATACTTTGTCTAATGCCGCCTTCGGTGTGGAACTTTTGTGTTCCGTCGACGCTTTCATGGCACTGATGGTACTTGGAAGAAGTCTTCGATACCGTAGATCTTTTTTTTAATTTCCATGTGACTTTATGCACTCTATGGCATGTTCTTCGTTCTTGAACGTATATTGGACTAATGTATATGTTCCTCTTTTCTTTTTACTATCTAGAAAGAGAAGACACAAACGTTTTGTGAAAATATGCCCTTTTTATGGCTTTCGAGTTTGCTAGTTATCATCCCCTGCTTGATTCTTTGAGGCAGATGCATACAACCGAGATCCAATCAAAAAATTTTAAGTGCTCAGCTTCACGTTTTCGGCAGAAGCAAATCCCCAGCTTTTATATATCTCTAGCTAAGATTCTTTAAATATTTTCTTTGCTACTTTGTTGTTGATAATGGTTTGCTGATAAGAAGCAAACGTAAGTGCTCATAATCTCATTCCAAGCCATATTTTGTGACTATAAAGCCAATTGCAATTACCAGGTATCAATTGATAAATGTTTCAGTTATTACTATCAATTCAGTAATTCTTGCTTACCTTGCACTCTTGAGATTACTTTGCGACAGTCGTTGCTCGCTTTGTTTACGTAAAATGTCCGCTTTAAAGAAGTACATTTTCTCCTTGCAGCTTAGAACTTGTCGTAGCAACATGCGCCGTTGAACCATCTTCATTCCTTTCAAATGTTGTATAGAGATTCGGTTTGCCTTTGTTAAACAATTCTCCCATATCGTCACATTTCAAATCATCTGCATTTTTGAAGCGACTGTTATCCAAAAGAAAACAAACGTTGTGCTTAAGGTTGACCGGTGTTGCTGTGCACAGATTTTCTTCAGCGTATTTGTTTAGCAGAATCGTAGCTATTGCCTGCCAAGAATATCCTTTTGATGCCCAAGTGAACACTGGTGTCAATTGTGTAATGAATTCCTGCTTCAGAATCGAAATCAAGGCCGAACGTGAGGAATCATCATACCATTCCCCCGTCCAACATAGGCAGGTAGCAGAATAATCAATAGATTCAAAGTTGACTCAAAAATAAAATCAATCAAGAGGACTGTATAAAAATCTACAATAACTAAGCACTATTTACAGAAAACAAACCAAAACAAGTTCACCTGAATCCCAAGTCAGCATAATCCATTTTTTTATCAGCAGTACTTATACGAGTTAAACAATAAAGATTCAAATTCAGCAATAATCCATTGTTAAAACTTGAGTGTCCTCTAACGAGATAAACGAATTCAGTAAATCCAACAAGTTGAATGCGAGAGTTCAGTTCCAATAATGATTAAGGTTCGATATCGTGAGTTTATGTCTTCTACTTGGATTCAAATCTTTCAGAGTTTTAATTCATTCGGTTTCTTCCTTTTTTATATTGAAGAACGAGCAAGCGAAAAACTTCCTCTCAACAAAAGTCTACTTCACTAAAACTTCCTCAAAAACTTCCCTTTCAACAAAAGGCAAAAACAAAGCAAAACAGCAATAAGGGCTTGAGGGCAGCGGCCACATTTTCCTTACACTCCCCCCTTGACCAGTAAATGTTCATTAGGAATCTTCAAGGCTTTGGAGCTGGTCAACGATCTGTATTCTCTCTCGGGCTAACGAAGCTGCCTTTCTTCTTGGACGTGTGACAACATGCAGTTCCGTAGATTCAAGTGGTTCGTTATTTTCTGTTGAAAGGACGTTCCTTGGCGACAATTCCATAGGGTAAACTTTCCGTTCAATAATCCTTCCATTAGCTAGCTTGATTTTCGCACCGCATATAATATTGTCCAGTCCCTTTCTTACATATTCGACTCTACCTATCTTCCAATAGTCTGTTCTTCCGATTCTCATCTTCCATTGTAACTATGTCGTCTTCTTGAATGTCTGGTGTGCCATCTCCTTTGTACTGAAGCTTGTGATACTCTTGTAAATCTACAAGATATTCCTTGGTCCAATCTACTCTGGATAATGTTTCTTTACTGAAAGCGCTTTGAATGTCCCGAATTACAAGTAGTTCAGCTTGTTCTATTTCTTTCGTTGATAATTCTTCTTTACGACGACAATTCCTTTCTTTACAGTTGTGAATGAATCGAAGAATATAAGCGGTGATGCGAATTAACCTTTGGTAACTACTAAAACGATTGTAGTCCATAATTTCATTGACGACTGGTTCATTGCCAGTAACTGAAAGAACGGTTGTACTTTGAAGGATTTGAGATTTCATTTCGTCTAAACATTGTTTAGGTACAGCTTCATCTGACAACTGTATAGGCCATTTTTCAGGATTCATCTTCAGCCATTCTGGGTCTCTCCACCAACGTGTTCCTGCGACAAACGTGGACAAATTGATCTTTCGCGTGGGTATGTCAGCCGGATTTTGACTTCCGGGACAATGTGACCATAATTCTGGGCTAACTAGCTTCCGAATTTCTTGAACTCGGTTTTCAACAAAGACCTTCCACTCCTTTGCAGCGCCTTTGATCCAGTACTTGGCAGTGAGTGAGTCCGTCCAGCATTGTTTGATCTCAACATTACATACAGGTTGCATGCGTCGCGTACTGAGGTGATCAGACGAGCTAGAATTAAGCACGACAACAATTCTAAACGTGGAATAGTTGGCCTTGACAAAGGAGTAACGCGTGTTTTTGACATCACGAGATTTACAGTAGAATTTCCATTGATTGTAACTCGAGCATAAAAGACGGCTGCATAAGACTGTTCGGAACTGTCACAAAATCCAAACAATTCTATCCTTTCAGGCTTGTCGCTGACGTCTCCAAAGTAATACCTTGGTATCTCAACTTGATCTAAATTTTCAAGATCATTCATCATAGAGTTCCATTCAGTCAGAAGAGATTCAGTGAGTGGATCATCCCACTCGAGTTTGGCCTTAAAAAGTTCTTGCATGAAAACCTTCAATGGAGTTGAGATGGGTGTAATCAAACCCATTGGATCGAATAACTTCGCTATCACTTTCAAAACATTTCTCTTTCTTGCAGGGAGACTGTTGGCAAGTTCTGCTATCTTTGACAATTTAAAAACAATTGTATCCTGCCGTGTATTCCAAGCGAGACCTAAAACCTTGCTTTGTGAACTGTCTATTATGACGTTTTTTCCAACTGTTTCGTTGGCGAATGATTGTTCTTCTTAAATTCTGTAAATCTCTTCTTGTGATACAAGTTTAGAGTTGAATCCTGTACAAGTTTTCAGTTCTGCACTTGCGATTTCCTTGAGTAAGTCTTCCGAATTTGAATTCCATTTTCTTAGGGAAAGTCCGCCGTCTTTCATGATTTCTTTTGATTGAGTGAATAATTCGTTGGCTTCCTTGAGAGTATAACCACCTGAATTTACGTCATCAACATATAATGAATTCGCGAGCTTGTTACAAACATCTGGATATTGTTGGCGGTATTTTTCAATATGATGTTGTAGAGTAGCGTTCAATAAAAACGGACTACACGTGACTCCGAACACGTCTCTGCAGAATCGATAGGTGATCATGTCCATCTCTCTAGCATTGACGTCTGCATACCAAAGGAATCGTAATGCATCTCGGTCTTCCTTGTGTATAGAGATCATTAGGAAGGCTTTCTCTTTATCTGCAGATATGGTAATTGGGTATAACGGAAATCTTGTTAGATTTTCGGCTACAGTCTTTAACAAGCACGGACCAGGATAAAGACATTTATTCAAAGACGTTCCAGAATTATTTGCGGCTGACGTATCATAAACAACTCGAACCTTTGTACTTTCTTTATCACGGCGAATGATAGGATGATGTGGGAGGTAATGTGTTTTACCCACATTACTGAGTTGTTCTGGCTCGACCCTTTCAATGATACCACACTGCTCTTGTTCCTTTATAATTGCGTCATACTCATTCAGTAGATCGGTATCGTGTTCCGAATATCTTATAAGGAACGACGCAATAAAAAACCATTGATTAACAAAACATAACAAGTCTAAGATTCTCTCTTCGTAATCTACTGCGTTACTAAATCAACTCTAATTATAGTTCACGTGGTGCAATCTCCTGATCATTATAATTTATGTTAATTTATTGATTGACAGCAACAACATTATATCTCCCCCTTACTTTAAATCAAAAGTTTCTTCAGCAAAAATGTCCTCGAAGCTTATACTATAAACGTAAACAGAAGAATAGAATATAACAATGAAGTCAATCAAGTCTCGTAAATATTTTGTCCAAATCTTTGAACTAGTCTTCTTTCTCTTATGGGGTATCTTGGAATCAACAGTTCTGGTTGAGCATTCCCCATGTCCAAAACATCATCGGCATCATCATCAATGTCTGAATCATTTTCTTTTAGAATGGCAGGAATTCTTTTAAAATGCGAAATGTTTCGCGTGATTTTGTGATCTTGTTTTTCATTGTAAGCTGTAATCATTGTTCCTTTCTTTTCAATAACCAAATATGGATCAGGATTGAAATTAGTAGAAAGTTTGTTCTTCTTTGGCTGTTTTACCAAAACAGTGTCTCCAATAATAATTGCTGATGGTTTTGCTCTTTGGGTTCTGTCAGTGTTCTCTTTCATCTTTTCCTTTTGAATACTATCCCGATGTACAAGATCTTGGTGTGTAACAGAGTGATTTTCTTGTGGAATCTGCGGCAACTTCGTATTTATAGATCGGTTGAAAAGCAATTGAGCAGGTGAAAGTTGAGTTGTGCTGTGGGTGTTGCACGATAGTTAAGTAAAACCGGTTAAGTTCTTTTCTCCATGGTTTCTTTTCAATAACAGCTGAGCGAATAACTTTAGTCAATGGTTTCATAAAGGTTTCTGCCTGAGCATTAGCCTGAGGCCATAAAGGGGTGATTCGACGATGTATTGGGCCATTTTCTTTCATAAATTCTCTGACATCAGTACTGGAGCAAGGTGGTCCATTATCACTGATAAGTAACTCCGGAATACCGTGTCTAGCAAAGATTTCTTCTAATTTAGGAATTGTGGATTTTGCAGAGGTTGATGTGACAATGGCAACTTCAGGGAATCTACTGTATGCATCGATGACGACAAGTAAATATTCCCCCGTTGGTAACGGTCCACAAAAATCCACGTTCACAGTGTGCCAAGGGGCTGGAGGTAATTTTGTCATCTGCAATGGTTCGGGACGCGAGACCGGTCCAGTTGCTTGACAAGCTAGACAATGTTCGATAATGTCTTTAGTTAGTTCATCAATACCAGGAAACCATATCTTGGTACGTAGAAGCTTTTTCGTTTTCACTAGGCCTTGATGACCCTCGTGTGCGATGTTGATAGCTTGATTTCGAAGTGAAGTTGGCAAGACAATGCGAGTATCACGTAGAATGACATTTGAATCTGTGATAGTTAATTCCTGACGAATTTTATGAAATTGTACAAGTTCGTTTCTGTTCACATTTTCTGGTAATGTGCTATTTTTCTCATAGATATCTCGCCAATTTTTATCGCGGATATTGGAAATAACACATTGGAGTGTTGCATCTTTGTTAGTTTCAGTTTCAATGTCTTTGAGTGTCATTGCTTTAGGAACTGAATGTTGCGATAAAAGTGTACATATTCTTCTGCTTGATTATTTGACAATGCTGTTTCCTGGATAGGGTGTCGCGATAAAAAATCCGAAGGATTTTCCTTTCCTCTTGTGTGTACAATTTCAAAATTATATTCTTGCAAACGTAAATTCCATCTTGCGATGCGTGCTGGAGGGTTGGATTTCGGATTATTTAGGATCATTTCGATTGGTTTGCAATCCGTATAAAGCTTGAATGTTCCTCCATACAAATACGTGTGTAATCGTTCTACTGCCCAAACAATTCCAAGGGCTTCGCGTTCTGTCTGCGAATATCGACGTTCTGTAGGCGTCAAGGCTCTACTAACATAAGCAACTACTCTGCGTTGTTTTGATTCAGGTATAATCTGCGACAAAATAGCAGATAGGCCAACAGGAGAGGCATCTGTAATTACTTCTGTTTCTTTGTTTTGATCAAAATATGACATTACAGTGTGACTGGTCAATGCTTTCTTGATTTCATCAAAATCTTTTTGATGTTTATCAGTCCAACAGAATGGCGCGTTTTTCTGAGTAAGTTCACGCAGTGAATTTGTCAAATCACTAAAACGCGGAATGAACTTGGCGCAGTACGTTGCCATTCCTAAGAAACTGCGGACTTCACTGGTTGATTGAGGTGCTGGTGCATTGTGAATTGACTTAACTTTTGCAGGATCGGCAGAAACACCTTGGTCTGAGAATACAAAACCGAAGAAAGTCAACGACTTCTGAGCAAAAAGACATTTTTCACGATTCAGTGTTAGTCCGACTTTTATGAACTTTTCAATGACAGCTTGCAGTGCGAGGTTATGTTCTTCCGGGGTCTTTCCGTAAACAATTACGTCATCACTTATGTTGATCGCTCCAGGAATATCTCTTATTTGAGCACTGATGATATTCTGAAATAACTCCCCTGCAGAGTTGGTTCCAAAGTTTAATCTTTTGTACCGACGCAGACCTTTGTGAGTCGCGAAAGTGGTGACGTATCTGCTTTCAGGTGCCAGTGTTAACTGATGGTAACCAGACCGAAGGTCAAGTTTTGAAAACAATTTTGCGCCGTTGAGGGCGTGTATTAAATCGTCGACCGTCGGACTTTGGTGGCGTTCCCTCTGTATTGCGCGATTCGGCATTCTCATGTCCACACAAATGCGTACATTTCCATCTTTCTTGGGAATAACGACGATTGGTGAAACATACGGGGTTGGACCTTCCACGGGTTCAATGATATCTTGCTTTTCTAGTTCTTCGAGAGCAGCGGCAACTTTTTGCCTCATGTGAAACGGAATTCTCCGCGCGTTTTGTGCGACAGGGGGGCACTGTTTCATCAATATGCAACTTGACTTCAAAATCTTTAAGATTTCCAATACCATCGAAAATCTTAGGATATTTCGCGGCGATGTAGTCACTGGTGAGCGGACAGTTTTTAACAGCGTTTATGTGGAGAGTTAGCAACAACAAATCGAGGGCAGTTGTGTAACTTAATAAACATCCTGCATTGCCTGATATGACGTGAATATCAGCGACTGTGACTTTGTGTTTCGATTCAATTGTCGCGGTGAATTTTCCCAGTGTTTTCAGAGGCGTGTCGGTGTTGTAGGTGAAAAGTTGAGCGGCTGATTTCTGCAGACGAATTTCACCGTTAGCGGAAATTTTTGTGTACGTCGCCTGGTCAATAATGTTTGTAGACGCACCAGTATCTAGTATCATTTTCACCGGACAGTTATTAATTTTGATCTCAACTGTTGGAGATGCGCTTTTCTTTTCAGATAGCGTGAAAAGATATTCATCATCGCTCTCAGAGTCTTGTGATTCGCCGGGCGGTGGAGCGGAAACTTGAGTAACTTGGCGGATATTTTTTCGCAGGAAAAGTGCCTTGTCTTTGTGGCGGTTTGATTGCTCGACAGACTTTGGAAAAATGATTAAACTTGCCACAGCTATTACACTGCTGTCCTTGTGCTGGGCATGGATTTCTTGTGTGTGATGTATATCCACAGTTGCGGCATTTTCTTGACGTAGAAGTAGGACGGCGATTTTGATGTTGGGGCTTTTGTTGCGCAGGACGGTTGCGTGTGACAATATTTGCCGTTTCTTTGATGGGTTGTGACTCGACTGATGTGAGATTTTGTTCCATATCAGCAGCTTGCGTTTCACTGACTTCTAGTGCGCGTGCTTTTGTAAGCAATGCGGTAAGAGTGAGCTGATCTTCTCTGAGCGCGACTCGGCGGAGACGCTTGGAAATGCAATTTTGAATGATCACAGACTTTATTTCAGAATCAACGTCGTGGAATTCACAATGAGCGGCCAGTTTTCGTAGGCGCGTAGCGAATTGATCAATTGTCTCACCACGGTTTTGTGTAGCTTTCCGGAACTGAAAAATCTCGAAATCGATATTTTTCTTTGGCAGAAAATATTCATCCAGTTTTGCCATTGCTGTCTCGTAGTCATCATCATTTCCATTTTGTGGAATCGTATCGAATATATCTTGTGTGGCCTGTCCAACTTGGTACAGGAGTAAAGCTCTTCGCTGTGCTGGATCGGTTACGTTAACTGCAGCAAGGTACGTTTGAAATCTTCGTCTCCAAGATTTCCATCGTTGGCCTACGGAACTAGGATCCGTATACGCATCAAAAGGTTGTAACGGAGGTAAATCGAGTCGAGTAGCCATATCTGTAATCAATTTTTAAAGTATCCTCGTCGCCATTTATCGTGTTCCGAATATCTCATAAGGAACGACGCAATAAAAGACCATTGATTAACAAAACATAACAAGTCTAAGATTCTCTCTTTATAATCTACTGCGTTACTAAATCAACTCTAATTATAGTTCACGTGGTGCAATCTCCTGATCATTATAATTTATGTTAATTTATTGATTGACAGCAACAACATTATAAGGACTATTGTGCGGTCGGCTTGGAGCTGAAATATATGCTTGTCCTGTTTGAAGAAGCACAGAACTACTGGCACCAACATGCATTGACACTATTGATTGACCAACATTAGCATTTGAACTTCTATTCGGCTGAGTAGAGTTTGATCCTGTGTAAAGAAGTAGAATAGAATAACGAATACACAAGAAACTCCAATTTCTATCTTTCCAAACCATAAACTTCTTACTCAACAAAAATCACTTCCATGCCAAAACAAAATCTTTTTCTCGTCTACGCCCTAAAACCACGTTTTACAAAACCGTCCCTTAAGTCTCGTTCCAGACTCCTAGAATACTTCCTCACACTCCCCTCCTTAAATACCGCTACTCTAATGCAATATAATAACAACAACAGAATTTAACTAAATACAGGCTACAAAATTTAAAATTTTTTTTTTGTGTTTTGTGTTTTTAGATGTTCATCTATTTACAGTCCAATCCCACAAAGTCTTTTTCTTTGTTTTTCAATCTTTCGAGTCTTGACAAATCTCTCAATAGTTATATACAGGAATACCATAACGTTCGGGAGCTCGACGCTCACGACGTAAGTTGTAAGGAGCAGCAATTAAATTTTCATTGCCAGGTTCAATCAAATCAGCATTAGGTTC
The DNA here is from genome assembly GCA_014526335.1 of Chrysaora quinquecirrha. NCBI lineage: Eukaryota > Metazoa > Cnidaria > Scyphozoa > Semaeostomeae > Pelagiidae > Chrysaora > Chrysaora quinquecirrha. The sequence goes on along the minus strand of JACTAT010000064.1, from coordinate 768,188 downwards.
TTGAACTAAATTTCTTCCAACTGGATTTACCAACAGATCTTCATAATCAGAATCATCAGATTCACTTTCAAGGTGTACTGCAGTTAAATTATCATGCAATTCAGGCTTCATCGCAATATTACAACGTTTCAAATGATTATGATTAACAACTTTCTTCTTCGTAGCATCTTCTAGTGACTGCAATTCATAAGTTCCTTCTTTAGCTCCAATGACTTCAAAAGGGCCCAGATATTTTTGAGAAAGGCCGTGTGCTCTATGATTTTTAAGCCACACATATTCTCCCACCCTAAAAGGTGTACTTTGTGCAGTTCGATGACGTAAGTCATATGCTTGCTTTTGCTTCTGTTGAGCAGTAGTAATATTCTGAGAGACATTGATGCGTAATTTATCATGTCTATCGCGTAATTCTTGCAAGTATTTTGCTGGACCATGAACAGGTAGTGGTAAATCAGATGCACTATCAAGAGTGAATGCCAATCTAGGTTCACGACCATATAGCATTTCAAAAGGTGTATATCCAGTAGTAGATTGTTTACTAACTCGATATGACAATAATGCATGTGGAAGTACTTCATCCCAATTATCTGCTTCAGAATTAACTTGAGCTCGTAACAATGATTTAAGTGTCTTGTTGAATCGTTCGCAAAGACCATCTGTTTGAGGATGATAAGCCGTAGTGCGACGTTGATCAATGTTAAAAAGCTTGCAGACACTTTAAACTAGAGAAGATTGAAAATTTGATCCTTGATCTGTTAACAATATGCTTGGTAAACCATGTCGACTGAATACATTCTCTAAAGCGTGAACAACAGTGTCAGCTTGTTGATCACATAAAGGAATTGCCTCAGCATACTTCGTATAATAATCGATAATAGTTAATGTATACCTGTTGCCAAAACGAGTACGTTTAAGAGGACCAATGATGTCAACGCCAATCATATAGAATGCAATCGGCACAACTGGAATAGGCTGTAATGGCCAACGTGGCTTTTGAACAACTTTGGTTGAAGCACATGTTGAACAACACTTGATGAATTTCTCAACATCACTATAAAAACCAGGCCAATAATAGGTTTCTTGAAGCAATCCAAAAGTTTTGTTAGTGCCCATGTGACCAACACTATTATGTACAGACTCTAGAATGCTTTGACGTAAGCTCTCTGGCAAAATAACTTGGGGTGTAACAATGTTATCAGCATTCTTCCATTTACGATAAAGTACTCCATTTTTCATGTAAAGAGTGTCACAAATCTTGAACAATGTTTTCAGGCAATACGAAGCTGATTTATCAATTTCAGTCGGTGTTTTGTTATCCTGAATCCAAATTCTCACAATACGTATATTGGTATCCTCTTCTTGAGCTAAAGCAAGTTCAGTTTCACTTGTAGACTGAATTTGAATCGAATTCACAGCAGCACGAGATAAAGCATCAACATGAGCCATCGTAGATCCAGGATTATGAATGATTACATAATCATATTCAGCTAACTTCATCAACCAGCGTGCTAGCTTTCCATTGGGATTTTTCAGTGTTTTGAGCCACTGAAGAGCTTTGTGATCACTAAAATGATAACTTTACGACCATAAACATAGGCATTATAATACTGCAAACCCCATACTATCGCATAAGCTTCTTTCTCCATAGTTGTCCATTGTTTTTCAGTACCACTGAATGCTTTAGATGCATAAGAGATGACAAACTCTTTTCCTTTATCATCTTTTTGAGCTAAAATTGCACCAACTCCGACATTACTAGCATCAGCATATAATATAAACTCTCTGTCCAATAGCGGAAATCCTAAAATTGGACTTCCAAGGAGACATTTCTTCAATTTTTCAAATGCCTGTTGGCAATCTTCATTCCAAAGTATAATGTTCATTGGAACATAAAGACGAGGCATACGTCTGTATTCGAATCACATATCATATCAACTAAATAAATCACAGGGTTACAAAGTATTTACAATAATTAAGTTGTCAATCAAAGTAAACATAAATTAACATAATTTATGTGCATAAACATTACATCTCTCCTTTTCTCCGGAATTTTTAATCAAATCATAAGAGGGTCCTTCTGCCAACAAAATCTCATATTTTTTGTATTTTTTTTTAAATGTATATATGCAAAGTTATTGGTCATATATGTTCTGACCATAGCGTTCAACTCTTCGCTGGTCTCTCTGGGGATATCTTCGCTCAATAGCACGTGGTTCATTGCATTCATCATCATCATCATGACCATCCATCTCATCAATGTCACTTTCACTTTCATCGAAGTTAAATGCTACTTTTCGAAAAACGAGATGTTTCGTGTAATCTTATGTCCTTTTGAATTTTCAGCAGTTATCATAGTTCCGTTCTTATCAATAACACGATACTTATCAGGATTGAAGCGAGTTGTAAACTTGTTATGTTTTGGTTGTTTAACAAGCACAACGTCCTCAATGTTTATGTCTGATTCTTTTGATCTATTTCGTGTATCTGCATATTCTTTCATCGCTGCTTTTGCTTTCTTGTCGACTTCAACAATCTTAGAATGTAATTTTGACTGTGAAATATCTGGTCTTACTTGAGGCAGTTTGTTGTTGATTTTTCTATTAAATAGAAGCTCTGCGGGTGAATATCCAGTTGTGCAATGCGGCGTTGAACGATAGTTTAGCAAGAATCGATAAATTTCTTTTTTCCAGTTCTTTTGATCACAATACGCCAATTTTATCGCTTTATTTATTGGTTTCATAAAGTTCTCTGCTTGTGAATTTGCTTGAGGCCATAGCGGAGTGACGCGTTCATGTTTAATTCCATTTTGTTTCATAAACGCTGATAGTTCTGTACTGTCAAATGGTGGTCCATTGTCACTCTTTATTATTCTCGGGATTCCATGGGTTGCGAAGATACGATCAAGTTTAGGTATTGTTGCTCGTGCAGAAGTAGAGTGAATTATTTCGACTTCCGGGAATCGAGAATAAGCATCTATCACGACTAGAACAAGTTCTCCAGTAGGAAAAGGTCCGCAGAAATCAATATGGACTGTATCCCACGGTCCTTGTGGCAATTTAGACATCTTTAAAGGTTCTGGAGTGTTTGCTTGACTATTCGCTTGACACGGAAGGCATTTATCAATTGTCTGTTTCGCTATGTTGTCGATTTGAGGAAACCAGACTTTTCCCGTAGTAATCTTTTGTTTTAATCAGCCCTTGATGTCCTTCGTGAGCAAGCGTGAGGGCTTGATTTCGAAGTGATTCTGGAATAACGATTCTTGACCCGCGTAATATGATCGATGAGTCACTATTTACTGTAAGTTCTTCTTTGATATTTCTGAAACACTTTATGTCTGCGATATTGACATTTGGATTGTTGTCGATAAATTCTGCCATATTTACACAATGCCAATTTTCATTTTGAATAATTTCGATAACTTTTTGCAGAGTTGCATCTTGTTTTGTTGCTGTTTTGATTTGTTCGATTGTCATTGCTTTCGGAATCGCATGATTTGCAAGAAAATTAACGTATTCATCAGCAGGATTCTCAGTAGTAACTGTGTCTTGCGAGGTATGTCGAGAGAGGAAGTCAGATGGATTATCAATTCCTTTTGTAAAAATAACATCGAAGTTATAATCTTGAATACGAAGGTTCCATCGTTCTATTCTTGCTGATGTCTTAGATTTCCTGTTTCCAAGAATCAGTTCAATAGGTTTGCAATCAGTGTACAACTGAAATTTTGCTCCGTATAGGTAAAGGTGAAGGCGCTCAATTGCCCAAACAATTGCCAAAGCTTCACGTTCGGTTTGTGAATAACGCTTTTCCACAGCTGACAATGATCGGCTGACATAGGCTACTATTCGGCGGTCATCTTTGCCAGGAGTCTTTTGAGAAAGAATTGCTGAGAGTCCCCAAGGCGAAGCATCGGTTACCAGCTCAGTTTGTTTCTTGTTGTCAAAGTAGGCCATGACAGTATCACTGGTCAAGGCATCTTTGATATTTTGAAAGGCAGTTTCATGTTCAGTTTGCCAACTAAATTGAGAATTTTTCTTTGTGAGATCTCTCAATGGTTCTGTAAGGTCGCTGAAATTGTGAATAAATTTCGCACAGTATGTAGCCATACCGAGAAATGTCCTCACATCTTTGATTGACTGCGGAGGAGGAGCGTTCTTTATTGCTGCAACTTTCTGTGGGTCGGCGGAAACTCCTTGTGAAGAAAACACAAATCCAAAAAACTTGAGTTTGTCTTGATAAAGTGAACATTTATCTTTGTTGATTGTAAGACCATGTAGAGATAATCTTTCGAAGACAGCTTGCAACGATTTATGATGTTGTTCTGGCGTTGTTCCATAGACCAGTATGTCATCGCTTATATTCATAACACCAGGAATACCGCGAAGGCGCTCCGAAATGACGTGCTGAAAAATTTCACTTGCTGAGTTTGTCCGAAATTCAATCGTGTGAATTGCTTTACTCCCTTGTGGGTAGAAAATGCTGTAATATACCGGCTTTCTTCTGACAGCCTGATTTGATGGTAACCAGACTTGAGATCCAATTTTGAAAACATCGTTGCTCCGTTCAATGCATGAATAACATCTTCCACTGTAGGATTTGAATGTCTCTCTCTTTGAATGGCTTGATTTGCTCTGCGCATATCAATACAAAGTCTTACTGTACCGTTAGGCTTTGGAACAACGACAAGGGGTGAGATCCATGGTGTGGGACCTTGAACATCCTCTATAATACCATCTTTTTCTAATTTTGCAAGTTCGGCAGAAACTTGACGGCGTAAATGAAACGGTATTCTCCTTGGAGGCTGGGCAACAGGAGGTACATTGTGATCAATGTGTAGCTTTAATTTGAAATTCTTTAGTTCCCCAATTCCATCGAATAACTTTGGGTACACGGAAGCGAATTGTTCAATATCTGGAGGCTTTTCTTTGAGATGATTTACCTGTATATTGATTAAATCCAATTCTGTGGCAGTTTGATAGCTCAATAAGGATCCATGACACCTTTGACTACATGGATGGTTGCAACTGCGAATCTTTGCTTTGCTTCTAGTGTGGCACTGAACTTTCCAACAGTAGGAAGTGGTTTCTCGGAACCATAGGCCATAATTCTTGCTGCTGATTTTGTGAGGGTGACTTTCTTGTGTTTACAAATCTTTTCATAATCTGATTCATCAATGATATTCGTGGATGCACCAGAATCGATTATCATATGAATAGGAACCGTGTTTATGCTGACTGTGGTTTGTGGAGTTTTTGAAGAGCCTGTTTTCGGTTTGGGTGTTTTCTCAATCAAAGTGTACAAATATTCATCATCTGTACTCGAGTCGCTGGCCTGGTCAACTTCAACATTATGAATTGCTTGTTTGGAAAATGTTGTTTTGCTTGCTTGTTGTTTACGTGGTGAAGTACGGCTTCGACAGACTTGAGCAAAATGGTTGTCTTTGCCACATTTCGCACACTGTTTTCCTTGAGCAGGGCAAGATCTTTTGTGGGGCCAGGAATATCCACATTTACCGCATGTTTTGTTTGTTGATGGTTTTCAGCAGGTTTCTTGAAATTTGTTCTGCGATTTGTAAACGTACGATTGACTGTGTCAGTGTTGGATGTTGGATTGACTGATTCTTCGATGCCGATTGCTTGGATTTCGCTTGTTTCGAGAGCTCGTGCTTTCGCCAGCAATTGTTCTAGAGAAAGTTTGTCTTCTCGCAATGCAACTCTTCTTAAACGTTTGGAAAGACAATTTTGAATTATTGTCGCTTTAAGTTCTTTCTCTTGGTCGTGGAATTCACAACTGACTGCGAGTTTTCTTAGTCTCACGCAAAATTGGTCCACTGTTTCATCGGTTAGCTGTTTGGTTTGGCGAAATTGGAATACTTCGTAATCTACATTTTTCTTTGGAGAAAAGTAGGCATCGAGTTTCTCTAGAGCCTTGTCATAATCATCAGGTCCTCCTGTATCTTGAAATGTTTCGAAGATTTCTTGTGTCTCTTGACCGGCTTGGTACAACAAAAGTGCACGCTTTTGCTTCTTATCTGTGATATTTAGGGCTGCTAAATAAGTTTCGAAACGTCTTTTCCATATCTTCCATCTTTGGCTCAAAGTTGTAGGATCTGAGAGAGGACTGAATATCGGAAGCGGAGTAACATCTATTCTTCCTTGTGCCATTTTGAATCTTCGTCGCCAATATAATGTTCATTGGAACATAAAGACGAGGCATACGTCTGTATTCGAATCACATATCATATCAACTAAATAAATCACAGGGTTACAAAGTATTTACAATAATTAAGTTGTCAATCAAAGTAAACATAAATTAACATAATTTATGTGCATAAACATTACAAATTAATCTGTGGCAATGGGTATGCATCTTTCACAGTTATGCTATTCAACTTTCGAAAATCAATACAAAAGCGCCAAGAACCATCTTTCTTCTTCACTAAAACTATTGGGCTGGCCCATGGAGACTTACTTTCACTTATTACACCATTATCTTTCATGTCAGATATCTGCTTATCAACTTCAGTACGTAGGGCATGCGGGAGACGCCTTGGAAGCTGCTTTATTGGATGATTAGCACCCACATCAATTACATGTTCAGCCATGTGTGTAGCTCCCAACTCATTCAGATTTTTAGCAAAAATACCATCATACTTGGCAAGCAATTCTTTGAGTGTTTGCTGTTGCTCTGGTGACACATGATCAAGATGAAAGTCTACTGTAGCGTTAGTATCTTCATCGTCACTCAATATTGGGTCATTAGACTCAATGGAAAATTCCTGAAGGTCTCCAACAGTTGTACCTTTAAACAATTTTACAGTGTCCGTGCCAAGATTAAGTAGCTGAACAGGAACAGTTTGCTGACATGGCCTAACCAATACTCGAGCTACCAAAACTCCTTTTTCCATTAGTTTGTAATTAGGTGTCAAAATCTTGTCTGATACAATAGGGTTCTTAACTTGGGCTCTTCTTACTACTTCCTGTCGGCCTGGAATTTCAATATCCTCTATTAATGTGACAGCTGTAGGGTTTTCAATGCCATAGTCCAACAGCAAAATTGATTGCTTTTCTCCATTTTGCCATTTTAGAGTGTTCTCAGTAAAATCAATAACTACTTTTGAAGACAAAACCCAATCCAGACCCAGAATGATTTCAGAACTCAAATGTTCAGCCACATAAAATTCTTGCTGGAAAACTTGATTGCCCATCTTGACTTCTAATTTTGCTTTTCCCAGTAGGCCAATTGGAGTACTGACTGCAGTTTCAGCTACCATATCAGCTGGTAATAACATATCATCTAGGCAAAACATTTCCCACTTGTCTTTGCTAATCAATGACACTGATGCTCCAGTATCCAATACACACAATACAGTATGGTTCATAATTGCTGCTTCAATCACCGGAGTTTTTTTTCTTCCTGCAGGAGAAACACAAGACAGACTTGCCTTTTTAACTACTGGACTTTCTTGTTGTGATGCACCACTCTTGTCATCAGTCTTTTAAAAATATGCTTTTGCCTCTGCATAATCTGTGGGACAGTACCTTGAAGTGTGTCCATCTTGACCACATCTGTAACACTTTGTGGAGCCATATGACAAACTTGGCTGGTTGTTTCTGCTTGATGGCACTGATGATGATTTTAAAGGACAATAACGTGAAATATGTCTTGGTCTATTGCAATTGAAACAAACATTGCTGGAATTCGTGTTTCTAATTCTGGGATTATTGTCAGATCTTTTTACTGCACAATTTCTGGCAATGTGCCCAAAACCTTGACAATTGAAACACTGTTTATTAGCATTCACTCTAGCCACTGGTGCTCTTAATGCTTGCAAGGTACTTTTTGCAGCCTCAAATCTTCTTCCAATAACCAAGGCTTCCTCAAGAGTTTTTGGTGGCTCTTGAAGTAATTTGCTTTGTGCCTGTTTATCACCCAAACCAAGAATAAATTGATCTACAAGGCGATTATTATATTCCTCACCTTGAAATCCACATTTGGCTCCATATTCCTGAAGACCAAGGGCAAAAGAATCTACAGTTTCTCCCAAGCCTTGAGATCTTTTATGAAAGTTATAAGGTTTCTCAGTTAACGTTTGGTTCTTTTCAAAAACAGTTTTCAGTTCTTGAATCCATCGGTCAAATTTATTCTCCTCAGCAGTTGGAAACAGCACACGTTCCGCTAGACGAAACGCATCTTCGCTCAAATTGAATAAAAATGCGAGTCTTTTCTTCTTGTCTTCTTCAACTTCAACAGCTTCAAAATACAGCTGTATTTTCCGAGTAAATAAATCAAAGTCATCACCAATTTTGTATTTCTCTGGTCTTCTAAACAATCCAAAAGTTGATCTGGTTTCCGCAGCAGCATGAGCAAGTTCAGCTCCTTCTTCTTCCTGCGCCATGTTAAAATTTTAAACCAGCTTAGGCCATAAGCAATATTTACAACTATTTATAACAAACCACAGTGCTTGATCCGATCCGGGCGGTGCCTCCAAAATGTAGAGAAGTAGAATAGAATAACGAATACACAAGAAACTCCAATTTCTATCTTTCCAAACCATAAACTTCTTACTCAACAAAAATCACTTTCATGCCAAAACAAAATCTTTTTCTCGTCTACGCCCTAAAACCACGTTTTACAAAACCGTCCCTTAAGTCTCGTTCCAGACTCCTAGAATACTTCCTCACACCTGGTTGATTGAATCTAGTCGATTGATGATTTGAAGTACCTTGAACTGGCATAGCTGCAGTGACATCTGTAGTAGGGAATGGTTTTGGCTGACAAATGCTGGCACGGTGTCTTTCTTTGCACTTGAAACAACGATTGTTACTCGGAAAATTTCTCGATAAATGACCCTTTCGTAAACAAATGAAACAGCGTCCTTGTTTCAAGAGAATGGCCTTTCTTGCAGATGGTTCTGTCACAACACTGCATTTCACAGAGGCGTGATTGTTTTTGCAAAATCTGCAAGTTATTGGCCCTCCACTTGTCGTAAGGGCAGAGGCCGTTGGGAATGACCCTCGAGGCTGATGATTCGTAGGTAAGGCTCCAAAGTTTCTTGCCTCGATTTTCAGCTGACATTGTTCTCTTGCCTCTATCTCGGTCTTGAATGCAGCTAATATCGTTTCAAGTGTCCATTCTGTCTTGTTTTTCTCACTCCAAGGCGAATTTCATTCGGGATTTTCGACATGATCATTGGTACCAATAAGGCTCCATATTGAATAAAATCTATACCTAAAGACTTAAGACTGCGCACGTGCGTTTCAATATTGTCATACAATTTTCTGAGATTCTTTATGTCTCGTTCGTTTGAAACCTGAGTTAAGTTCAGTAGAGATTCCATGTGCGATTTGATAATGACTTCCTTTCGCGCAAATCTGTCCTTAAGAATTTCAATCGCTTCATTGTAGTTTGCGTTTGTTGTTTGAATGAATCCCAGCTGTAGCGGCTGCGGCTGGTCCTTCTAGTAAAGATCGCAAATGCCTGAATTTATTGACTTCAGAGAATGTAGGATTGCCATGAATTATTTCGTAGGAGTCCTACCACTCCTGCCATTTCTTTGGGTCACCAAAAAATTTTTGAAGATTGAGCTTTGGCAGTTTTGCAACATCTGTTGCCCTTAAAAATGGCGTTGAGGCGGCTGTGGGCTCTGGGTTTGGAGACACATGTGGCTGCCGGCTGCGGTGTGGGTTGTTCAGGGGCTGCGGTGACGGCTCCTTGTTCTACGGCTGCAGCAGTGGCTGCTGGCTCTGGGGCTGGCGAGTTTTGACCCGCAGTTTCAAAGGCTCTTTTCTTCGTTTCAATTTCTATGATGATGGACTGAATGCTGGTTTGAATTTCTTCACACTCAATCACTTCGGCTTCTATGTCATCATCCGAAATAAGATGAAAAATTTCAGCATCTATTTCGCGCAACAAAATTAATCTTGCATTCAAAAAGAATTTTGTCTTTTCAGTTCAAGAGGGGAAAATGGTTCATTGTCTAAAAATTCTCTAGCTTCGGCGATAAGCTTTGTTGCATATGCTCTATAACCCCCACGAATTCTTCTCTTTTTTGTAATTGGGTTAGGGGAAGAGTGAGTAGGATTTGTGGCGCTGTCCCCCTGGGAAGTCATTGCTGACCAAAATTACAACAACAAAGAAGGCAGAAGAGACAACAAGACAAAGTTTCATAAAATTCAATCACAAAAAACAAATTCAAAGTTCAGTCAAGTTCCCAATCCGGTTCGGTGGACCATGTAATGAATTCCTGCTTCAGAATCGAAATCAAGGCCGAACGTGAGGAATCATCATACCATTCCCGTCCAACATAGGCAGGTAGCAGAATAATCAATAGATTCAAAGTTGACTCAAAAACAAAATCTATCAAGAGGGCTGTATAAAAATCTACAATAACTATGCACTATTTTCAGAAAACAAACTAGAACGAGTTCACCTGAATCCCAAGTCAGCATAATCCATTTCTTTTATCAGCAGTACTGATACGAGCTAAACAATAAAGATTCAAATTCAGCAATAATCCAATGTTAAAACTTGAGTGTCCTCAACGAGATAAACGAATTCAGTAAATCCAACAAGTTGCATGCGAGAGTTCAGTTCAAATAATGATTAAGGTTCGATATCGTGAGTTTATGTCTTCTACTTGGATTCAAATCTTTCAGAGTTTTTAATTCATTCGGTTTCTTCCTTTTCCATATTGAAGAACGAGCAAGCGAAAAACTTCCTCTCAACAAAAGTCTACTTCACTAAAACTTCCTCCAAAACTTCCATTTCAACAAAAGACAAAAACAAAGCAAAACAACAATAAGGGCTGGAGGGCAGCGGTACTTCTTACATAGTTAAAATCATGATTATTGCGCCGTGACTGAATAATCATATTGTATTGTTGGTGTATATTTTTGTTCTTTATTGCAATTCTTTAATGGATTTTGAATGATTGTTTAGAATTCATCTACCTTATACTCCACATTGTATAAGTCCAATTAGTTTATATTGTCGTTTTGTTGCTTTAGACCTGTAAGACGTGGATGATTTGACAACGCTTTGCCATCACAAAATTGCCTCTGTCTAACTGACATAATCTATCCCCCTCTTGAATTGGCAAACCTAAACATGGATATTTAATGCAGAAAACGCTTCCATTTGCATGTCTTATTTTACATGATAACAAATCAATGATAGTGGTCCTGTGTCTTTAACATAATTTCAGTGCAGGCTGTAATTTTATTTCTATTTGGATGGAGAAATCACTTTTTGATTGGAGTAAAATTGTTATTACATCCTTTTATATTATCTGCAATTCCACTCCATCATTCCAAGACTTTCCATGCCTTTCCACTCCACTGCCCATTTTATTCCATGCCATTCCATGACATGTCTTGCCATTCCATGTCATTCCATGCCATTCCATGTCATTCCATACCATTCCATGTCATTCCATACCATTCCATATCGTTTCATGCCATTCCGTGTCATTCCATGCCATTCCATGTCATTTCTTGCCATTCCATGTCATTTCATGCCATTCCATATCATTTCATGCCATTCCATATCATTTCATGCCATTCCATATCATTCCACACCATTCCATGTCACTCCATGCCATTCCATGCCATTCCATGTCATTCCATACCATTCCATGTCATTTCTTGCCGATCCATGTCATTTCATGCCATTTCATATCATTTCATGCCATTCCGTGTCATTCCATGTCATTCCATGTCATTTCTTGCCATTCCATGTCATTTCATGCCATTCCGTGTCATTCCATGCTATTCCATGTCATTTCTTGCCATTCCATGTCATTTCTTGCCATTCCATGTAATTTCATGCCATTGCCATTCCATATCATTTCTTGCCATAACATGTCATTCCATGCAACTCCATGCCATTCCATGTCATTCCATGCCATTCCATGCCATTCCATGTCATTCCATGCCATTCCATGCCATTACATGTCATTCCATGCCATTCCATGCCATAACATGTCATTCCATGCAACTCCATGCCATTCCATGCCATTACATGCCATTCCATGTCATTCCATGCCATTCCATGCCATTACATGCCATTCCATGACATTCCATGTCATTCCGTGCAATTCCATGCCATTCCATGTCATTCCATGACATTCCATGTCATTCAATGTCATTCCATGCCATTCCATGTCATTCCGTGCAATTCCATGCCATTCCATGTCATTCCATGCCATTCCATGTCATTCCATGCCATTCCATGTCATTCCATTGCATTTCATGTCATTCCATGCCATTCCATGTCATTTCATGCCATTCCTTGTCATTCCATGCCAGTCCATGTCATTCCATGCCATTCCATGTCATTTCATTATTCCACTCCATCATTCCATACTCCATGTTTTAGAGATGAATAAACAATGAACAAACGATTTTTGGGGAGTTTATCAATAAGTAGCTAAGTAAATAAGTAGCTAAATAATGTTTGGGGCGAAGTGTGAAGAATCAATTGTTTATAAGAGAAAGACAGTGTATCCCCATCAGAGAAAACCGAAAAAGGGAAGATGTGAAAGCAATTCTAATTATAATAAACGAAACAAAATATAAATAGAAATGAATTAAGGAAACAATCAGTAAAATACTTGGCAAATTGGCAAATTGGTACATTAGTAGATCGTTGAGAAGTTCAGTGGGACACGGACACTAGTATAAAACTGGGGTGTGACTGTTAAGAAGTGGCGTTTTTTTTTTAATTGCATTTAGATTTGTTTAGAATTGCTGGGTCGGTTTTGTTACGTTTTATTTTTATGCAAAATAATATTGCAGAATATTATACCTAGACTGTTGTTTCTCTTCTATTGTGTTGCCTAAAACGGAACTTTGGTCTCCATACCTTTTAGTCACGCTAGCTCCCCCCTTTCCGCAGAAGCTATAGTGCAAGTGCAAGTGCTTGTTGCGGCAAAATTTCTTGCATAAGTTCAATTTCTTGCTAGTACCATGAATTTTCAAACAATAGAAAAATGACTTTTAGTGCAAAATTTGAACTAGTGTAGAAAATTAAAAACTTAAAAATTAGATTTGAAAATCTGCGAAGTCCGCCGGTTTCACTTTTCCCTTTTGCAAAGATGAAAAAATGCGGAGCTGGAAAAGCGGAATCGTACTGCTCATCTACCTAACAGAAAGTTTATGGTCGAAAGAAACAGTATGTTACTAATGGGAAACACTTGTTAAGAAGTGTCTAAGAGCTCTTCTGTGATTGGTTTATTCTGACATTGGGGATGTCATGAGTATTTTGGGTATTTGTTCTCTCTATTGGTCAGTTTTCTAACTTGTCGGAATCCCCGTATTCTGAGATCGGTTATTTTTTGACACCTTTGTCTTTGTCTGCAGTCATTGGTTGTCAGCGGTTGCGTTTGTTTTCCCTCTGTTTTGGAAACAGGAATTTTGCAATTGTCAAATTAAATTGCTGACAGCCAGACTTGTAGTGGCATCTGCAACTGCGTTCCTTCCTACCATGGCGGCTAAGAGAACATCAAGCAGCAAGGAAGATATATTGGCAGGCCTTCCAAAAAGATCAAATAAAGCATCTGGAAATTGCCCAAACGGTCTTAAAATCTATTACAATGCACGAAAGCCTGCAAATTGTGATGGATGCAATTTTCACCTTGGTGGGAGCTTCGTACCAAAAGCAAAGAAGGAATCGAAATCCACTGAGGTTGTGAAATTGTTCGACAACGTGGAAGGGGAACAGCTTTTCTCAGTGAGAACAACTAGTAGGAATAACAGATGCTTTGTTATAAAAAGCAAATATAACAGCATATGTTACAATTGCTTGGATATACGAGCAGGCCATGTCAACAGCGAGAGAATGGCGTCTTTCACTTGTATGCACATCGAAGCTGTGAACAAGTCCAAAGAAATTGCAGGCCCGAAAACGTTGCTACGCGGAATGCATGATGTCAGTGATGAAGATATAAAAAATTTTACTCCCGATACTGGTACTAGAAGGAAACTATGTAACATCAATGCAGAATATGAGGGATTGCCATTGGTGATTAAGATCGACAACTCCTCATACGTTACTAGGGGTGTCGTTTCGTCCGGTCATCAGCTTGGATTATACCACGTTCGTCAGTTGACCCTTGAAGACGGACAGAAAGCTCTAGAGTGCAGCCCTAAGGGTGCTGATTGCAAGAATGATCCTGCAAGATCTAAAAAGGCAACAAGATTAGATCTTTGTATTCATTTTCATTTAGTTCATTTGATGAACTTTAAATTTGGTTTTTATTCAAGAGATGAGAAACAGCAACCCGTAGAAGGTAACGTTTTTCTTTTTCTTTTTTTAAATTACTGCAAATTCTAGCCATCCTTAGAAGCATATAACTAAAAGAAGCCTATTTTTATCTTTCCTGCAGAGTTCCCAGATGCACCATCAGTATCACTAGCAATAGATGCACCATCAGAACTATTAGCACAACGACAACCAGAAGAATTAGAAATATCAAGGGAATCTTCACTGGAAATTCAAATGAAGAGGGAAATACCCTATCATATACCAACAACTATATTTAAAAACATTATGCATCTTGATACGGCAGATTGTAAGTGGCCCGCAACATTTGAACCCAAAAATGATACCTGCTTGAATTGTGGGGAAAGACTTGGCAAAGCAGTGATACCTCGTGGTCAGTCTAGCAGTGAAAATTGCTATTTACTCACGAATCACAATTCATTGAAAAGTATTAAGATTCTTGTTAAATATTGTCGGAATAAAAGCTGTCGTGCAATGAATACTGCATTTCCAATTCACGAAGGTAAGTGGTTGAGTTTTTTCACTTCCAGACTGTAAACTTTTCTGTTTTGCAAAAATATTTTTTCGTGTTATGTTATATGGAAGAGTTTCTTGATGTTTTTGGGAAAGGGCTTTTTAGAGATTAAAAAATGGGGATTATTATATGAAATTAGTCACTTTAAGTTATCTTTACTAGATATACAAAATATACTATTGTTGAAGTGGAGATAAAGTTTCTTTCATTTTAGTTGCATTAAAGTAAGGTTTATTCTTTTAAGGTTTAAAACGGCTAGCTTCTGTGATTATTGTTTGAAAGAAACGATTGAATGTACTGTGGAAAATTTGAGAGACCAGAAAAATTGTATTCAACTGAAAGGTTCGAAAACCTAATCACGTCAGAGATTTTTTATGGTTACCTTTAGCATGTTATTTTAGCAGTCAGTTAACTTACAATACCATTGAGGAATTCACTCTTTTACTTGTAAGAAACTCAGTACTGTAATATCAATACACGAAGATTTTTTTATAAGTAACCGCTTATAAGCAACCAAGATATAGAAGACCTAAGACTTAAAGCAACTCATAGTGCCACAGGAGAAAAACCTAAGCAACATTTTAAATTTTAAATAATTCATATCACTGCAAGCAACCGAGGATTAATCAACATAGAAGCTATTTCCATTCATTTGCCGTAAAAAAACTCGCATGTCAACGGAGCGTTACTCGTTATGTGAAGCATTTCATTGAGGGGTTTCCGTTTAACTTTCAATACAAAGTCTCTATATGGCAACAATTACATAGTACTTCTTTACTGATGTTATTTATAGTATTTCTTTGCCGTACTCCAAATTGTGCTGCTTTTCTAGCCTCTGTACTATTCCCAGGGCAACAAATATACAGTTAAAATTAAGCAACTACTAAGCAACTTTTGCTACTAAAAGGTGGCCATAAGAGGTCCAAAAAAATAAGCAACTTTTTAAACTAGACCCGAGCGAAGTTGCTTATAAAAAAACTGCGTGTATTGGTCTAGAAATGTTCAATACTCAACCCAAAAATGATAAGGAACACGATGGTCTTTTTCTACACCGGGAGGCCACTTTGAACGTAGATTGTATGGCTTCCTCTATTTTTCAAATCAAGATAACATCTTGGTCAAATATAAGCGTCAATCACCTTCTTCAAAACAATTCTCAATACTAAAGAAACTATTGATACTGGAAATAATTTTAGTTTTCCACAGTATAAAAAGGAGTGCAAAATGCAATGGATATATGCAAATCTTGAAAATTCATCATCCTATTTTTGTAGGTCACAAAATTCCCAGAAGTCATTTCCCACAGGGCTTTCGAAATTGGCTGGATTGATATTTCGCGAGGTTTCTAGATTGGAGTCTTTATTGCAGTTTATCAAAAAGTTTCGAGAGTATAGGCTACTTGTCGAATCTCTGATCTACCTACACTTTGCTCAGCTACCATCAAAATAGTCATTCTTACAGGATTAAGTGGTGGTGAAATACCAGATGATTTCGAAGAAAGAAGAATCACCCAAGACATGCTGAATGATATTGCAGCCATCGAAAATAAAATCCGATTGCAGTTGAGTCTTGAAGAAATTGCACCACTGGAAGCGGAGAACCCTTATGTGGTAAAGGTTACATGCTTAGTTTCACCACCATTGAAAACGTCAAGTAATTCTACATCTATGCAGATTAACCTATACAGCTAATTAGAACTTTTTTTTCGAATATCGACAGGCTTCTCTGACACCAGCATCGAAAATGAAATACCAGTCATTTACTCCACGCAGACGAGAAGCATTTGAGATGGTAGGATGCATCACTGTTTTATTTTCTCGTCTCGTCTTCAATTTATCAACGCTTTGTTTAGGCTGGTTACAAATACTGCAACATGCCTTTGTTTCTTTAAGGGAATATGTTGCCGAGACGTACAACGTGATTCAATTGAGCAGCAAGAAGTTGATACCCCTCAGCAACTGCGTCAAAATGCGAAAAGATCGCTGACGTATGCGGAAGGTTCCTTTGGCATCATGCGCATGGCCCGGGGGGGTACTTCAATGTGTCCATGATTAAACGTGAATCATGGGCTTTGACAAAAGGACCCATTTGTATGATAGGATTTTCAAGGATTTCTGACCCATTTGCATGAAAATCAGGAAATTTCAAGCCCATGTGCATGAATTTGGTTGATTTTAAAACCCTTTACAGTGCTAGAATTCACGAAAAGTCTCGCAAAATCGAATCTGACGGCGATTCTTTGCAATCAATGTGACCGAGCTCTGTTGTTGCCGCTAATTCATCGTTTCGAAAGCAAAAAACAAAGTAGAAAGGTTGTCAGCCACTTTGCGGTAAATCATAATGGGACCTATTGGTAAGACAATCCTAAAATACCAACCCATCAACCAGAATCAAGCAGAATATCAGACCCATGTGTAGAGAATTTCAGTCGAAAAAACCCATCCATATGAGCGGCACGTCCAGTATGTCTACATATTGAAGTACCCCGGGCTTTTCATATCGTAGCAACAAGAAGAAATTGTGGCTTCGGTTTAATGTTGCATTCAACGCTCACTGTTCTCTGAAAAGCCTTTTCAAACACTTTTTTTTATATTATCTTTATCAAGGTGAATCCGAAAAGCAAAGTTCTGTTGAGGAAAAAGACCACGAATGTCATACGGAGTCGGAGTCCCCATGCACACAACAAGATGAGGAAGAAGGAGAATCAAGTGAAACTGGTAACTAAATCAAAGAATAATAAAATATGATATTAATTCATATATATGATCAGTGAGCTCACAAAAATTCCATTAACCGCAGGGAGTTCAATGAAATCGTGGACGCATTACATATTTATCACTGCTTAAACATACAACACAGTTATAATCACTGGCATCGAAGTAAATTTATTAATAAGTTGATGAATATAGATCTATTAATCACTTTTAGAAAAAGAATATGCCTCACATGCTGCTTGTGCCAAGAGAAGTGCCAGTGTGAAAGTAATGTAAGATTGCTAAAACGAGTTGTAATAAAGCTCTCTGTCTCTCATTATTTCAAATAACGCGAGACATAATTCTTCACTGCTACTGGTTTTTTTTTCAGGAAAATGGAGGAAAAATGATAGCCTGCGAGGCAAACAGGGATGATGTTAGTATTAATTTTTGCAGTTGATCAATTTCCCTTGCCTGTTCAATGTCAGTTGGCATATCTATAGCTAATCTATTACTTTGAATTACTGCTTAGTGTCCTGGGTACTGGAGCAGCAAAGGCGACAGCTGTTTTCACCTTAGCTGCGTGAAGTTGAAATCTATACCAAAAGGGAAATGGTATGTATTCATTCAGAATTTCGCAACAATCGCGCAATATGAAATCAAATATAAAAGTTATTACAAATAATATTTGAAATTGTTTATATATATAACTAATAACAAAAAATTTCACATCATTTTTAAGGATATGCAACAGCTGTAAGAAGAAAACAACATAAGCAAATGGTGAATGATCGGATGATTTCTGGAGCATTGGAGTCAGCTCTTTTTCAGACAGGC
This sequence comes from Chrysaora quinquecirrha, assembly GCA_014526335.1. Taxonomy (NCBI): domain Eukaryota; kingdom Metazoa; phylum Cnidaria; class Scyphozoa; order Semaeostomeae; family Pelagiidae; genus Chrysaora; species Chrysaora quinquecirrha. The sequence goes on along the minus strand of JACTAT010000064.1, from coordinate 749,867 downwards.
GTTAGCTATAACTACTATACTTATATAATTATATTATTGTAACATCAACAACTAACCTTTAGTCAAATTCTGCGTGTCAACTTAGTTACATTGTACAATTCACAGAGTAGACATGCACTCTATCTCTATATTCTGTGCAAGAATTTTAACACACAGAGTTTAAAATCACAAATATGCACAGCGCAAATATAGTCAACGTAGGTGCAACGTCATTGAACCTTAGCGCTTGAATTACTGATTTTTATTCAAAATATACGATTTCATAAATACTCATACCAGTCGAAATGAGAAGTCTTACTGTCAGCCACTTTTAACGGTTTGCTATGAGAGCTAAATGAGTAGTCTATTCTTTTTCAAAGATTTCGCATTTTTACATTAACTATAGCCTATACAAATAATATGTTCGTTTTGTTAATCACCGATAAAATTTTGTGGTACACGCAATTAGTTTTATAAGGAAGTTCTTCTCAGGCTCAGTACTGAAAATTCCTTAACTGATAGCAAAATTTCAGTTCTCAAAATTCCTTAGCAATTCCTTAACTGTTTTCTTTGTCATTCTTCAAAACAAACAATGGTCAAGAAAGTATAGGTCATAAAGGTGTCAGAAGATGAATAGAAAAGAATACTGCTTGAAAACCATTGGCGAAAATTAGTGCTTGCTCTGTTAGTTCAAAACTTTATCTTTTCTAATCAAAATTTAAAGGTAAAGAGAAAGTCAGATTCCTTAGTAGTCTCCAATCCAGTACTAGAAATTCCTTAAGTTTTTGCCTATCCCAGTACTACCTTCCTTATAAAGCACTTCCTTTTAAAAAAAAATGCGTGTATTAGAAATAAAAGACAGATAAAAACTCTAATTCTAAATTTTCCATTTAACTTGTTGGAGGCAGAAAATCAAACAGAAGTTTATGTAATTTTATTGATAACTATTTTTATTGTGATTCATACAGTATTTATCTTACAGTGTAGCTTTCATTCGTCTTTGTCTCTGATCAACACACTATATACCTCGAATACTCGCAATACCCAGAATACCCGAATTCCCAACAGTGTGTCGATGTGTGTGGCTATCACCAAGTCTTACAGTGTAGTTTTCATTCGTCTGTGTCTCTGATCAACACACTTTATACATCGAATACCCGCAATACCCAGAATACCCGAATTCCCAACAGTGTGTCCATGTGTTAGGCTATCACCATGTCTTACAGTGTAGCTTTCATTCGTCTGTGTCTCTGATCAACACACTTTATACATCGAATACCCGCAATACCCATTATACCCGAATTCCCAACAGTGTGTCCATGTGTTAGGCTATCACCATGTCTTACAGTGTAGCTTTCATTCGTCTGTGTCTCTGATCAACACACTATATACCTCGAATACTTGCAATACCAAGAATACCCAAATTCCCAACAGTGTGTCCATGTGTGTGGCTATCACCATGTCTTACAGTGTAGCTTTCATTCGTCTGTGTCTCTGATCAACACACTATATACCTCGAATACTCGCAATACCCAGAATACCCGAATTCCCAACAGTGTGTCCATGTGTTAGGCTATCACCATGTCTTACAGTGTAGCTTTCATTCGTCTGGGTCTCTGATCAACACACTTTATACATCGAATACCCGCAATACCCAGAATACCCGAATTCCCAACAGTGTGTCCATGTGTTAGGCTATCACCATGTCTTACAGTGTAGCTTTCATTCGTCTGTGTCTCTGATCAACACACTTTATACATCGAATACCCGCAATACCCAGAATACCCGAATTCCCAACAGTGTGTCGATGTGTGTGGCTATCACCATGTCTTACAGTGTAGCTTTCATTCGTCTGTGTCTCTGATCAACACACTTTATACATCGAATACCCGCAATACCCAGAATACCCGAATTCCCAACAGTGTGTCCATGTGTTAGGCTATCACCATGTCTTACAGTGTAGCTTTCATTTGTCTGTGTCTCTCATCAACACACTTTATACATCGAATACCCGCAATACCCAGAATACCCGAATTCCCAACAGTGTGTCGATGTGTGTGGCTATCACCATGTCTTACAGTGTAGCTTTCATTCGTCTGTGTCTCTGATCAACACACTATATACCTCGAATACTCGCAATACCCAGAATACCCGAATTCCCAACAGTGTGTCCATGTGTTAGGCTATCACCATGTCTTACAGTGTAGCTTTCATTCGTCTGTGTCTCTGATCAACACACTATATACCTTGAATACTCGCAATTCCCAGAATACCCGAATTCCCAACAGTGTGTCCATGTGTTAGGCTATCACCATGTCTTACAGTGTAGCTTTCATTCGTCTGTGTCTCTGATCAACACACTATATACCTTGAATACTGCAATTCCCAGAATACCCGAATTCCCAACAGTGTGTCCATGTGTTAGGCTATCACCATGTCTTACAGTGTAGCTTTCATTCGTCTGTGTCTCTGATCAACACACTATATACCTTGAATACTGCAATTCCCAGAATACCCGAATTCCCAACAGTGTGTCCATGTGTTAGGCTATCACCATGTCTTACAGTGTAGCTTTCATTCGTCTGTGTCTCTGATCAACACACTATATACCTTGAATACTCGCAATTCCCAGAATACCCGAATTCCCAACAGTGTGTCCATGTGTTAGGCTATCACCATGTCTTACAGTGTAGCTTTCATTCGTCTGTGTCTCTGATCAACACACTATATACCTTGAATACTCGCAATACCCATAATACCCGAATTCCCAACAGTGTGTCCATGTGTTAGGCTATCACCATGTCTTACAGTGTAGCTTTCATTCGTCTGTGTCTCTGATCAACACACTATATACCTCGAATACTTGCAATACCAAGAATACCCAAATTCCCAACAGTGTGTCCATGTCTGTGGCTATCACCATGTCTTACAGTGTAGCTTTCATTCGTCTGTGTCTCTGATCAACACACTATATACCTCGAATACTTGCAATACCAAGAATACCCAAATTCCCAACAGTGTGTCCATGTGTGTGGCTATCACCATGTCTTACAGTGTAGCTTTCATTCGTCTGTGTCTCTGATCAACACACTTTATACCTCGAATACTTGCAATACCAAGAATACCCAAATTCCCAACAGTGTGTCCATGTGTGTGGCTATCACCATGTCTTACAGTGTAGCTTTCATTCGTCTGTGTCTCTGATCAACACACTATATACCTCGAATACTCGCAATACCCAGAATACCCGAATTCCCAACAGTGTGTCCATGTGTTAGGCTATCACCATGTCTTACAGTGTAGCTTTCATTCGTCTGTGTCTCTGATCAACACACTATATACCTTGAATACTCGCAATACCCATAATACCAAAACTAAATGTCGGGAAGGTCCGCGTTTTTCACTTGGCCCACGGCCCATACAGGTTTATTTTGGTTGGTTGCTGCTGTTGTGCGATGTGTTTTGTTTTGTTCTTCACAAAAAGGAGGGAAAAAAGGTTCAGTTCTCGGTGATTTACTGAAGTGACAAAGAGTTGCAGGAATGAATTCAGAATACCTTGGAAAAATTGATGATTATCATGTTCTGGAACTGATTGGTGAAGGATCATTTGGCAAGGTTTTCAAAGGAAGAAAAACCTTCAGTGGTCAGGTCTGTGTGTATCTGTAGCTTTCAACTGTTTGTTACAAAAGTCTTGGGTAGGGTAGGTATTAGGCCTATCTGCAATATGAAGTCGAAGCAAATCACCCTGGGTAATGTCAGTGCAGTACAGCGGAGTGTGTGCAGACCGCAGTACTGTGGAGAATATTAGGATATTCAGTACAATGGTGGAGGGATATCATCAGTACGGTGGAGGATTTTAAGTACTCTGTGCTGAACTGATGATGATATTCCTCCACTATACTGTCCTGATGATCGCTAGGTACCCCTCCATTATTTTGTATACTGATGATATCCCTCCAGTGTAACGACCATCCTCATCCCCCTCTGTACCAGTTTGTATTCCTTGTTATCACCATGTTTATATGATCTTCCGTTTGATGACAAAAGCCCTTTCTGGATTATGCAGCCTAATTTTGATTAATAATATTGAAGTCATTAGCAACGTTTTTAAGAAGAATCCTTGAGAAACATTTTACCAAAAATACTAAGCAAATTTTATTCCTCTATAGTTGTGCAGATCAGATATGTCACAACTTTTGAAACAAAGCTCCATACCAACAGCCCATTCTTCAGAAAATTCACCAGTATGAATAATTTTTATTAAACAATTTAGTGAAAACAGGGTCAATAAGATATGAAAGCAGTTCTTCAGTAATCATATTATCAAAACCAGCAGATTTTCCATCTTTTGCATCACAGATCATTTGTTTTTCCTTGTCGATGGTGTTTTTGTTTGAATTTCAGTATTTTCAGGAATATTCAAAAGGCCCAAGAAACATTATTTATTCTTGAACAAAGCTTAATGGAAAAAAACTACAACAAATGATCAGATCTGAAATATATGGCGTGTTAGTCACATGACATCCCTTTCAATGTTGAAAACTATTGTGACATCCATCATCATTTAAACAATTGAAATAATAAGAATGACAACAATTCGTGACAGATTTTAGCATTTATTCTATAATCTTAGAGACAAAGACAATTTTAGAACTTGTAAAAAGGCTAGATTGTTTGAAAAAGAATGATGCAAATTAAAAAGGTGTTAAAAAAAATTGCAGCTAAAATACAAATTTTTCAAAAGAGTAAGTCTACTACACATCTTTGGGGAAACAAGAGAAGGAAGAAGAGTTTGAAACATCAAATATGTGACAAAGTACTCCAAAACCAGTAATTTTACAGAAAGAGTATAAAATTTGCAATAGAATCATCTTGAGATTCTCCAGAGTCTAAATTATACAAAGCCTTCCTGATATAATCTTCCTGAAGAGGCAAAAAATCATCACATTCATCATCAACAAAGAATTCCTTTATCACTCTTGTTCTGGCATTTAAGTCATCACATTAAGGACTTAGCCTTGCTGTTCATAGAAAGCACATTCTTCTCACAAAGAATCAAACTGAAATATTTAATCGACTTAACCAATTCTGAATCACTAGGTGAAATATATACCAAGAAAGAATAAATTGGAATCCAAAAAAAAAAAATTTCCTGTCAACCTTACACCAACAGTTGACAGGTTTACAAAAGAGCTAAGAAATTCCTCCACAGGAGAAATTCCTGTTTTTGCCTGTCTAGTACCATCTTAATGAAACTCAATTCAATTATCATCTAATGTGGAGTTGTTCTTGATCTGTCTCTCCACGTTTCACAAAAGCAAACGAAGTTCTTTCCGTTAAGCAAAGAGAAAAAATTGGTTCATTGGCCTTAATTTTGTCTACTTTTTTAAATCTTAGAACATTAAGCTATATTCCAACAGCTTTCCTTTTAAGCATTCCAAAATTTAATGTCGCGTCCAGCCCATTCACCACCATCTCGACATTGGGCACAGTTGGAGTTACAGTAGTCTACCAATCGTGTAGGAAGAAGATTAGGCAATTTTTTAAAATCAATTTATTGTAACTGACCTGTCGACATAAGCGCTCTGGCAACTAGTTGGCAACTAGTTCCTTTTTTGCGGAAATTAGCAACTATTCGGCGCACAGTTCCAGTTGAGCATGCTCTAATTCTGCGATTCATTCCAGCTTCTTCCAGTTCCAGTTTCGAACTTCGGCAGTATCTATAACACCCCAGAATCATAGCATTCTTCATACAAACCATCTGTGCTTTTATGTACGTTTCATCATCAACATTCAATCAAAATGGCATTGTATGCATTTTATAACAATGCTTTTGCTCATAAAATCGAGTTGGATGCTGCGTTTTTTTGTCTTGCTTCATGTGATATTATATACACGGTACAGTATATCAACATAAATTCTATTGGTTCAATGCAGGTACAGATAAAATCATGCGTATTTGATGAAAAGCATTTTGACCTTATGTATTATTCATAAAAAAGGAATAGAGGAATGCCATGAGGAACAGTGGAACGAATTTTTCATTCATCTGTTTAGTGAACTAAGGAACGTGTCACTGATCTTGTAAGCATCCCTGTTTTGTGAATAGAGGAACAAATATTACATGTAGTACATGTTACTGTGGTATTTTATTCAAGAATTGCTTAATTTCTTGATCTTTGATTCCTCTGTACCACGGTATTCCCCTGTCAATACTATAGCTTATGTGTGTAATGGAATTCTATTCAACAACAAAAAGCATGGGAAGTACGCATGAAATGACAGCTGTTTGAATGAAACGAAACGTGCTTCACTATGCTCATGAAGCTGTGTGCAATATTCCATAGAGACTATCAGATTGTCAGTGGCTTCCCTGACTGTTATTTTCCTTTGGGACAACACGTCCCAAATGAAAATTTGAGGAACTTTCCTGGAGCAGCAAGCATAAATACGAGGCTACAACTTACAAGAAATCGTGATGGAATCTAAAACACAATGCCAATTCAGCTTCTCTTTTCGATTGGTGCATTTCGGGCCGCATCTGGGTATAAATTCCGCCTTAGTTTATCGTTTCGGCCTGTTTCTGACCTTCATACGATTCAAGCACCCTATTCAAGACTGCAAACATGAAGGATTCAGAACTCATTGTGGATGCAGCAAACACGCCAAGAACTCGCATTCATGCTATTTGTACTTGGACGAGTATCCAGATGGCATTTGGATGGAAGTGAAATGTCTACGCAGAAAAGTGCAGTAAATATACAATGAACAGTACTGACATGTTGCTCAATATGCGGGATGTTGTAATCTTTGCAGAAAAAGTCAAGGATGAATGTCCTGCCAGTGGTGGAAGCACGATATCAAAGCGATTCAGATCTTTTCAAGGACAATAGAGTTTCTTAGTTTGCAAACGAAGATACAACTTTGGATATATCAATATGTGATCGTGTAGATTACTACCTTGATTCACATTCACAAGAAGGGTTAGAATTTTAAATAATTTTCTTTTAGATTGTGGCAATGAAGTTCATTTCTAAAGCTAACAGGTTAGAGAAAGAGCTAAGATCTCTTCAAAGAGAAATAGATATTATGAGAAGACTCAAACATAGAAATATCGTTTCTTTACTGGATTCGTTTGAAACAGAAAAAGAAGTAAGATAATTATTCATTTCTGCCGACTTTATTCTTGAGTTTTTTGTGAATTTTTCTTTTTTTTTATCACCATCACCATACTCATCATCGAAATTTAAGAAAATAGCAACGCTGTAGCAATGTCCGAAGGACGCTGCTGATGATGATAATAACGATGAAGATGATGATAATAATGACGATAATAATGACGAAGATGACGTAGAAGAAGACAACGATGATGAGAATGATGATTATGTTGATGGCGATGACGATGATGATCATGTTGAAGACGGTGATCATCATTGTCGTCTTCAACGTGATCAACGTATCATCATCATCATTATCATCATCATTATCATCATCATCATCATCATCGTCATCGCCATCAACATCTATATGCCTATCTACCTATCTACCTACCTATTTTTATGTCCGAAGGACATATTAAAACGGTGTTTGTTGTAATAGGTAGGAATATAGGCATATATACGCTTTTTCCTGCCAAACCGCGTAACAAAAGATATACTACAAATGATAGGGATTAAACTTTGAAATCGCCGTTAAGTGTTGTCGTTAGTGGGTATAATTAACAAAATGCAATTGCTTGCCAAAAACATCAATTAGTATCAACTGTTAGTGTAGCGCAGTGGAATAATGCGCTTGATTCTTGGGCTAAGGGTTGTGAGTTCGATCCACTATGCAGGAACATTATAACATCAAGATTTTCGAAACTAAAAATTTGACACCATGATTTTCTCGCAAAAAAGCCGGCTCGGTCGAGCTTCGAAAAAAAGGTTTGACTACAATATTGCAAAATGTTACTCGAATCTAATCTAATTTGATTTGATTTTTTATTTTGAAATATTTTCATACAATTTTTATTGGATTGTTATTGTCAGAAGTTTCTAGAAGTCGTCTCAGGTGTAAGATATGTTCGTGCTGAAGAGAGGAGGAGATTGTGGCGCAGTAGAAATTGTGGCCAAGTTAGAATGAAGAATTTTTTTCAAAACAGTTTGCGGCTTCGAGAATCATCGGAAAATGAATGACTCAAAGTTGGCAATCAATTCTTCTAAGTGCTACTAATGATCGAATATAGTCATCTGCATAGTATGCGAATTCTTATGATAGCTTTTGAAGGTTCTAGAATTTAATTCATCATTTGAAACGAAGATTACAGGTTTCGGTGCACTGAACGGATTTATTTGTTAGCTACATACACAGTTTAACCGATGAGTTCGAATTTATTAGTACAGTATATGTAACTACAGAATTTCTATTTTTGATTCAGAATTTCTATTTGGGATTCTTCCAGGAAACGTTCATTTGATCATCAATGTCATTATTCGCATTATCATCATAATGGATCATCATCATCATCATCATCATCACCATCATCAGTCTTCGTCTTCAACACGATCATCATTGTTTAAGAAGATGATGATCGTGTGGAAGACGATGATGATCATGTTGAAGACGGTGATCCTCGGTGATCATCATTGTCGTCTTCAACGTGATCAACGTATCATCATCATCATTATCATCATCATCATCGTCATCGTTATCGCCATCAAAATAATCATCATTCTCATCATCGCTATCTTCTTCTTCGTCATTATTATCATCATCTTCATCGTTATTATAATCATCATCAGCGTCCTTCGGACATTGCTACAGCGTTGCTATTTTCTATCTATACATGCGTTCCACGACACCCTCTTAATATGTCCTTCGGACATAAAAAGGGACTGTATATACTTCATGTAACAATTCCTATAATAATAAATCAAGCGAGATTTTGCAATTTCTTATCGTGTTGCTTGTTTTGACAATGTCTACATGACAAATGGACATGAAAAATGTCATGGTGATAATAATGCTAGCAGAGAACAGTGCGCAATTGCCAAAAAACATTTGGTCTATTTGTTCCCTTTGGACAAAATGGAATAGAGAAATGTTGTCAGGATGTCAGGAGCATAGGAGAGCACTCATGTAGTCCTTTTGCAACATTGGCAACTTGGGAAATTGAGAGCACCTAGAAATTTCCTCCTTTTTCTGGGAATAAAGAAATATAGACTCAATGGAATCTGAGTGAGACACGGGGATGTCTCATGTATTAACCACACTAGGAACAACACATTATTGTAACACGAGTAGTGTTTTCGCATAGGGGCAAATCAAATGAAAACACTTTGGAAGGATTTTGTAGATAAGACAATCTGTCCGTTTTTCGGGATTTATTCCAAAAATTGGTCGGATATTTTACACCTTTCCGAATTTTTTACAGCTTGTTTCCCCATGCTGCTCGTGGTCCAGATAAAGCAAATAAAGATTAGTAAAGAATATTGCCGTGAAACCATATCGAAACAAAATTGCATCTTCGGTTCCATTCTCAAAAGTTTATTCTGAGTAATCTTTGTTTGATTCATCAAGGTTTGCAGTTGAAACTATCATTTTCTAGTGAACACAAAATTTGTAAAGCCGAGTTAACTCAAACAGACTAAACCGATATGTAAAGAAAAACGAAAAACTCGACTGAACTAAGTGGTAAAAGTCAGCTTCACTTTTCACGGGGAAAATTTCCTTTTCAAATGGCAAAAAACGGTTGTTGCTCTTAATTGATAAAGCATCATCGACAAACTCTCCGTGGACAAGTACCTAGAGAATAGTCAAGGAGGGATGCAGAGTGAATTGCTTTAGCTGATCGCGCCAATGAGGTATGAGGCCTTTTAAGTCGAAGGAATGCTGCTGCGTAAATAAGAAAATCGAACTAACTTCCCAAAAGATCTTTAGAATCTTCGTCTCTCCGCTTAAAAAACTCAAAGATATCTAGTTCTGAGCGTACCTCCCATCCTTTTATTACGGAAATAGTTGCCTGCAAATAAACGAGTCAGTTGTTCAGATCTTACTCTTAAATGTCTGTTGTTTATCACATGATACCTTTCCTGAAGCAGGCAAAGAGGTGTGCCATATGTCTGTGTTTAGTAGGAGCCAGTGTATATTACAAAGTGCCCTAGTGCCCCTTTTTGTTTGCAAACTGTAGCTCTTGTCGTTACTGAAATGTATATAACTATTGTCACTTGATTGAATATTGTCTGTTAGAATAGTTGATCATTCTTCTTCGCTTTATTCAACGACAGATATTCGATAATTCTTTCTTGCGCAGTTAAAGCAAATAAGGCAAATTCACGTCAGTTGCCTCTGAAATAAACAAAAGCATTGTAACGTGGCTAGTAATTATCAAATGCTTCTATAACATCATTGTGGATGACCTACACAAGATCACTATCCGCATGTGAATCTGGACGGATTTAACACCGCCTTGACTTTTTCTTGTTATCGTAAAATTTCCCTCGTCATATCTTCTATCATTGGGAAAGCAAACTTCTGGTCGGCTTCTTCTTGCTTTTGGAACAGCCTTTTTTGCAACCTTGGAGAGGCGATGGTTTCACCTGTTTCCGGTGTAGAAAGGGAATCAAATTTATGAATTTTTCCTTTATCCCTTTCAATATAAAAGTGACCATCGTTCAAAACGTTTCGGTCATCCATCTCTACACGAAAGTATTCTTGAAGGTATTCTAAAGTGCTCAAGATTGATAAAAAGAAAACAAATTTCCATGTGCGAGATGAAGACTTTTCGACAGGGAAAAGGATTTGAAAAAAAGTCCCTGGTATCACGCATCATATTGAAATAAACCAGTTGTAATTAAATTTTTGTGTTTTGCCATAAGTGTTGTAGTTATTTTAGCTAATTGCATTATTGCTGATTGTGTTATATCTCTCATTTACTGTAGGTATGTGTTGTTATTGAATATGCTGAAGGAGAACTTTTCCAGGTGCTAGAAGATGATGGGAAACTATCTTTAGAGCAGGTTTGTATGCTTCCAAACTAAAAGTTCCGTAAGTTGTTTCTGTAATTGTGAATTTTTTCTTACTTTTGAGAAAAAAATTAGCAATTGCATAACAAAAATAATTTTTCAACGAAATGAAGAAAGGATATAGCGCAAGAGAGATGAAAGAGTCAAAATGTACGGTAATATGTTGACCATGAATTGTTAAGCCATTTTTCTCTTGTTAGAAACAGAGTTTGAATATTACTGTAAGTTTCTTAATTGTTTTGATGTAAATCTATTTGTTTCTTAAATTTCATGAGCGTCAAGATTCAAGTCTCTTAAACACCAATAAACCAGTTTCCTTTAAAGAAAGACGTGTCTTTGGCTTTGGGATTACAACCTTAAGAGCCACGTTATTAATAATAACAATAATAACAAAAGTGTTTATTTGCTATAACTGATTTAAAGATTGTAAAGCAATGTTAAATGAGTATATGAAGAAAGGTTATTCTTTAATTAATCGATGATATTTTCAAAATGGATTCCTTTTAGGTACAATTGATTGCATGCCAACTAGTAGAAGCATTGTACTACCTTCATTCTCACAGGATATTACACCGAGACATGAAGCCACAAAATATCCTTTTGACCAAAGACAAAACGGTCAAACTTTGCGATTTCGGGTGAGTTTGATTTATTTATAACATCTTTTCACCATGATGATAAAGATAACAATTATAAATTTCTTTTTGTTGATAATGATGATAATTGCAAGACCGGTCTGGTGCATAAATAAGTTGAAATAATATATTTGTGCGATAGGCCTATGTTTTGCGTACATGAAAAGTAGCAAGTAGAAAGAAAAGTCAGAATATAGAAATTGAATCACAGTTAAAGAAAACTTTTTAGGAACTTTATGAAACAAGACAGAAGAGGAAAAATAATTCTGTTATTGTTAGGCTAGTTCTGTATAGACAGAAAGGGTTCATTTTCTCACTTGGCTTCTTCAATTAATTTCATTGGTCTTTCATTTTTGTTGAAAACACAATATTGATTCAGCTTCACTTTTCTGATTAGTGCATTTTTGATCCGCAACTTGGTATAATTCCGTAAGTCGATTGTTTTAGTATGTTCAGGCGTTTATATTCTGAGGAGTTTCAGACAAGAAGGATTTTTAATTGAGGACATCGAGTTTTTTTTTACACTTTATTCTATATCTTTGCAAATCCATTAATATTATTATGGAAACATAATGTGAAACCTATCGTTGAACTTGAACGGTGAAATATTTGAACGACACAATAATACGCACGTAATAAGAAGAAAGAATATGCCATGAGAAAATGCCAAATATCATTGAACGCTTTTCTTACTGGGGGCTCCAATGTGGAGTTCGAATACCATCTAAAGATGACATAATTAATGACCTAATCCTTATTGACAATAACTAGAATTAATTAGCGCATCTTCCGACATTGTTGTTGTTTCCATTGTTTACAACCTGTCGCCATTGCAACCGAGTTTTGAAGGACAGGTATGTGCCGATGGTTGGAAACTTGGTTCAAATTGAATTTAAGTGCTCTAAAACATCTCTATCATCAACTATCAAAACCGTGAGAATAGCATATTTTTACAATACTGATAAACATATGATAGTTATATTTGTTGTTACGTCAAGGTTTCGTCATCAAAATGACGACATTATGTATGACATCATTTCTAAAAACAAATGCGAAATTTTTTCGCTTTACTTGCGTTTTTGCATTTTTAAGTACAATATTAGCTATTTCCATATTTTCGAGAAGTTTTAGGTCAATATTAGTAAAAAAAATCAATTACAGAAGAAATAAGTTAAGGGTGTGGACATTATATTACAGAAATGGCCATTATGCCAATTTAATCGTCAACTCGAAATGTTTCTCTGTTTTTCCAAGGGTAATGGCTAGCGAAGTGATAGAGTAGCACCATTTTCTCCCTTTATTCCATCGCTAGCAAAAGAAATTGGACTTTATGACGTCACTATGACGTTATATTCTAGTTTTAAATTTTAAAATTACCTAGGTTATTTTAGGGCCCAATCGAGTTAGGATTGCAAGAACCGATCATCATAGTGGGTAGTGGGTTCGCTAAACACCAAAATCGGTATGAATTGTGCATTTTATGATACAAGCATGAAATTTGGCACAAGTACAGAGTTTGATGCGCCAAACAAAATGAGAAACAGACCCAACTCAGAAAATGGCCCCGAAAGCTATTTTTAGACTGGGGTACTTGGGCCCAGCCCCCACAGAGTTTCCTTCTATAACTTGGAAACTATTTGCGATGCGCAGCTGAAAGTTAGTGCAGTTACATATTTTAATATGCTTAATACAAGGAATAACAAATCCATTCAAAAATCCCCAGAAAGCTATTTTTAGACTGGGGTACTTGACCCCGGCCCCCAAACATTTTAGACAGGGCATTTTTGGCAACATTCTAGCACACTGGGTAACCGGAAATTTTAAAGTAGTTTTGGACTCTTTGGTGGTTGGTGGTCATTTTAAGACTTGGGAACATTCTGGCAAATCAATGGTTGTGACGTCATCGATGACGTAGAAAAGTTACGGTCAGTGAAAATCTGACTTTTGAATTTTGTGTTTTTAATGATATGGTCAGAAAGAACATCTCAAATGGAGCAAAAAATTATAAAACACCAATTCGATTTGGCTTAATACTCAGAAGTTATTACGATTCGAAATTTGTGTGACGTCATCAAAACGCAAAACTGATATTTTGAGTCTTAACCGTTTCGTGCATAAATCTTTCTTTTGATGTGTTCAGCGTTACTTTTAGGATAAAAGCATCATGTTCTTGGTCACGTACGCTAATTTTTGCATTTCAAACCTTAAATTACGAAGAATGCTCGTAATTTCAATTGCGATACAGCTAGGGCTCCGAACTATCATGAATGTTGAAAAGATGCAAAAGATAAAACATTTTCTGCTTACTTTCTCTGAGAATGGTAATATGATTGAGCCAGATAGAGCGAATTACTTTTTATGACCACGGTCTTTAATTTGAATTATGTAGCCGTAAATGTTCGAGAAGACGGCAGACACCTATGTCGATAAGTTGTAGACAAAGGCATAGGCGAAGGCATAGGAACAAGTGTAGGTGTAGATGAAGGCACAGGTGTAGGTTAAGGCACAGGTATAGGTATAGGCAAAGACATAGGCGAAGGCATAGGCATAGGCACAGGTGTAGATCTAGATTTAGGCATTGGTGTAGGCGAAGGCATAGGCACAGGTGTAGACGAAGGCAAAGGCATAGGCGAAGGCACAGGAACAGGTGTATGTGTAGGTGAAGGCATAGGTCTAGGCTAAGGCATAGGTAAGGCATAGGCACAGGTAGGCACAGGCACCGGCGTAGGTGTAGATGTAGCAAAGGCATAGGCGAAGGCATAGGCACAGGTGTAGGTGTGTGAAGGCATAGGTGTAGGCAGGTGTATGTGTAGATGAAGGCATCGCTACAGGTGTAGACGAAGGCAAAGGCAAAGGAAGGGCATAGGCACAGGTGTAGATGTAGGCATTGGTGTAGGCGAAGGCAAGGTGTAGACGAAGGCAAAGGCATAGGCAAAGGCATAGGAACAGGTGTATGTGTAGATGAAGGCATTGTTGTAGCCGAAGGCATAGGCACAGGTGTATATGAAGGCAAAGGCATAGGGGAAGGCATAGAAACAGGTGTATGTGTAGATGAAGGCATTGTTGTAGGCCAAGGCATAGGCACAGGCGAAGGTGTAGATGAAGGCATAGGAGTAGGCGAAGGCATAGGCACGGATATTGCTAGTTTGGAAACCAGGCTTGGTGGTGGATTGGAGGGGAATTCAAATACTACGGTTCACCCGAAACACAGAAAAATCCGTTCACTTTCGTGCTAAAGTACGAAGTGTGCCACTTTTTATCAGTCTTAATAGGCATAATACAGAGATTTATACAAGATTACAATAACAGTAATCGATAAGCTATTTGAATTGACTTTTGCAAAGAATTTTGATTACGTTTTTAGAGCTTCAAGGTGAGAGACGCAGTTCGCAAGTTGTTACGTTGACAAATGTATAACTTTGTAAGTGCGGCTTTGTGGGATGAGTTCTCCAATAATAGCAGAGACGAGCACTGAATGATAATAATAAAAAAACGTAAGAAAAAGGCTAAATAGGATTTATAGGGTAAGTTCGCAGATTCAGATATTATCTGGCTTGTGGCTCCTATTCTGGCACAAATTTTGTTGCCGAAATATTGAACTAAAACTGAATCGGTCGATTGGCTTCGCTAAGATTCGCTCCAGTTCATTTCAGCAATCGCAAGTAGCTGGCAAGTGGCTGCGCAATTTCTTCTTGTCTTTCGCCAATCTTGTCGACTGAAATGGACATACCTATTGATGATATGGAGTTTCGTCTATGCAATGAAACTCAACCCTCAATGGCAGTTCCCCTCTTTCTTTGAGCATTCTTCCTAACCAAGTGACCACGTATCAAACTGCGCCTGTTCAACTTTTGTAAGCAGTGCCCCTATTTTTGGTATATGATTACCTTGAGATCCACTTTTTAGTGCTTAGATCTATCTAGCTCAATCATATTACCATTCTCAGAGAAAGTAAGCAGAAAATGTTTTATCTTTTGCATCTTTTTCAACATTCATAGTAGTTCGGAACCCTAGCTGCATCGCAATTGAAATTACGAGCATTCTTCGTAATTTAAGGTTTGAAATGACAAAAATTAGCGTACGTGACCGAGAACATGATGCTTTTATCCTAAAAGTAACGCTGAACACATCAAAAGAAAGATTTATGCACGAAACGGTTAAGACTCAAGATATCAGTTTTGCGTTTTGATGACGTCACACGAATTTCGAATCGTAATAACTTCTGAGTTGGAAACCCTATAGAGGGCTACACCCGAGTACCCATGTCTAAAAATAACTTTGGGGGAATTTCGTTGAATGGATCTGTTGTTCGTTGTATTAAGCATACCAAATATGTAACTTTGCTAATTTTCAGTGCTGTATTGTAAATAGTTTCCGAGTTATAGAGGAAAAATGTTTTGGGGCTGGGGTCAAGTACCCCAATCTAAAAATAGCTTTCGGGGGAATTTTTTGAATGGATCTGTTGTTCGTTGTATTAAGCATACCAAATATGTAACTGTACTCATCTTCAGTTGCGTATCGGAAATAGTTTGCAAGTTATAGAAAAAATACTTTTGGGGCTGGGGTCAAGTACCCCAGTCTAAAAATAGCTTTCGGGGGAATTTTTTTGAATGGATCTGTTTTTCGTTGTATTAAGCATACCAAATATGTAACTGTACTCATTTTCAGTTGCGTATCGGAAATAGTTTGCAAGTTATAGAAAAAAATATTTTTGGGGCTGGGGTCAAGTACCCCAGTCTAAAAATAGCTTTCGGGGAATTTTTTGAATGGATCTGTTTTTCGTTGTATTAAGCATATTAAAATATGTAACTGTACTCATTTTCAGTTCTGTATCGTTAATAGTTTCCGAGTTATAGAAAAAAAGTTTTTTGGGGATTGGGGTCAAGTACCCCAGTCTAAAAATAGCTTTAGGGGGAATTTTTTGAATGGATCTGTTGTTCGTTGTATTAAGCATATTAAAGTATGTAACTGTACTCATTTTCAGTTCTGTATCGTTAATAGTTTTTGAGTTATAGAAGAAAAAGTTTTTGGGGATTGGGGTCAAGTACCCCAGTCTAAAAATAGCTTTCGGGGCCATTTTCTGAGTTGGGTCTGTTTCTCATTTTGTTTGGCGCATCAAACTCTGTACTTGTGCCAAATTTCATGCTTGTATCATAAAGTGCACAATTTGACTCCTAAGCGATTGCACTAGTATGTAAGATATTCGTAACAACTTTTGTGAACGAGCTATTAAACCAACTGCATTCTTTTATCAAGCAAATGTATTACTATTTTATTATTAATTTCTTATTGGCCTACAGAAATTCTCTTTCTTCTTTATCTTCCGCTCAAACAAGTTTAATTTTCATTTTCATTTTAACATACTTGCTTTTTCTTTTACTTGATAAAAATATTTGTTTAGCCACGTTACTCATATTAGCAATTGATTTTGTTGATTCAAATATTCAAGCCTCTAAACGTTTTTTTTTCAGATTTGCCCGGGCAATGAGCATTCAAACATTAGTGTTAACGTCAATAAAAGTGAGCATTTTTGCTGTTTTTATTTCTATGCAATATTGAAATTACGAAATAAGTCCATCGCAATTGTATGCTTTCGCATTCGGATCGTTTTCCAGTATTCATGATTTTTTTATCTCGCTAAACATTCTAAGCCCTCCCCCTAGGTACTTAATCTCCCTGCCCTCCCCTCTCTAACTGTAAAAGGTTAAAATCGCGGTCCTTTTACTTTCAGTAGTTCAAAAGTGTAGAGTGAACATGTACACGACTCGAGTTGAGATGTAAGAACTGACTAATGATTTAAAATACAGACAAAGCTTTATATACAAAGAGGAAGTTAGTAGTTAGTATGCATTAACATAAATTAGTACAGTAGATTCCAGTCCTATTACAGTCCTCCCTTTCTCCGTAAAAAAAGAAAGGAACTTTCTTTTTTTCTGCAAGAATGACGTTTGCTTGATTTGATTTCTAATTATTCAAGTATTTAGATAACTCATCAAAGTCATCGGCATTATGTTGATTAAGCCATGGTTACGGACTCTTTGTGCTTGATTGGAGCTGTTGTTTTCCGAACTGAAGTTGTTGTGCAATAAAAATTCCGAAGTTGATGAGGAGGAAGAATCTTCTGTCACGCGATGTGAACTAGAGTCTGAAATTTTGGGCGTTGACTTTTCTCGGAGTTGAGTTAACTCAGCAACTTTCTGTGTGAGCGTATCGTCGAAGCCAAATAATTTTTCGACAGCAGCTGTGATTTTCACTAAAAGGTCGAATTGCGATGCTTCTGTTCTTGATGTAACTTCTGCATAACGTGCGGGAGAGGCAAGATGATAGAATGCTTTGCATCCAGTTTTTCCACAAGTGATGCAGCTGTGCTGTCGATTGAAAATGCATTTTGATGTATCTTCGGGGTCTTCACAACGTGCTTTTTCAAATCGGTTGAAATCTCGACAAATATGTTCCCTGTGTTCTTTCGTGATTCGTTTTAAGCAAGTTCCCTTGAAATGTCCTTGTCCTTTGCAATATGTGCATGAAAAGAAAGTGTTCATCCTGATGCTGTACTGACGATGAGATGAAACGATAGAGCTGAAATTGATACACTTATAAACCAATGCTGCGTTAGTAAGGTACGAAATCGAATTGGATTCTCCACCAACTGTAAAAGGTTAAAATCGCGGTCCTTTTACTTTCAGTAGTTCAAAAGTGTAGAGTGAACATGAACACGACTGGAGTTGAGATGTAAGAACTGACTAATGATTTTAAATACAGACAAAGCTTTATATACAAAGAGGAAGTTAGTAGTTAGTATGCATTAACATAAATTAGTACAGTAGATTCCAGTCCTATTACATAACTTTGCCCGTGCTGTAGAAGTAGACATATTATGAGTCCGTTTGAACCAGCCTAGTCTTGAGCCGGGCCAGATTCTGAGAATTTGATGTCGGAAAAACGGCTGTTCAGCTCTATGCCGTCAATTTGAATGTTTCCAGATATGGTATTCCTTACAGATGGGGTTCGAACCTGGACTGCATAACCATTTAACTGAGCTAGAGAGCTTGTGGACATTTTTCAGGGAGCTCATAAAAGTGCCGTCAAATGTCTCCAAAATCATAGAGCTCAACGCTCTCATGTTTATTGTGATCCGGTTGTATTTATCTTTTATCAAGAGGTATACATATCAAAATATATGTTTACTTTAACGTCTAACATCTTAAATGTGGAGATGTATTAACAAAATGTCTTTCTCAGACTTTATATTGTCCCAAATATATAACTCCTTCTTAATCAGACCCCGTTCATACGGGAACGATCGTGTGCCGTTGCAAGTCGCACGACTGAGGTTACTGTATATCGTACACTTTCCAAACTTTTTAAGTTTATTTGAGTATTTTGGTAAACTCATATGGAGTATTATCTAAATATTTTTTGTTTTGCAGGGAACTCCTCTTTACATGTCTCCCGAGCTTGTAGAGGAAAAACCATATGACCATACTGCAGATCTATGGTAGCTAATTTATATCTGTTATGTACCTAATAAATATATAATACTGTAAGTCGTGATCCGCGACATGACATGCCCCTTCAACGAAGGGTTTCTGCACGTTCTATATTTATTTTACCTAGAACCCTGTCTAGAACAGACTATGGCTATAAGAAAAATTTCTGCGTGCCATAACGTTCTTTGGATCTGAGAATATTTGTCAATGTTAACTGAATATTTTGACAGTATTTGATTTTGCGACTGCATGAATCCTTTTCTTCATCGAATCTTAGGTCCCTTGGCTGTATTTTATATGAACTTTATTTTGGATATCCTCCATTTTATACGAACAGTATTTTTCAGCTGGTCACCTTGATACGGAAGGTAAGTAAGCCAGATCATTCACGACATCTTTCAATCGACCCTTCGTTTGTCTCACTTTTTTATCATCTATCGTTTTTGCTCTTTAACTGAGTTCATTATGCTATTTCTTTTCTGTCCATCAAATGTCACAAAGAGTTGATGCCTGTTACTTATTTGTATATCAACCTCCTTCATTGTTTTAGGATCCAGTGAAATGGCCAGACAATATGGATGAAACATTCAAGGTCTTGTTTTGTTTCTTAAAATTTTAATCTAGCTTTTGTAGACCTGTAAATGCTTTTTCTCTTCATTTATAGTGCTTTATTTAATGCATTTGTTGATCCACTGCATTTTGTTGTGATTTCGTATTGTATTAATTAATCAATCAAATTCACCTGCTGAGTAGATTGTGAAGAATATTTTTTCCATAAAGATACGGCTGGAGACAGAATTAGTCCCAAATTGCCTCGTTTCAACCTGTGTCTGGCCGATTTTGCCTCCATGCTTTTGCAGAAGCACAACCACTGTGAAGTTGCTGATCCTTCTGTACTTTCTGGTCAGTAACGGTAACCTTTGTACCTTCAAACGACGTACCCAAGCTAATGCGAGTGCATTCATTCTAGTAGTAAACAAAATAGCTGTATGTCAGTGTTATTAACGGGATGAACGGGACCTGATGCATACTTCACGAGTCTTTCTCGACCTGTACTGAGGTCTTAGACCCGTTGCGACACATGTTCATGATACAGAAATAGACAAATATCAAGTATACCGTATAACTGAAGAAGGATTTGTACTTTTTATTTCAGAGCTTTCTCAAAGGACTTCTTACTAAAGACCCCAAGGAGCGTTTATCTTGGCCTGAGCTGCTATATCACCCTTTTGTTGCTGATTTTATTGATGGTTTGTTTCTACCCTTATTGCTTCTTTTTAATGCTCATACCCATAACAATCCTGCTTTTTCTTTTCTTTTGAATATAGCTACTACGTTTGAGCATGGTTTGAAATCGGAATATTTTCATTTTATCGATTTGGACTGATTTTGATAATTTGATAATTTGATAATCAAAGTCGTTTCTTTATTCTAAAAGACTCCTTCGAAGAAGAGTATTATTACTCTTATTTACTATTACTCTATACTTTTTCCGAAATAAAAGGCTATGTATTGTGCATCTCTTTTCTGGTGCAGTGGCAAATGCGTTGTTGTTGCCATGGTAACGCCGCCATCTCAAACATTTCCAGAAATGTTGGAAACGTAACAAGGCAATGTTTTGTTATTTTGTAAGAAAATTCAAGCAATATGCCCATTTTTCAAACTATCGGTGGTTTCATGACAGCGTTTTTTTTTTTAAGATTTATAGAAGGTTTTTGTCTTTTTTATTTATCACTTGTATATGTCAGGCCTTATTTTAAGGCTCAGTGATAACCAATTTGTGCAGTGATAAAATGAAAATGTGCAGTGATAAATGCAAAAATGAGCAGTAATAAATTGACCTTGCAAAAAAAATTAAGCCATTACACTATACAAGAAAAAATTTCAGAAAGAAACTGATCAAGCAAATCCGAAAGAAGCATGCAATGAGAGTGATTTGCGACTTGCTGTATAAAAAGCATTCTTAGCTGTTCTTTTGCATTCTTTTTTCTGGCTTTCTCTTATTAAAATTGGCCGACAAAGCCGTTCTAGCAATCTCAATTTTCAACATTTTCCAGGGGCTAATTTTCCTGGAAACCCCTAGAATAGTGCAGCATTACCTTACTTGTAAGTTACATTGTCGTTATCTTGCTATTGTCATTACATTAATGCGCAATGTCCGAAACTTGCAGTCAATTTGTCTGTCTGCCTTTCGAAACAAGCAAAAAGTCGGTTTCTCTCAATTGCTGAATGTAAATGAGTCTGCATGGAGTGCTACAGTTACCCAAAATTCATCAACTGCATCAAACTTGAAGTTCCATATCAAATGTGTAGAAAATCAATTTATCTTGATATGCGGTATTTAATAATTCAATTAGGGCCGTTGCCATGGGGGTGCAGCACCCCCTTGCCTCAAGCCTGTTGGCAACTTGTCTCTAATGCAGGCGTTGTCGGCAGCTGAGAGAATTTAGGTCCCAAATATTTCTATCGCAAGCAATAACCTCATTGGAACTTCCTTGCATCGTATCATATTATTACTAAACGATAACAAAATGATGTTGTATATTACCACGAAACATTTGAAAGTTAGTTAAAGGAACAGTTTTCTATGCAAAAATGACGGATCAAGAAAGATAAATCGCTTAGAACTACGATGTCTTATTTGTAACCTGTGTATGAAGTTTGACGACGTCTTTGGGTCTTCACAATAATTAGCACTATTGAGTATCATACATTTACCACAGCCCTTACTTAATGACCGATTATTAACGACTGTCTACTGTATGTAAACCTCCAAATCTCCATTTCTTAATGGTCCTGTGGCTCTAAAGCTTATGGGGCTGCAACATCCCGCAATCATTCTCATCAGTCATAGTCATCCTTAGCATCGATCTCTATTGGATTGGCCAACTGGATAACGGCTCAGAAAATTGTAATTTATAGGTTCCGAAATGTTCATTAGAGCGATTCTAGATCAATATTTCTCAAAATTTTTCCGGGGAGCATGCCCCGGACCCCCTAGTCGAGTGAGCCTTTTGTGAATATTTTTATTTTCAAGTTTCCCTGTTTTGTGCCCCTCCACTTTTAAAAGTGTTCCGATGTCGGGCCCATCGTAGCACGCAGATCACCAATTTTTGTCGGCAAATTGAAATTCGGCAACTCCTCCTGCTTGAAAGTTCTAGCGACGGCCCTGCGTACCATTCACTGCATTTTGATTCAAACTCATTTTTGATTCTGTACCTAATTTGTGCACAATGTGCAGTGATAAAATTTTCTTAAAATAAGGCCTGGTATATGTTATCATAGATATCTTACTTTTAGGAAAAAAATGATAAACAATATTCTATGTTTACCATGTTTCATGCTGTTTTATCGAATGGTGCACGAGTTTTCACTTATTTCTGCACTGAAAAATTGTCAGAAACTTACATATGTACCAAAATATTACTGCCGAAATTATCATTCATACTAAGTTTAATTTCTTTACTGTACGAATTCCTTTTACTGTACGATACTTAAGCTACAAATATTAAATTTCAATACAAGTGCTAAGAATGCTGTTGCTATACTGCCCTCTAATTGATGCTTTCAATTGTATGCAATTCTTGACCAATTTGTATCAAGCTTTACTGTTCTATACCAGAATAAACTATCCTAACTAAACTAAAATGTACAATACTGTTCTTTGGTTTGCTTTACTGTGCATGGTATATTATCAAAGCTCGACTTCGCTTTGCTATACTATTCTCTGCTTGCTATATTTTGTATTCTGCAATCTTCTAAGAGAAACACAGCCGATTTAAATGATTAACATTGCTTTTGCATTGAAACGTTAAAACAAGATTTATTCACCTTAGGTTAAACTTCAACCTATGTTAAACTTCAACCTATCAAACAATTCGATTTCGTAAATTGACCAATCAGAACGCAATTTTAGTTTACGCTGGCTTAAATTGCAGTGAGAATGTGGTATAAGCAAACTTTAGGGGCTTATTGAGTTCTTCCGCAAGACTGCTTGCTTCCACAGCGTCCAATGTAGCCTCTTCCACAAAACTTATAAAATCATTTGGACTTTTTCAACATATTTTGTCCAAGATAGTGAATGAACTGTTTTACCATCAATGGTCTCTTGGGAAGTGTAATTCGCAAAGTAAAGGGTATTCATCTACTAACTTATTCAGGTAACAAACAGTAACTATGGATAACCGTGGAACTGCAAAGAGACATCTTATTCGTTTTTCATGTTAAGGTTTCTCGTCTTTGCCCATCGCTACCCTCATTAAATCCGCAACAACAGTGCAGAACAAAAATTACTCATGGTTATGATGCCCCGATGTGAATTTCGAGTTTAGCGGCTTAACCCATTCCTAAACAATATTTTGGAAAGCTTTTGATTAAAACAACGTTACATACACGGGGGGTAGGATGGATCCATAAGAAATTACCAAGTATGAAACTAAACTGTTCAGATATTTCAGATATGCTGTCATTTCTTCTCACGCTTTACCATGAAATATCATTTTACAGTTGCTTCACTTGAAGGCGGGGATGTTCCCCCATCTGTTTTCACGAGCAGAAAAAGAGAGACAGATCTAGCAAGAGAAGTCAAAGTTAGTACCACTCTGAATTTACAAAATTATTTGTTAGAATCCAAAGGAAATTTATGGCGAGGCCTGATTACATGAGCAGGGCTGGCCCTGCTGACCGAGGTGGACGATTTTAGGCGAGATCCCTTTGCAAATAGGAACATGTGTTATAAATTGGAATGCCAATTACATGATAACAGCACCAGCCCTTGTAGCTTGGATCCCACCATAGCACAACAGGGCTGGCCCTGTTACCGGAGCTGGAAATGTGACATTTTTCTCATGTAATCGCATAGCAGGGCTGGAGACAGGCCTGTCTTCAAAACTTTTGTAACTGCGCATGCTTACAGCACGCCATATTACCGTGAATCAATTTTCCCGCCAGATTGTTTTCTCAGCCCTGGGGTAAAATCCTTCATGTAATCAAAAGCAAAATCTCATCCCTGTTAGCTGGGACAGCCCAGTTAGCAGGGCCAGCCCTGCTCATGTAATCAGACCCTATCGAAATGGTAAGGAAAATCTTAAACGTTAATCTGTTTGTTTGTTTGAAATTCCTCAAAACAATGAGTTAAATATTTAACAATTACATCTGTTTCTCTTCAACAGTCAAGCCAGCAAAATCACCTTCGTGAAAAAAATTGAGTTTTGTGAAATGCTGACGAAGTTCTTGGTTGATGCTGTTTCTACAAAGGAACAGCATAAGGAGGTTAAGATTGACATGTTTATTTTAATGGATATTTATCAAAGAAAATTTTATCTTAACTGCATATTTATTCCTTTTTTGTGATTGTTTTCTGTGTGAAATTTTGAGTATTTTAAGCAGGTTATTTGTAGCTATGATCGAGCATAATGCTTTGCGAATCAACAGAGAACATGAATTTTCATGTTTACCGGCTCTTTGTTTTTATCTAAACTAAACAATGACAATTTTTTAAAGTAAAAATCTCGTTTACAGCGTTGGTTTTTCTCCTGCTTGGTAGATGCAGTCGAAATGACGTGTTTGATTGTAAGGCAACTGCAACATGAAACTGATCAAAGTAAAAGGTAAGTGAAGATATTGCTAACCAAGTCAGTATATTGAAATTTGGTAGAAAATTCTTTCTTATCCCAATAACTCAAATCTTCATTGTTTTCTTTTTTTGTAGGAAATCTACAATTGATCACTTTTCAACATTTATACTCAGTTACAAGATATGCCTTTTGCATCGCGAAGATAAGGACAATATGCTAAAGATAATCTTCTTGCAAGTAAATATTTTTCTTTTTTCTCCTTATTCTTTCTGTTGGAAACTAATTGTTTGGAAATCTAAGGTCAGGTATAAAGTCCTGCCATGCCGTGTTATGTTTGACTCATTTCAGCCGGTCCTCGATTTGACTAGTTTGGCCATACGGAAAAAGGCCTGTCGATCTAAGGGATGTATGAAGCAAAGCAAAACCATTCTTATGCTCACTTACCATATGCAATAGACTCAACCTTCAAGCCCCACTGCATATGCTGTGGATCGTAGATAAATGGGAAATTTGGTGTTAGACCAACTACACCAGGGATTGATAAATTCTTGAAGATTCTGTGATTGGAAGCGAATTAACGTCAAGTTTTTTCTTTTAGACAGCAACATTGATAGTTGAGAATGCAAATGATAGTACATCAAGAAGTCTCATGTTGAATGCACTGTCGAGTGGGTTTATACCTGCTTTGATCGACAGTGGAACTGAGTACGCAAAGTATTCCTCTGTTTCAGGTATGCATATTTGGCTTTATCTTGTTACTTCTTAAAAATTCTTACCATTCACTTAATAAACTATCTTTGCTTTTTAATTTGCGTATCAGTCAATTAGAATGTTGAAAAAACAGGGGGTTGAGTCATGCTGAAAGAAAATTTTGATCAGAAAAATCATGCTTGAATCATGTTTTAGTACTTTCAAATATACGCCATTCACCAGTGTCCCTTGTTGTCCTCTCTTTCTAGCCGTGAAATAATCTCCAGGGGAATTAGACACGGAGACTCATTCTAATTTACATAATTTCTTCGGCATTCGCAAATACAAAATTTCAAAAACAGTACCAAGCTCCTCCCCAGGCCCCAAATCGAATTTCTTCGAATCTCAACCGTCAAATCGATTTTGGCCCTGGTACCGGCCACAAAGTCTGCCAATATACTGGCAATTTTAGCCTAGGCATGACAACAAGATGTTGATTCCAAAGCAGACGTTCTTAGAAAGGAAATGCAAAAATTTCATTGATAACTGTAAGGCAAGATAGAATATCTCATGCAGCATCATTTTTTTGGTTTTTATAAATGTTTTACATAGTTTTCGGCCTATCTTGGTGTCAAAATTTGAAGAAACTGTGACGTCACTTGATATTTCTATTGTTTGAACAGCCAATCAAATTGCGAATAGACAAGGCCGATACCAGGGTCGAATATGGACAGCGGAGTTTCACGTAGAGGCCTATTCACCCTGGGGACGAGGTTGAAACAGTACAAGCATGAAATGTTATTCAAAGTTTTCGGTTTCAGCTATCTTTAAGAAAAATATTCTCCCTTATATTTTGAAGATTACTTGCACTGATAACGATTCCTAATATTGCAAAATTGTATTTCTTTGATGCTTTTAAATCAGTTTTACATGAATTTTGGAGTATGGATTATAACCCGCAAAGTGCAGTCTTTAATGCCATGAATAGAGAATTTGACACTCTTTTTATTGCAGTTCATGTTGTAAAGACGCTGGAAGCAATACTTTCACTGTGCTCTTCATCGCAAAAAATGATAACAAATGCAGTTGAGCAAATTGAGAATCATGTAAACCTGGAGAAAACATGTAAAGATTGGCTCTTGCATCAAATTGTTTTAGATTTCGCTGGAGCAGAATCATTTAAACCAGTTCACACGGTAATATACACTTAAAATTTGTCTTAATTTTGTTCCTCTATGAAATATGTGGAAAATCTACTTTAAACTTTAAACGAACTTTTACAGATTCTGTCATTCATCTCAAAATACAGTTGTAATTCACAAATGTGGGAAGGACTTTTTGACTGTATTCCTGTACTGGCAAAACTGGAAAGAACTGATGAAAGATCTCTTGAAGATACACTATTTCTTGCTTGTGCTATCTATGGAAAATCTGCAGCACAAATCGAAAGGTTATTTTTTATTTTTTATTTTTTTGAGGATTTTCGGTGTTTCTAAAATATCTGCTAGTCTACAACTGAAACCTTTTTTGTTGTTAATGCTTCTTTTCCGCAATATCAAGTGAGAAAATCATCTAGATTAACCTCCCTTCTCCATATAATAATTGTCTGAAAATTTACTGATTGTGAAATTTGTTCTTGTTTTAGAATCGACCACATTTCATGTTTAAAAACCATTTTCATGGAAACTTCTAATGAGAAATTAAGGATAAGATCTGCATTGCTGCTGTTAATGCTTCAAGATTTGATTGGGGATTATGAATTGGATAAAATGGTGATTGAGAAGCCTTTTCAGTCTGTACTATATCAAAGTATTCATCAAGTTTCGGATATGGCAAAAACGGTAATGGTGATTCTTTTTGTAGTAGTACAGTACTCTACTACCTGATGATGTCACACGCTCAGTTCTTGCAAACTTACTTTCAAATAAACTTACTTTCAAATAAACTGAATTTGTGATTTACAGGAAATGCCTCTTGGCCATGGCTCTTTGGATGGCTATATTGGTTTGCTGTCGGTTAATTTTGAAAAGGTAAAGATGCATCTAGTGCTTAATAAATCATTATTCATTTATGCAAATTCCATTGATATTTCTTCCTTCTAAGTATCAGTTTGAACCCCTTTTAGAATTTCCAGTCAGTGGTGCATCACGGTAGTTCCAACTTGATAAGAAGTTTGCATTTTATACTGAGTCGTTTTCTCAGTGTCAAGACCAGGTATGTCTTATTTGATTCTTTTCAACCTGAATTATCTGCAACTTGACAGTAGTTTATCATCCGTTCAGTGCATTCTAGATTTATAAATTCCCATTAATTAGCAAATTTTGCTAATATCACTTTTACATTCTTTTCAAAGGCCTGCTGACTCACAAACAAAGCATTCTGTGACTTGTCACTGGGAATTCTTATCCCCATATGGACTTTCGCTGGCAGTGGATATGTACTTTAGAATTTGTTGCGAGGTACAGTAAGAATCCGTCAATAAGAAACTGACTTATAAGAAACTGCAGCCTAGTGCATGACATTGTTTATATTGGTATTCTTTGTTACTACTTAGAAACAGCCTAATTTCAAAAATTGAGTTTCTTAATGGCCGGCTTTTACTATATTTGTTTTTTTTTTTTGCTTGTACTTTGTTACAGTGGTAGTAACCCGCAGAAAACCAATCCGATAGTAAAATGCTGGCACTTATAGCGCTAACTGGAGTCCTGGCATCTTGTATTTCGTAAATAATAATGTTGCGGAGGATTTATTAAACTTTGGGGCTTTGATAAATTATTGAAAAGAGGAATAAATTTGCTACAGCTGAGCAAATTGAAAAAAATTTTATCACACCTTTCTTGTTTCCATCTTGATTAGAACTATGGAAGAAAGTCATAATGACAGTCATAATGACAGTTTACTATAAAATGCAACTAAATTACTCTAAAAGATCCTTCTGGTAATCTGCAGCGTCTACGTTGAGGGCTCTCTTACAGTTTTCTTATATATAATTTTTATCTTTCTATTATTGTTAATTAATTTTTAGGTTCCAGCATGTGCTGTGCTTTTTGATAATAAAGATTTGGGTACTTCTGTCTACAGTGTGATTAGCCTTATGACAGATTTGGAATTCATAAAAACCTACCACAATGAGTAAGTTCATATTAAAACATGTTATATAATACGCTTCAAATATTTCAATCTTTTTTCTGCACTTGTTTGAAACTCAGCATTGCTTTAAACCTTTTCGAATTTGAATCATGAAAAACATTACGTATCATTGAATCATAGTGTAGCAACGCACAGATATAAAGCCTTATTTTAGCTGGAAATTTTTTTCAGAGTAGAAAAATTCGATGATATTCGACTAAACAATCAAGTCAGCAAGCCCGATAAGCTATTGTCAATTTTAGCAAAGGTAATTTTCCTAATTCGTACGTATTAATATTTCCTTGATGCCCAGTGATGTTATCAGGGCAGGTGATCTTCACTTCAAAATGAAAGGCGAGCCCAACCATTTAGACTGTTATGTTATTACCCGAATGAGATACTGTCTAATTTCAAAACTCTCTTTCCTTTTATCATTGATAGGATGCTTAATGAAAACGTTAGCTACCGTAAGGGAATTAATTTTCGCGGGAACTTATTTTCATGGATTATTTTTTCTCAGAAATTTCGCGGAAAAAAACGGAATTTATTTTCGCGGTTTTTCGCGGATTTGTTGGTGAAGGGAATTTCGCGGGAACTATTTTTGCGGATCCAAAAATTTTCATATAAAAAGAAAAGGAAACAAGGAATCGTTTGAGTGCCTTTAGTGCCTTTCTTTCTTTTTTAACTAGAAATCTTATAAACGAAACAAATGATACTGTAAATACAGAAAAAATAACCATATTTAGTTTTTCAGTGAAATATTTCTCTGTATTTGACAAAAGCCTTCAAAATTTTCAGATTTCTTTTGAAATTTCAAAAATTTTGCGCGAATTTATTTTCGCGGATAAGCGGATAAGCATATTTTGGGAACTTCGCGGAAATGGTCAAAATCCGCGAAAACCACGAAAATTAATTCCCGCGAAAATAAATTCCCTTATTGCTCACTTCATCAAACCTTCCATATTCATCTGAAGAATCAGAAAATTGATATGAAATAAAAACCTGAGATCTGCTATCTAAGCCTTGAAGCGAGAAAAACAATCTCTAACGTTTTTCTCTTGCTCATAGATTCTTTGCATTCCATTCTCTGTTGAATCGCCTTCAAATGCTATGAGTGAAATTGTCAGGTACTGCCGTTTTTCTATTTTTGCTTGATTTAGCAACTTTGACTTCAAATGCGTTTTCTCATTAATGAAACCTTTGAATTTTCATGAGCTTTTGTTGTTTTCAGTTGTCTTGTTGACACAGAGTTAGTGCAAAGTTTAACTGGATTATTAAGTGAATATCCCCAAAGCCCTAACATTGATTTATTTATAGGTGAGTTTAATGCATTCATTCTTTAATTATATATTTTAAGATATTCTTTACCCACCTCATTCAGATCTGCAGCATTTTGACCTTTAGAAAAAATCGATTTCAGGTTTTATATGTCATCTGTGTCTCACGGAGAGCTCATTCACTCAACAATTATTTAACTTGTTAGGATCTGATCGTAAGGTATGCTGTTTTTTTATTCGTAATTCTATTTTGTCTAAACTGTAGTTTTCATTGTGAATTCCTCCTGAAAACATGCTAATCGGTATATGATTGTTTTAGACTATGCTAATTCAATGCAACTGTTTGCTTTAATAGATATATATAATAATGTATATAAAATGTAACACTTTTATTCAGACAATTGTACCTTTTAAATGATTTCTTTTCAATTTGAGCTTCTTACCCTTAAGACATTAAAAATGCCTACAAAAAAATAAAAATTCTCAAGATACTATTAAAAATTGTTGAATATTCATATTTTTTGAGATACCTATTCATATTCTAGTCGTATCCTATATTTGTTTATCTTTTCAAGGTCCAAACATTTTTTGGTAACTTAATACATAAACCAAACAGGCTCAATGCGTTAAGAGACGTCCTGGCACTTTTCTGTCATTCAGTACGAAGTTCAGGGGCTAATACAAGCTCTGTTCTTTCAGTTGTGAATATCAACCAAGGTAATTTTCATTATTTCTTGCCAGTCATCCTCAATTCACAGTTGATGTTTAATTTTCAAAATAAATCACGAAGCTGAATCTTTACTTGAATATTTGTTGTCCGAAAAGTTCTACAATATAGTTAATTTGATTTTCGACAGGAAACTTTGAAAGTTTCTTGGATTTGATTTCTCATGAGGATTTACTTGTAAGATCAAGGTCATGTGCACTTCTTGGACATATTCTTGTCAATACAGATGCTATAAATCCATTCTTATCCGAGTGAGTTGGCCGATGTTGTTTTCCTTTTATTGCTTGTTACCAACTTTTTTCACTTGACAAATCTTTTGCTTTTGTTTGAGGAGTAACAATTGTCTTTTTTCTTTTACTTATCTTCCGCCACTCATGTTTAAAGTATTGTTTGCAGGTTTATAATCGAGAAAATAATTGATACAGCTTTAAGTGAAGACGTTGGCGAGAAAAAAGTAAATAGATTTCTCCATGAACATTTATAATTAAGACATCTCAAGATCTAGGCTTTTCATTTCATTGGAATATAATATTTTCCCAATATTTTCTTCACTTAATTTTTTATTTGTTTCAGGCTGGCACATTCACCCTTGGAAACATTGCATATCATAAGAATAACTTGAGTAAAGTTATAAAACCATTCATTCCCATTCTTTCCAAGTTGCTCTTTGATCCTGTTGCTAAAATAAGATACAACACAGCCGGTACGTATTTCTTTTTTTTTCTTCTGCTTCCACTCTCTATTTTGCTTCTACGTCTTCTCTTTCATCTTCCTCTCCTTCTCCTCTTCCGCTTTCTTTTTTCTATTAATTCTCCTTTTTCTCTTCTAGTTTTTCTTCGTCAACTCCTTTACTATTCTTGATGCCGCTGAATAGCAGAAGCATCTTTGGTCATATTTTTAAGCTTTCCTGTCTGACACTCATCGGCGTATAAACCGTTTAAACGTCAGAAACAGGCCGAAACAATGGACTAAGGCGGAATATTTACCAAGATTATTTAAATAAACAAATCAGAGAAGTGAAGCATGATTGAAAACAGCTTAACAGCCAAACAGCTTAAGGAACGCATTGAAACGAGCTAAAAATGTATTGAACGGTTCTAATGGGATAGAAAATTTTTTTTCTAAATAATATCGTTTACTTGGTTTTGATGTGATAAGATTTCGAAGCCCTGAATGAAACAACGGTCCTGCTCTGCAAATTATTCGGAACATCCCTTTCTGTACTTTTCCGCACAATCTAGGTAATCTAGTTAATTTTCTCCTTTTGCTAAATTATGTTCGTTCAAGGGTTGGTTGTTGTTTCGAGAAGCGGGAGGTTATTGTTCTCTTTCTGACGTTAATACTTTCGGGAGTGTCAGAAGTTTTTATTTTGTTCAGATTGCTTCTGCTATTCACCGCTTTCTTAAAATCGTACAAATTAGACTTCTTCTGCTTCATTCCTTCTTCTTCCTCTTGTTATTTTTCTTCTTATCCCTCCTCTTTTTTCCTTTTTTCCATGTTCCCGTCTTTTTCTTTCTTCTTCCTCATCATATTGTTTTTTCTTCCCCTTTCTCTTTCTTCTTCATTTTCTTTTTCCTTTTTTTCTTTCGTCTTCTTAATCATGCTTTAATCCACAAAAGGGTGGTTAGTACATGCGAATTCACCTTCTCATTTTAGTTTCTTTACTTTTAATATTAATAAGATTAATTATGTTTTCCTTCCAGCACGCATGGCAGTTTGTTTGACTACTATCTGCCCATTTATTCGGGTTTCTAAGTTTCGCAGAAAAGTACTTTAATTTAGCAATTATTATCCAAACAACTTCATGCTTAAGGTGTATAAACCTGCCCAAATACACATAAATGAAGCTTGGATTACGTAATATTTTTTCCAGTCTTTAAATTACATTAAAAGCGTATGTAGCCGTAATAAGTTTCGATTTTCTTCAGTAAGGATAGAATAAGAAATTGATTGTTTGATTTTGTGTATCCGAGTTAATAAATTAAGCCAACTAACTGATGCCATGTTTGTGTATAAAAAATTTTCTTTATTATGCCATCATTTACAAAAATTTCACTTTCAGCATTGTTTGGGAATATTGCACGCCAGTCAAGTGCTTTGATAAGGGATTTAATTAAAGCAAAGGTGCCAGACGCGTAAGTGTTCATTATCAAATATTATTAATATGCACAACTAAATATTTAGCTTTATTTATAGCTTACTATCGTCCATCCGTTTCTTCTGAATTGTTTGCTTTAGATCTCTACACCAACTACAGGTTTTCTTTGGACCTGCGTTTGTATTTCCGGTTTCTCGGTTTTTTTTTTAATCTTTACTTTAATCTTAGACTTCTGCAACTTATCTTAACTGATCTTGAACCAGAAGTAAAGGACGTGGCAATATGGGCTTTGCGTATTCTATGTCAAGATTTGGAATGCAAACAAGTGAGATACTCGACATTTTTTGTTTTGCATTGTATTTTCAGTAACGCTACCAAGTTTAAAGCAGCTCTTTCACTGCCGATGACATTCCTGGATAGTGTCTGTGCAGTAATGTCTGTTTGAAGTACAGGGGAGGATGTTCAATTCAGTGGGCTGATATCTTCAGTACAGTGGGAATACCATCAGTACAGTTGAAGGATTCCTCAGTACAGGGGGGATGTTCAGTTCTGTGGAGGGATATCATTAGTACAGTGGACGATGTTCAATACCGTGGAGAGATATCCCCAGTGCAGTGGAAGATGTTTACTACTATGGACGGATATCATCAGTTGATGGATATCATCAGTAAAATGGAGGATGTTCAGTACCGTGGAGGGTATCCTCAGTACAGTAGAGGGATATCATCAGTACAGTAGAGGGATATCATCAGTACAGTGGAGGATGTTCAGTGCTGTAGAGGAATATGATCATTACAGTGGAGGATATTAAGTGCAGTGGAGGGATATCATCAGTATAACAGCGGGATATCATCAGTACAGTGGAGGATGTTCAATACTATAGAGGGATATCATTAGTACAGTGGAGAATTTTCAGGACAGTATGGAGGGATACCATCAGTACAGCGGATAATATTAAGTACCGTAGAGGGATATCATCACTGCCGTTGAAGACTTTAGAAATTTTTGCACCAGAGCGAGTTTTCTACACATGGTTATCAAACGTACAGTTTAGACACAAATTATCAAACGAATTTTCTTTATCAAACCTGTTCGTCTCGGTGTAAGCTATCGACAACTTTTAAACAAATTTTATTTGTCTTTTTACATTTCGTATTAACAACTTTTTCTCTCCACTGTAATGATATCCTCCACGTACTGATGATATCCCTACACGGTACTGAACATCCTCGCTACTCATTACATCCCACAACCGTACTGATGATATCGCTTCACGTAGCTACTGAATATCCTCCACGGTGCTAATGATATCCCTCTACTGTACTGACGATATCCGTCCACTGTATTGCACATCCTCCACTGTACTGCACAAACGTTACCCGGGGTGATAACCATAATAAAACGATTTGACATAAAGACCTGGATGTAATTTCCTTGGAAAATTTTCTTCGGAATCTGTGCCAGAAAGTATTTGAGACGAGCGCCTTGTAGAATAAGCCCAATCTTTCTTTCGGCCCCGATAGCATATTTCATCTCGGATAGGGCTCATCATGGCATGAGCCATCCAGTATGACACGTTTAAAATCTTTAGTGAAAACCATTCTAATCTAAGGTGCCAAATAAACGTGCCCCCGTTTATTAATCTTGAGTTTTTCCCCACCCCCTGAACCTTATTAGGACCCCGTGTCTATTTATTTTAGAAGAAAAGAATTCAGTTGTGAAAGGATTAATCTACGTTTATTAAATTTCCCCCAACCCCCGGACCTTATTAGGACCCTCCCCGTTTATTAAATTTTGAAAAAATTTCCCAACTTCGTACAACTTCGTGCAAATGATTTGTCTTGATGAGTCCTTTCATTTGAAGTACAATATACTTTTTTTATGACGTCAGCAAAAAATAAGATGTACGACGTCATACATCTTTGTGACGTCATAAGTATGAAACAACGCTAATTTCTTCCATTCTCTTACTTAATATTAGTTGCAAAATGTCTAAGGAATTTCTAGAGACCTCAAATATACCTTTAAAAACCTGTTTTACTTTCGCGTCAAATTGAGTGTTCATAAAAACTGATAATATTCATATTTATTTCGTATTTGTGATTGATATTTCTTAGGTACAACGAATTACAATACTTTCTTCCTAAAAGCAAAATATTACATGGTTTTGTCGTAAAAGTTTGGCACTTTGGACAAAATATGCGAGCTTTCCGCAAACAAGCTTTATTTTCTATCCACTCTTCCTAATTTGGTCGCTGTGGAACAAATCGCGTGACAAATTAGCACCTACAATAGTTCTCACCCGGGTCCCGGGGTAATGTCTGTGCAGTACAGTGGAGGCTGTGCAGTACAGTGGAGGTTGTTCAGTACAGAGGAGGGATAACATCAGTACGGTGGGAAGATAACATTGAGTACAGTGGAGGTTGTGCAGTACAGCGGAGGTATAACATGATGCATGTGGGGGGATAACATCAGTACAGTGGAGGCTGTTCAGTTCAGCGGATGGATAACATCAGTACATTGGAGGCTGTTCAGTACTGTGGAAGGATGACATCAGTACAGTGGAGGGATAGCATGACGCATGTGGGGGATAACATAAGTACAGTGGAGGCTGTTCAGTACAGTGGAAGGTTATATCAGTACAGTGGAGGGATAACATGATGTGTGTGGGGGGATAACATTGAGTCCAGAGGAGGTTGTGCAGTACAGCAGAGGTATAACATGATGCGTGTGGGGGGATAACATCAGTACAGTGGAGGCTGTTCAGTTCAGCGGATGGATAACACCAGTGCATTGGAGGCTGCTCAGTACTGTGGAAGGATAACATCAGTACAGTGGAGGGATAACATGATGTGTGTGGGGGGATAACACCAGTACAGTGGAGGCTGTTCAGTACAGCGGAGGGATAACATCAGTACATTGGAGGGATAACATGATGTGTGTTTGTGGGATAACATCAGTACAGTGGAGGCTGTTCAGTACAGCGGAGGGATAACATCAGTACAGTGGAGGGATAACATGATGCTTGTGGGGGGATAACATTGAGTACAGTGGAGGCTGTTCAGTACAGCGGAGGGATAATATCAGTACAGTGGAGGGATAGCATGATGTGTGTGGGGGGATAACATTGAGTACAGTGGAGGCTGTTCAGTACAGCGGAGGGATAACATCAGTACAGTGGAGGGATAGCATGATGTGTGTGGGGGGATAACATTGAGTACAGTGGAGGCTGTTCAGTACAGCGGAGGGATAACATCAGTACATTGAAGGGATAACATGATGTGTGTGGGGGAATAACACCAGTACAGTGGAGGCTGTTCAGTACAGCGGAGGGATAACATCAGTACATTGGAGGGATAACATGATTTGTGTGGGGGGATAACATTGAGTACAGTGGAGGCTGTTCAGTACAGCGGAGGGATAACATCAGTACAGTGGAGGGATAACATGATGTGTGTGGGGGGATAACACCAGTACAGTGGAGGCTGTTCAGTACAGCGGAGGGATAACATCAGTACAGTGGAGGGATAGCATGATGTGTGTGGGGGGATAACATTGAGTACAGTGGAGGCTGTCCAGTACAGCGGAGCGATAACATCAGTACAGTGGAGGCTGTTCCGTACTGTGGACGGATAACATCAGTACATTGGAGGGATAACATGATGTGTGTAGGGGGATAACATTGAGTACAGTGGAGGCTGTTCAGTACAGCGGAGGGATAACATCAGTACAGTGGAGGCTGTTCAGTACTATGGAAGGATAACATCAGTACAGTGGAGGGATAACATGATGCATGTGGGAGGATAACTTCAGTACAGTGGAGGCTGTTCAGTACAGCGGAGGGATAGCATCAGTACAGTGGAGGGATAACATGATGCGTGTGGGGGGATAACATTGAGTACAATGGAGGCTGTTCAGTACAGCGGAGGGATAATATCAGTACAGTGGAGGCTGTGCAGTACAGTACAGTGGAGGTTGTTCAGTACAGTGGGGGGATAACATTGAGTACAGTGGAGGCTGTTCAGTACAGCGGAGGGATAATATCAGTACAGTGGAGGCTGTGCAGTACAGTACAGTGGAGGTTGTTCAGTACAGTGGGGGGATAACACCAGTACAGTGGAGGCTGTTCAGTACAGCGGAGGGATAACATCAGTACATTGGATGGATAACATGATTTGTGTGGGGGGATAACATTGAGTACAGTGGAGGCTGTTCAGTACAGCGGAGGGATAACATCAGTACAGTGGAGGGATAACATGATGTGTGTGGGGGGATAACACCAGTACAGTGGAGGCTGTTCAGTACAGCGGAGGGATAACATCAGTACATTGGAGGGATAACATGATGTGTGTGGGGGGATAACATTGAGTACAGTGGAGGCTGTTCAGTACAGCGGAGGGATAATATCAGTACAGTGGAGGGATAGCATGATGTGTGTGGGGGGATAACATTGAGTACAGTGGAGGCTGTTCAGTACAGCGGAGGGATAACATCAGTACAGTGGAGGGATAGCATGATGTGTGTGGGGGAATAACACCAGTACAGTGGAGGCTGTTCAGTACAGCGGAGGGATAACATCAGTACATTGGAGGGATAACATGATGTGTGTAGGGGGATAACATTGAGTACAGTGGAGGCTGTTCAGTACAGCGGAGGGATAATATCAGTACAGTGGAGGCTGTGCAGTACAGTACAGTGGAGGTTGTTCAGTACAGTGGGGGGATAACATCAGTACATTGGAGGGATAACATGATTTGTGTGGGGGGATAACATAAGTACAGTGGAGGCTGTTCAGTACAGCGGAGGGATAACATCAGTACAGTGGAGGGATAACATGATGTGTGTGGGGGGATAACACCAGTACAGTGGAGGCTGTTCAGTACAGCGGAGGGATAACATCAGTACAGTGGAGGCTGTTCCGTACTGTGGACGGATAACATCAGTACAGCATTTTAAGAGGCCTGACCCTGAGAGTCCGGGTAGAATAGGGTTAAACTCTGTCCCATAAAAACTTTCTTATAAAACAACGTGTACAGTATTTTGCATCAACAACGGATGCAAAATAGACGCTGCAAAAGATAAAAGATATGTACACTGTGGCGTAATGAAGTTATTCCATTTTGGTTTCTTTTGATTACTTTAAGCTGTTCTAAAACTTTGCTTTTTTAGATACTTATTTCTTTGGATGTGAAGAGCAAACTTGAAGCGATAACCAATCATGGGGACTCTTTATCTCTAAATTCGAATTTGATTTCCATGACGGATGGATTTACTGAGGAAACAGTTTACAGCTGTCAAAAAATAGTTGACCGTATCCTATATAAAACATAATACCGTTTGTTCTCTAGTCTGTTTATTTTGCATTACAATCGATTAGATAGTTGTGCCTGCTTACTCAACGGATACTTACGAACAATACTTGCAAATTTTAGGGAGTTTTCTACACAATTTTGATATTACCATTCCCTTGTTCTTCGATTTTCCAATTTCTGGAAGACGACCTCTTTAGCTCATTTATGACGTAAGTCATGCAGTCATTCCTGCCAGGGAAACCTATCCTGCCATTCAAGATATAAACAAATGTATGGCATTGCGAAGGCCCAGTTTTTTCTTGGGGAAGATATATTTGTGTTTTCGACCCAAATACGCTTTCCTACAATTTTTTTAATACGAAACTCGCGAAAGTGTGTTCTCACAAGTTTAAGAACACAGAATTCGCGAGATTTTATTCACGAGGAACAAGTATTCAGAACCAGGGTGTTTTGTAAGGTTAGAGACAGGATCGTGTATAGTCTTCCTGGAGCTAAATCCATTTTTATGTGCGAAGGATGAGCACATTATGTGGGGATGCGATGTCACGGATACATGTATAGAGAGACCTACCTACCTACCTACCTACCTAAGACGCTCTTTTTTTGCCAAAATGTAACAATAGATTGACCACAAATATGCGGAAGTATATTTTGAAGTTGCCTTGATTGTCGGCATTCATGGTATCGTTAACAAAACGCAATCACTTGACAATAAACATCAATTAGCACCATTTGCTACTGTGGCGCACTGGTTTAAGCAACCGCTTTCTTGAACTAGAGGTCTGGAGATCGATCCCTGTTTTACGGTACTCTCAATATTTTTTTATGCTCCTTTGGTTTTCATTTTCATGTTTTCATACTCAAATTATTTATTGTAACAACTCTATCCGTTTATGCCCTTCAATTTTTTCATTTTTTGGTCTTCAATTTCAATAGTTTCGTTTACTTCGTTTAATGCTTTCAATAGTTTCGCGGTCCGGAGGTGCATAAAAGCAAATGAGTACCACGAAAAGAATACATATGGATTATATTAGCATTTATTTACTGGAGATCTGTCCCTAAATTTTGGATCAAACATTTTTCAGGCTGATATAATTATGACTATGGTATAGTATTTCAAATAAATTGATTATGATTGAGCCAAAATCACGGCTGTGCTTAATTTACATGTATTGTTCGTGAACGTCGACATAAACATGTTTTCGAATGGCAATCAACTGTTAAAGTAGCGATAAGTAGTGATTACTCATTGGCAATTAGGTCGGGAGATAGATTGTTTGTTTATGCAAGCCATGGTCTCGACAATGTTCACTTAAGATGTGGCAAGACTTTCTATTACGCAACAAGCCCTCTCCGTCCTCTCCTCTTTATTGAAAATAACACAAAATCTTAAAATTAAAGGTACCCATTAGCCATGTTTGAAGAATGAGATCAGCTCAGATCAGCCTTAGATCAGCCTATTAGATTGCAGCTTGCAGTGTGGAACAATCGTATTTGTTCCTGTGATTCTAGCTGTTTCAGGCTTTGTTCCTGCTTTCCGCCGCAATCGTCATTGATCCCCATTTAGTTTCAACTTGCTCTCGGTTGTTTGCGGTAATTTCCTTTTTTCTGAGTTGTTCCTTTATCTTCTTCAGTGATTCCCTGTATGTTCCACCTTGTCACCTCTCGTTCTCTTTAATCCCACCGATTTCTACGTCGTCGTATTTGCTCCTTCCGATTCCAAGTTATTCCCACTTTGTTTCAGCATGCCTACAATGGTTCCATTCAGTTCCGTTCATTCCCACTCATTCCACGAGTTCCCAGCTTTTTTGTTTGTTCCAGATTTTAGCGCATGCTGGCTAATGGCTTCTTAATGCTTCCTAATGAGGTTGTTGTTCAAACTCATGCAAAATTTCGAATACTCAGAACAACCTCTTCGATTGTTTTGATTGTATGCATTTGAATTGCAATTAGAATAATTAATTCAACTCAATGATTGTTTAAATTGTGTGCACAGAGAATAGAAATTCCTATCTTTTGTTACAACATTCCTGATTCCTATCTATCTACCTATCTATCTATCTATATGTATTTCTTCCGGTTTGCCAAAAACCCCTGCAAGATGTTTGAATTCTTCAAGATGTTTGAATTCTTCAAACATAACTATGTATGCAAATTTGGGAATCGAGAAAATTAGAGCAATCAGTGAATGTCTGCAAATCTCAAAATTTCGATGCAATATTCAAAGGCGAACAATTCTATGAAAACTTGAAATCAAAAAATATCTATGATATTTAAGTATTTCTAGAAATACTGTATGTCAAATTTGTAACATCTGTGCTAACTTTTATCATGTTTAGAAATAGCCGAAGTGCCGTAGTTGTGAAAACAAACGATTTGATGAATCGTAGTTGTTTACTTCATTAACATTGGCATGTTACCATTAAGCATTGCAAACATTCTTAACACCACGATCAAGGAATCTGGGCCCAGTGATGTCTAGAATTGAAGGTGATGTGTTCGGATTCGAGGAATGAAATTACGATCAGCAACACCACCAATATCATCATGATCGTAATCATTGACATCATCACCGTCAGCTCAGCATGTTATTATCATTATCATTGTCGTTATCGTCGTGGTCACGATCATCTTGATAATAATGTTCATCATCATCATCATCATCGTCATGGTCATGATCATGGTGATAATCATGGTCACCATGATCATCATTATCGTCATGGTCATGATCATTGTGATAATCATGGCCATCATCATCATCATCATCATCATCATGGTCATGGTAATGATCATTGTGATAATCATGATAATCATGATCATGATCAGTTTTTCTGCAGCTGTTATACTGCTGGACATGGATTCAGTTGTCAAATAATTGTTTCATCATTGCAAATTCTTGCAAACACTCTTTGGTAAGTGAAAAGTCTTTGAGTTGTACAAAAATTCAAAATTGCGATAAATAGCGGAATCATTTTCGGGCATACTTAAAAGCTTTTTTCGTCTGACACTCCTCAGAGTATGAACGTCAGAAACAAACCGAAACAATAGACTAAGGCGGAATTTATGCCCAGATGCGGCTCGAATTGCACCAATCAGAAAGAACGAAAAGTTGAATTTGCATTGTGTTTTAAACACCAATCAGCTGGTCGGATACAGCGGGAAGACCAATAGA
Organism: Chrysaora quinquecirrha; assembly: GCA_014526335.1. Taxonomy (NCBI): domain Eukaryota; kingdom Metazoa; phylum Cnidaria; class Scyphozoa; order Semaeostomeae; family Pelagiidae; genus Chrysaora; species Chrysaora quinquecirrha. The sequence continues at coordinate 708,776 of JACTAT010000064.1, read as the reverse complement.
ATTATTTGAAGAGTCCAAGTGAGAAAACGAACTCTTTCTGTCTACACAGAACCGGCCTTTTGGTTTTGATGGAGACAGATTCCAAAACCCCTAAGTGAAACAAAGATCTTGCTTTGTCAATAATTCTGAAACAATCCTCGCTGTAATTTTCCGCACAAATAGGGTTATCAAGTAGATGTTGTCCTATGGCAGAATCATGTTTAAGACTAGGTTGTTGCTTAGACCCACGGGGTGGTTGCTCTCTTTGCCGAAAATTATGCAGACGAATATTAGTAGGGACATGTTGTTTTATCCTATCACCTAATCTCTGGGAAGTACGACCTACGTACCTGGCATCACACCGGCACGAAAATTCATAAATGACCAAACTTGTTTGTGTGGTAGGTACGCAATCCTTTTGAATGGATGGTAGAACTTTCCGAGTGCCGAACACTAACCGAGGGTTGGCAACAGCGAAGCAGTTAGTAATGGCCTTTTTAATTTGACTTTCGAATCGTAATGAGACGTTTCCTATCCAAGGCATTTTTAGGTAAACAGGGCACTTTTGCGGACCATACTTTTTATCAGCCAAAAAACTTGCGATCTTCTTGCGAAAACAATCCGAAATGACGTCCTCAGGGTAACCATTTTCAATGAGAATAAACCGTATTTTATCCAATTCCGAATCAAGCCGAGATTTAGAGCAAATCATAAGTGCCCGATGAACTAGCGTGTTGATGAGGTTAATTTTCCTCTGTTTTGACTAAAGGAATCCCAACGTGTATAGAGGCCGCTAAAGGTTGGTTTCCTATATATACTGGTGAGAAATCCAGTCCAGTAGCTCAATGATGAAAATAAGTTTGAAAAATTAGGCAACGTGGAACCGCACGATAAAACGCCTAAAATAGAGCAGAAACTTCAAAAACGGTTGCTTGAATTGGTCAAGAAAAAACTATTGACTCAAGAAATTTACGATAGGATCCGGCCAACGGGTTTGCAGCGTCCACGGATGTATGGTCTACCTAAAACTCACAAACCCAACGTCCCTCTTAGGCCTATTTTATCTATGGTAGGTTCAGCTCAACATGAGCTTGCTAAATGGCTTTCGGAAATTTTAGCACCTGTTTTGGAACTTTATTCCAAAAATTGTATTTCGGATTCTTTTTCCTTTGCCAAAGTTATTCAAAAAACCTTCAGTTAGACCCGGCAAACTCGTCTATGTGTTCCTTCGATATCAGCAGCCTTTTTACCAACGTACCTTTGGATGAGACTATCGGGATTTGCGCCAGAGCTCTCTACCGGGGTGAACTTGTTGGTCCGCCGTTCCCTGAGGAAGTATTTGTCGAATTGATGGAGTCTGCTACCAGGTCGGTAGAGTTCAGCTTCAACAATGAGATGTACCGACAAAGGGACGGAGTCGCCATGGGGAGCCCAATGGGACCAGCGCTAGCAAACATCTTTGTTGGTTTCTACGAAGGTCAACTTTTCGGCTCCACATCAAAACCTCCGGTTTATTTTCGATATGTTGATGACACTTTCGCCATTTTCAAAAAAGAGTCCGATTGTAACGTTTTCCTCCAAAAACTCAACGCCTTGCATCCGTCTCTAAAATTTACTTTCGAAATGGAGCAAAACAACTCTTTGCCTTTTCTCGACGAGCAATGTTCTATATCTGAATTTATTTGGCCCCATAGGAGAAAAAAGTGAATAGAGTCTTTTGTTTTAGTGCTGAGTATTGCTGATGAAAAGGAAAGTAGCTTTGCATGAAGTAAGTAATTTAAACATTCGCACGTGCAAGATCACAGTATATAAGTAACGATCTCAGATATAAAGATCACACGTCGATAGTTCGTTTGTTGTGTGGACGTAAGTAGTGTTTCAAATCATGTCTTCAGGTTCGAGAAAAGGACGGAAAAGGTCGAGGTCTCCTTCACCGTTAGAAGAATCTAAGGTTAGTAAAACACGCAGAATTCGAGATAAATCTCAGAGTAGCAAGACTCGCAGCGATGAAAGCGCCGAAAGCAGTAGTGGGGAAAGCGGCAAAAGAAAGGCAAGACATGGTTTTTCAAAGTTATATTCATATTTTGATGAAAAGTTCAAAAAGCTAGAGAAAGATTTCGTTGCGAAAGAAGAGGTCTCAAAGAAAGCGAAATCAGAGAGTCACATTGAGTTTCGGTTTAAATCAAATAAAACACAGTTTGAGTTTAACTCCTCTTTAGTAGATGATGTGGATACAGCGCTGAAATTTGTGAAAAACGGTTCGACAAGGAAGTTGAAAGAAAAGTTGAAAGACATAAAAAGCGAATTAAAGAAAAGAAACAAGCTAATAAAAATTGCAGATAGGTCTTCCGCTGGCTGGAAAACAGTGAGTGAATATTTGACAGACGAGCTTGCAAGTGACAGCGAAGATGAAAAGAAGTTAAGAGCAGCTGAAAGTAGAGCTCTGGCTAAAAATAAGAAGCAGAATTTTCGTGGTGGGTTTCGAAGCTTCCAAGCCAAAGAAGAAATCTACAAAACAAACCCTTATCAATTTACCACGAAGGGTTACTCAGTACCTTACAGCAGAAGACAGTTCTTCCCAGGTGTCGACGAGTCCCAAGGCAACAGTTTCGGGAGACCAAGATATCAAAGAGGACCGAAAGCAACTGATATCTGTCTCAAATGTGGTAGAACAGGCCACTGGAGAAGATTCTGCCCAAATACAAGCCCAAATTTCTTCGGGGGAAATTCGACCTCAAATGCTGGAACAAGATAAGTATCCTAAACATTTCTGTTTTGATGAAATTTTGCTTTCGGAGTATGAAGAAGATTGTTGCGGGAAAACGGGTAAAATTTCTGTGAAAGGAAAATTGAAAGAAAAATTTTCTTTCTGGAAATCAATAAACGCAAACAAATTCATTTTACAGGTTATTGACCATGGTTATAAAATTCCTTTTATCGAAACACCCAAAAGCGTTATTTTTGACAATAATAAGACAGCATTAGACAATGAAGATTTTGTTTTGAGTAGCATTGCTGAGTTACTGGCTTGTGGGAGTATTAAGCAATCTGATGCTGTCCCACATGTGGTCAGTCCTTTATCTGTTGCAACAAATGCAAGCGGGAAGAAACGTTTAATTTTGGACTTACGATATGTCAACTCTCATCTTTTCAAAGATTATATCCGTTTTGATGATTGGCGTTCATTTGAACATTTTTTGATTCCAGATGCCTTTTGTTTCAAATTTGATTTAAAAAGTGGTTACCATCACGTCGACATTTTTGATCCACACCAAACATTTTTGGGTTTTTCATGGAAAAGAAACGGAAAATGTTATTATTTTGTTTTTACTGTTCTTCCTTTTGGCCTATCTGTTGCTCCGTTTGTTTTTACAAAATTACTTAGACCGCTTGTTTCATATTGGCACTCCTATGGGGTAAAAATTTGTGTATATTTAGATGATGGTTTGGGCATTGATTCTAATTATAATCAAGCAATTGAGCATTCTGTTTTTGTTCGTGAAACACTGCGCAAAGCTGGTTTTGTATCTAACGAAGAAAAATCCCAATGGAATCCAGTCAGAAATTTGACTTGGCTAGGTATAACATTGGATCTTTCTGAAAACGTTCTGTTTATAAAAAATGAAAGAATCATCTCTATCCTTTCTATGGCCGAAGGTTTGCTTAGCCGTCCATACACTACTGCGAGAACTCTAGCGAAATTTGTTGGCAAAATAATGTCAACTATTTATATAACTGGAAACATTGCTCGGCTGAAATCAAGATTTTTGTACAGTACAATAGATGGTCGGTCTTCTTGGGATGCAAAATTGAATTTATTCAATTTCCCTGACACTAGAGAAGAAATTTCGTTTTGGCAACAAAATATACAGATGTTGAACAAAAAATCCTTAAAAGTATTTAAAAATCCAAGGGAATTCCTGTTTACAGATGCAAGTTCTTCAGCTTTAGGGGCGTTTCTTTCAAGCTCTTTAGCCACATGTCACAGAAATTTGTCAAATGCTGAACAGCAAAAAAGTTCAACATGGAGAGAACTATTAGCAATTTTTTACGCAGTTTCATCTTTTCTTAATCATCTAACGAATAAAAGTGTTTTGTGTCACACAGACAATCTCGCTGCCTCTAGAATTATTTCGGTTGGTAGCAGTATTCCTGAATTGCAAAACATTGCTTTAGCCGTATTCGATTTATGTAAAAGCAATTATATAGATTTTTCAATTCAATGGATACCAAGAGAAACAAACATTGTAGCTGACAAAATCTCAAAATTTGTAGATGTTGATGACTGGCAACTTTCAGACGAGTTCTTTTCTTTTCTGAATCGAAAATGGGGCCCTTTTACTATTGACAGGTTCGCAAACACCGAAAACACGAAATTGGTTAGATTTAACTCGAAGTATAACTGTCCAGACTCGGAAGCTTGTGATGCTTTTTTCCAGAATTGGGAGAATGAATCTAATCTGTTGGTGCCACCAGTAAAGGAAATTCCAAAAGTCTTAGAACGTTTATCCAAAGGTCGTATAAGAGGTGTTCTAGTTGTTCCATATTGGACATCTGCAAGTTTCTGGCCGTTATTGATCAAACGAGGATCAGCTTTCGCTGATTTTATTTCTGATTACATTATCATTCATCAAGGTTATAAATGTTTAAAATCAGGCAATTGCCAGTTTTCTATTTTGCACCCAGCTAGTTACAAAGGTGGGATGATTGCATTGAAGATTAACTGAGAAATGGAGCAAATTTAGTGACATTATGTTTTTCAGTTTCAGAGCAACAATTTGAGATTCTGGTGGCAGATGGAAAAGTTCTGCTTGGTGAATCGCTAAAATTAGTCAAAAGAAAGAGCCTCAGGTATCAGAGACTGCAGGTATTAGTGGTACGCTGAGCCTCTGGTTGGAGAGGAGTGTTATTCGTCATATTCATCCTCAGGTGTCAGAGGGCTTCGTACCGGTCTAGCTTATAAGCGAAGCCTCTGACTGGAGAGGAAAAAAGATATTTGCTGTCATCCTCAGGTATCAGTACGCTACAGAGATACAGAAGGTATGCTTAGCTGCTGGTTGGAGAGGATCGCGTGAAATTCTTTCGTTTCTTGGGTTTTCATTGTTGGTTTCTAAATTTTACTTTTAGCAACAGTTCAATCCGCAATTAAAGAGCAGGTTTCAGACGGCAAGCTTAAAGAATTGGCAAATAAAATTCCACAAACTTTGTTAGAGTCGAGATCGTCGAATACAATTAAAAGTTATCAGTCTTCATTTAATAAATGGCGCGTTTGGGCGGAGCAATTTTCAGAAGTCGATTCTTTACCAGCGAAAGATTTTCATGTTGCGTTGTTTTTAGTTAATTTGATTCAAAATGGAAGTGTTTACGCTACAATAAAAAATGTATTTTATGCTATCAAATGGTTCCACAACATTGGTGGTTTGAAAGATCCGTGTGATTCTAGTCTATGTAAAAATCTGTTGGAAGCTAGTAGAAGAATATCATCTCAACCCACAAAGAAAAAGCAGCCTTTTGAAACAGAAGATCTACAAAAAATATTTGATGTGTGTGGTGGCCAGTCAGGCTCATTACTTGATTTAAGAAACGTTTGTTTTATTCTGTTGAGTTTTGCAGGTTTTCTAAGATTTAGTGAAGCTTCCTCGCTGAAAAAAGAACATATAACATTCTATGAAACGCACATGACTGTTTTTATTGAAAAAAGTAAAACAGATGTTTACAGAGAAGGCAATCGTTTGTATATTGCGTGCACAGGTTCCAGTTTATGTCCTGTTAAGATGCTACAGTTGTATTTCGAAAAGGGTAATATCAAAGATCACGAGTTTATTTTCAGACAAGTTACGTATATGAAATCAACGAAAGATTACAAATTAAGAAGTGCTAATCAGCCTTTGGGTTATAGTACAATGAATGAACAACTCAAACGCTTGGTGCAAAAAATAGGCAAAGACCCTCGTGAATTTTCATTGCACAGTTTACGGTCAGGTGGGGCGTCATCCGCAGCAAATAATGGTGTGAAAGATAGACTTTTTAAACGACATGGACGCTGGAAATCAGAAACAGTCAAGGATGGTTATGTTAAGGACAATATTCATGCGTTATTATCTGTCTCTTCTAGTTTGGGTCTTTGATGACAGTTTCCTTTTGCTTTTTCGGCCCCCCTGTTACTATTACAAACAACTAAACTGACCCGTACTACTGCAATCAAAGACTCTTTTAAAAGAACTGTAATATTTAGACAAATAAATGTAGTTATTTTCGTTTGAATATAATGAATTAGAAAATAACTGAATTTATTTGGCCCCATAGGAGAAAAAAGTGAATAGAGTCTTTTGTTTTAGTGCTGAGTATTGCTGATGAAAAGGAAAGTAGCTTTGCATGAAGTAAGTAATTTAAACATTCGCACGTGCAAGATCACAGTATATAAGTAACGATCTCAGATATAAAGATCACACGTCGATAGTTCGTTTGTTGTGTGAGAATCCCCGCCCACCCTCCCAAAGTTAGTTTATTTGGTAAAATTTCAATGGTTAAATGCCATTCGTTTTGTTATGTTATTTAATGTTTTGTTATGTTTCCGTCTGCCAACAAACAACTAAACTGACCCGTACTACTGCAATCAAAGACTCTTTTAAAAGAACTGTAATATTTAGACAAATAAATGTAGTTATTTTCGTTTGAATATAATGAATTAGATAAAAAATAACTCGGGAAAGACCCAAGAGGTAACTTCTCGTTGATGTTTATGGGCTGTGAATCCTTCAGATTCAAGATTAAATTCATCTTCCTGAACATCAGCATAAGCAGCCATTCCTCTCTTTTTGTAATCTTTTGCCAGTTTGAACATTGCATGATTTAAAGAATGAAAACCTGCCAATGTGACAAACTGAAATCTGTAGCCAAGTTTTCCAAGCTCTCTTTGGAAATTGTAACATTCACTGTCAGACAGGCAAGCTTTCCAGTTGAATGATGGAGAGCAATTGTATGCCAATGGTTTCCCAGGATATTTAGCATGAACTGCCTTTGCAAACTTCCTTGCCTCCTCAAGATTAGGTTTTGAAGTTTCACACCATAGCAAATCACAGTAGGGTGCATAAGCTAAGGCTCTTGCGATTGCTTGGTCCAGACCAGCTTTTGCATAGAAGAATCCCTCTGGTGATCGTTCTCCTGTGAGGAATGGTTTATCCCTGTCATCAATATCAGAAGTAACCATTCCAGCTGCATTGGCATCAGTGCGGCCAACAATAATTGTTGTGGTTCCCAAGATGTCAGAAGCAAGGCGGGCAGCATTTAGAGTTTTGATAAACTGAGAAGTGGGCACCAAAACTTTGCCTCCCATATGTCCACACTTTTTTGCTGAAGCAAGCTGGTCCTCAAAATGAACTCCAGCAGCACCAGCATATATCTGCAAAAAAGAAGCCCAATCAGCAAAAAACATACTTTTTGAGGTTGCAATTTTTTAGAATTAGAACAGAAAGTAGGCCAGTTTCATTGCACTGTTCATCACAGTTTTCAGACACAGTTTTTGTTTTTCAACAGGTTAGGAATAAAATGCAATCTCATCATTAGTATAGCCTTGGTTGAGAACAGCTTTTGCATATTCAAAACTTTCTGGTGATTCTCCTCCATGGACGAATATGAGAAGTAACAGAAAAAAAAGACAGTCTAAATGGCAAGGTCCAAAATGCAGGCCTGGGACATTACCAAAAAGCGGACATGTATTTCACGGATCTGTGAGATTTGCTCACAAAATTATTATCAACAACAGCAAACAGGTTCTACAGTGCTTAGCGCTTTTGTCAGTTCTATTTATCTAATGTGAAGCAACTTGAGGCTTCTTACTAGAACATGGACATTTGGTCTTCGAATTAAACTATTGCAGTAAGGGCCTCGTATTACTTAAAAAAAAAAACAAGTTTAAGTTTTAAGACTGTTTTCAGACCTCATCCAAAAGTTCAGAAAAAAAAAAACAGGTGTCACAGCTTTGGGCTTCAGACCTACATAAACAGGGCTTAAACTGGCCTAACCTTATGTTGATGTGTTTCCTTGAGTCGTTCAACATTTGAAAAATAGAACTGATAAGCAAAGGATTTATAAGATAAAAGGTATTTTATTTTGAACTTTTACCACTCAATCAAATCTTTGAAAGCATTTTTATAGGTTGTGAGAAAACAATCATTTTATGGTAAACAAAAACACTTTTTTATCTTTTGATAAAAACTTTGTGCACCTTATTGCCTTGAGGTCCACCATTGTCACTCATCCACTGAAAATCTAATTCCTAGTTCTGGCAAAATTGAACTGAAATTAAATAGGAATTATGCACAAAAAACTTGCCATGTTTTTCATCAGCTCAAAAGCATTCAGAGGCCCACCAAAACCAGCTTCTGCATCTGCAACAATTGGCAAGATGTAATTATTTTTGTCAGCTCCTTTTTCCATGTGTGCGATTTGATCTGCCCTCATTAGTGCATTATTTATTCTCTGAACAAGTTTTGGGCATGAATCAGCTGGATAAAGACTTTGATCAGGGAATGTCTGACTAGCTGTGTTACTGTCAGCAGCTACCTGCCATCCACTGCAGTAGATTGCTCTAAGACCAGCTTTAGCCATCTGCACTGCTTGTCCACCTAAGCATGAAATCGCCATCAGGTTAAAATTTTATTGTATTTACAACTCAGTTTAGTTGAACAAACATTTTCAAGGTTTTTGTGTGAAATTTGCCCAATAATCTAGGGGCATTTCACTTTTCAAAATGTAGGTGAAATGGTATGTTTGGTGCAAGTTACTAAGATTCTCAGAAGTAGATGATCAACAGATTCCCCAACTCTGGTGTGACAGTTGTCTGGTCAATTCAAAAACATAGTTGCTAATTTTCAGTAAACTTCAGAATTGCTTCACATAAGATTGTAAAACTGCAAACAAAATACTGTAGTTACTCAGTTATCAGGTGGACAAAAACTCTTCATTATTGTTTTGAAGTTTTATGTTCAGCATACACAAAAATCTCAATGCAAAGCCATTGCATGAAGCATGAACCAAAATTGCAAGTGACTAATTAAATTACACTCAATATATTGTGGAGGAAAATCAATTTTAAATTGGCTATCCTCCACAATAAATGAAAGGGGCCTATGGACCTACGTTTTCAACTTATAAAGACAATGTTTCAAATTATGAAAAAATTGTAAAGCAGAAACCCTGAAAGAAATAAAAAACATAGCACAAATCTATAGCAATGTAGATAGTTGAAACAAAACAAGCTTGTGCGGGCCTATGTTCATCCATCTTTGCCTTACAGTATTGCGAAACTTGACGTGGTATGCGTGGCCCAAGTGGAAACAGGTCAACAGGAGCAAAATGTGACATGTGACATTGGGGAATTCACAAAATGTAGGACTTTGGACTGTGGATTATGAATTTGAAAAGAAGGACTGGTAATGAGCCACTCCTTCTCCATGCCTCTCATCCTTCAAAAAAGACAATTGACCATATGAATGATGTGGAATGCCCTTCACGTCCGATTGTACTTCGGACCTAAAACATGCTAAGTGAGAAATGAAAAAATCAAATCGGCTTCAACCATTACCAACAAAAAGAACTAAAAAGCACAAGAAAATAAAAAATTGGGCCTATGATTGTGGGCCCGGAAAGGCCAGGCCGAGGGTTTTCACCAAAAAAACTTTGTTGAGAAAAGGCCAAGTCAGAGCCTAAGAAAAGGACGGGGGCGGCAAGATTTGAAAAAAACGCAAAAACTACACACACACACACGCACAAACATGGCCTACTCCTTTCATATTCTTATACACGGCCTAGATCGATCTCAATAGTTTTAGTCCTACCTGTGAGAGCCCCAAGTGCTTGAACGTAGTCATCGCCTCCTCTCGTAATCATAGACCACAAATTTTCAGCTCCTCTTTTTGCCAGAGTGCAGTCAGGAACGACGGTTCCACGAAGTTCTTCTACAACCTCAGGTGGATAGTCCCTTTTAATTCCAGTGTATCTTCCACGAGAAGCCATGTTGATGGTCGATAAATATTACTTTGAAGTGACAACGAAGATTACAAAATAATTGCGACAGCCGGTGTTCTTCGGGAACGTGCTGCTGCTCTTGTGGTCGCTTGCTTGAAATAAAGGTTTAATGTTCCCATGGATTTTTGTTCGATTCAAAGGCATGTGGACTTTGGACTGTGAACCGGAAATACGTGCGTGGAAATGTTTATGAAGACAAAGATTGAATGATTCACCTGGCGAAAGAGAACAAATGGAAAGTTCTTATTCACTTTAAAAACTCTCCTGGTTGGATTAGAACGTGCTGATAGTCGACTCCCTGAATCATTTTCGAATTTGATTGTTTTGGAGAACGATTTTATCGCGAGGTAAGTCTGATTCAATCCAAGTGCTTCTTTTCCACTTGGTCTCTTGTGTGTTTTAATGTGGTTTTAATCTGTGAAAGCAGAAAGAGAAAGACTCCTGCTATAGTTTAGGTTAAACTATATTTTATGTTTTCATTGGCCCTAATTAGAAAGATGCATGTTATGTCTTGTATTTTCCTGCAGATTAATAGAGAGAATTCTGTGCTAAAAGATGTTCAGCTTCATCAAATAAAAGGTTTTTATGTTTGTTGCTGATTCTTGTTTTTTCTTTCAGGGATAAAACCAAAGAATTCTAAAGAATAAAAGTGATGGCTGTTCCCAGTGGTAAGGGTTGTATTAATTAATTGGTGATTCTGGAATTTTAATATCCATCTTTCTGTTCATATTTAGACAACTCCTGATTAAGTTTTTTTGTTCTGCTAGCTTGGGTTGTACTGCGGAATTCTGGTACTGAAAATCTTGTCAGAAATTGTGTTTTAGCTGAAATCCAGTTCCAGCTGGATCTTTAAGATTTTGTGCCAGATTTTCTTTGGAATTTATGAAGACCTTAACACAAAAAAGTACAAGAAAATACCCCATAAGTGTTAAACAGATAAAAACCATAGTGAATAAACCATCAGACTTTTCATTTAGACTATATTTCGAATTTGTAGCTTTTGCAGGAAGGGTTACTCTCTACCTTTCAATATCTCCCCGCCACCATGTCCTCTTTCTACTTTATGATATGTTTACTTCACAGTTAATCATTCATTCTTCATTGCCAGCTGTACCCACCTGAATCTGCATGGCACGAATAAGGGTGATTTCTAAGGGGGAGCTCGGCTTGGGCCCCCTTGTTAAAATTACTTTTGAATTAGAGGGGGCTCAGTCACCAAACGATCTTCCAATTATCGTGTTTTTGAAAATCTCCCGTTGTCCTTTAGGTCATTAAAACATGCTTGACTTGAAAAGATCTTGGCGTTGAGTGTACATTAATTGTTATTTTTCTATTCTCTGGCATCGTTTTTAGTTATGTCGATTCACGGAGGCTAAATTGCAGAGGCTAAATTGCTTGTGATACTCTTTATTTATGTTCTTTCCTTACCCTTGATCTTCCTATTTTGAATTTTCATGGATATTGAGACTTCTTTAATTGCTCTTTAGAAGTTTTTTGGTTGTTAAGCACAGGTTATCATGTTTTAATCCATTAAACCACTGATGTGGTCACAAGAAATCACATCCCCTTCTATGAAATCGTTTACATCGATCTTTCACTTGTCTTCATGTTTTGTAAGAGGGTTGTAATGACAATTGTCTTAACAACCATCTACTAGCTTCTGTAGTGTCTGTGTCACAGGCGTTTTTGATGTCCATGATGTCAACAGCACCAACTTTTAGGCCATCAAGATCTTTGAAAGGTGGGCCATAGGGTGTGTTCACTGTAAATGTTGTAGTAGTCTGACGATTGTACATAGCTAACCTTACTCTTCCCTTGATGCCAACCCTATCCCTATTGTTGTTGAATGGTGTGGCTCATGAGCATGACTGTTTGGAACTTCACACAACTGGTTTCTTTTAAAGATCAAAAGAATCTTACTTTCCACTAAATCAATGCATTCTTTATCAAAGCAAGCAACCCCTTTTTGACCATTCTCATTACAAATACTGTTATAGTTTAGGTACAAATTCAGCCCGAAAATAGCACACAATATGACATTTTTCAGTTGGGGTCCATATCCTATCCTTTTCAGCATGTGAAACTACCTCTTTTTGCCAAATTTGATGCCTGTAACGCAATTTGCAACAAAAATATCCTTATAACTTTGGTAGGGGTCTGGTACTTTTTGCCCCAGTCTAAAAATAGCACAAGGGTGCATTTTTCAGTTTGGGTGCATTTTTCATATCCTACCTTTTTCAGGGTGTCAAACTGCCCCTTATCACAATTTGATGCCATTAGTGGGATTAAAAAGTTGATCTGATATCATTACCCCAATCTAGAAATAGCACAAGGGGGCATTTTTCAGTTAGGGTTCATATCCTATCTTTTTCAGTGTGTCAAACTAACCCTTTTTATCACCACCTTTGATGCCTCCAGTGGTCTGGAGAGGGGGGTCAGCCGGGGCCAGGCCCTATGGGGGCCCAAAGTTAAAAATTTTAAGAGATTCTTTTCGAGAAAAATTGACCTCAGTAATTGAAGCCTTTACATTAAAAAAGGCCCGTAAAGTGATTGTGTAGTATGGTAATGATGCAATAAAATTTTGACTAGAATCTTATGAATTCAATTTTAAAAGGCGTTCCAGAAAAGGGCCTGGTCCTGAAAAATTTTTCACACCCGGGTTTCACCCCAGGGCCCATGCCACCTCTGGGCAGCCCTTGATGCCTCTGGTGCGATTTTCAACAAAACTACCATTATACCTTTGGTAGGGGTTTGGTACCTATTACCCCAGTCTAAAAATAGCACAATGGGGGATTTTTTACCATATCCTATCTTCTTCAGCGTGTCAAACATCCCCTTGTCAGCAAATTTGATGCCTCTAGCGCAATTGACAACAAAACTACTGGTACCTATTACCATCCCAGTCTTAAAATAGCACAAGGTGGCATTTTTCAGTTGGGGTCCATATCCTATCTTTTACAGCGTGTCAAACTACCCCTTTTCACCACGTTTGATGCCTCTTGCGTGATTTACAACAAAACTACCATTAAAACTTCGGTAAGGGTCTGGTACCTATTATCACCCCAGTCTAAAAATAGCACAAGGGGGCATTTTTCAGTTGGGGTCTATTCCCTATCTCTTACAGCAAATTTTATTGCCTCTAGCGCGATTTACAACAAAACTATCGTTATAACTTGGGGTGGTATCAAGATGCCAAAGGTGATTTGCACCTTGAACAATGTAAATTTGCCTGTGCAGCAATTTTTCTTTCTTTGCACTCCATCTTCGTCTACTTTACCTATACTGTCCCTCACTCAAGCGTGCCCTTTGAACCATAAGACTCCCTAGCTTCAGTATAATATTAATCCATCATCCGCCCGCCACAATTTGGAAAGTCGGATATGACAGCCATCACTTTGTTGCCTAGCTCATCATCCCTCAATTCACTAAAGACATGTTTTCTGATACCATATTCGGACATTCGACGATAAATTGTTCTCTCGGAAACACTTTCGCCAATAGTAAATCCTTCATCGCACGACTCCTATGTATTATTTCTTTCGAAATAATAAACTTTGGTGCCCTGCCGGCTGAATTCATTCCTTTTCTCAGCTTCTCATCTTGGCCATACACAGTGCATTCTACACGAAGTTCCATGATAGATTTCCGACTTGTGAGTCCAAGTTCCGCAAATTCAACTAGAGAAAGTGACTTTCGACGAGAAAATGTGTCCTTTAACTGTGAATATCCTAGCCTGTCAAGGATGAAACTCATGCGACTTTCTGCCATCTTTGTTCGCAAGAAAATCAGTGCTTTAAATAAAACCGCCAATTTTTGGGGTCCATATTCTTGCATATTTCAGCGATATGTTTATCAGATTTCAATTTGCTGTCGATGATGACACCAAGGTCTTTCATTTCTTCAACTTTAGATATTTCTGTTGGAGTTCTATCATTAGATACTAAAGTATAACTTCGTAAACTGCCATTGCATTTTCAAAGTCATAAAATTTACATTTTTGTGGGTTTATTGGTAGCTGCTTTGTTTTGGATAAGTCACATATTTTGTTATGTCACACTGAATTTTTGAATGATTTCCTTCTTCCTTTGCATACAATTTGTTATTTGCAAACATTTTAACTTTGCAGAACTCGATATGACTTATCAGGTTGTTGACAAATAACGAAAATAGCAGTGGTCCAAGTATGCTGGCTTGGGGGACTCCACTGGTTACTGTCACCCAATCAGATTTGCATCCATTTAAAACAGCTCTTTGCTTCCAATTCTCTATAAAACTCGTGATCCAATCATACAGATTTCTACATCAACTATTTCTTTGATTGTTCTGTTATTTTTACCAATGGGCCATGCCTAAGTTTCGTCACATCAATGTTCCAGCATTATACTGAACTATTTATGACATAATTCTATGCCTTCAGGAGTGCATGTTGTTGGGAAAAATGCTGAAGGATTTGAAAGTATTTTGTCTTATGATGCACTTCAGTTTTTGGCCTCCCTGCACCGTAAATTCAACGTAACAAGAAAGCAATTGATGCAAGCGAGAGTAGAGCTTCAGCAGAGCATTGATGCAGGAAATCCCATCAAGGTGCATTTTTTTCTCTAAAAATACTTCATCATATTTATGAAATCTTTGAAGTTAAGAGTTTCTGTTGCTTGGCTAGGTTAGGGACCGTGTCAATTGAGTGTCTAATTTTTAGACGCCGATTAGACCCAATGAAAATTCGACGTTCATCTAATCATTTTAGCTCCTCATCTAATTAAATCAATAGACATTTAATTTGGACGATTATTAGACACGCATTTGACCAAATTAGGCTGTAGGATCAGTAGGGTTTAGCCGCTTTTCATCCAGATTACACTAAGCTAGCTCAAGCAGAAACGGCTTACCTTTAGAAGAAATTCTTTGACACTGAAGAAGCTCCATTTCAAACCCTTTTGTAATGATAACATGTGGCAAGAATAAAAAATCTTTTGTTACAACAGACATATAAAACACCCCTTAAGTGTCCTACAGGGATTTAGGTTTGCTAGTTTGCTTCTTTGACAAATGGGGATATTCACCGCAATGGTCTAAAAATGTCTAACTGCGTCTAATTTGGTCTAACTCTCCCAGGTCTTAACTGCATCAAATTATTTTAGATGCTGCTTGAATTTTGCCATGCATCTAATTAGACTTCCTGACTGTCTAATTTGACGAAAAAAATGTCTAAAATAATTGACTTTTTAAACATCCAATGGATAAGTCCATTATTAACTTTTTGAAACTTCATATAAATATTCAAACTTATTTTTTCAGTTCCCTGCACCTGAGCATGGTAGTGATTGGAATGTAGCACCGATTCCTATAGACCTGCAGAAGAGACATGTAGAAATTACGGGACCACCTGACAGAAAAATGGTGATAAATGCATTGAACAGTGGATCTGACATGTTTATGGCTGATTTTGAAGATTCACAGTCACCAACATGGAACAATGTCATTGGAGGACAAATAAATGTCCTTGATGCAAATAAAGGCACCATTGAGTTTGTTAATCCCGACGGTAAATATGTTCATTTTTTGTTAAAACTTCTTTCTTGTTTACCATCTTTTCACAGAATTTTTAAATTTATAGATTTGAAAACTTCTAAAATTACTGCCGAAAATTGGCTCCTCAGCCCTGATTTTTCCTTACTCTTCTATGTTGAAAAAAATCTTATTATTTGATCAATCACTGGACATTCATATTCATTGAAAATGGCTATTCCAAGAACAGTATTTTGGACTGTTGTGGACAAAGATTGCACGTTTTTGGCTGATGCAATATGAAAATAAAAAAAGCTGTTGCTAAGTTTTTTCGCTGCTGCTGCACAACCTAGTCTAGTTTTTAAGCACTCAGGCGTTCTACCATCAACTCAAGGCATAGTTAATGGAAGGAGGAATGTTTATTGACTATGATGAGAAGCATTGCGTACCTACTACACAGAATAGTTTGGTTGTTTATGAGTTTTCATGTCAGTGTAATGCGAAGTAGGCACATACCAGACCCTAGGAGATGGGACAAAACAAAATGTTACCATCATTATTCATCTTAACATTTTTCGGAAAAGAAAGTGACCAACCTCCAATTTCTAAGCAACAACCAAGCAATAACCAACCCAAAACTATTCTGCCTTAAGACAGCATTTATTCCAGATTTTGCAAAAAAACTACTGCTGGGATCGTTGTCATTAATTTGCAGAGCGAGATCATCACTTCACATATAGGCAGAGAATTCCATGTAAGTGACTGAATTTTTGCCTAACCTCAACTTTTATTACTGATTCCTACTAAATCGACCCTGTAGATTTCAAATCCAAGATGGGTCACTTTCGATGTTGACCAGAAGTGTCTTAATTTGATGACGTCATAAAACAACGAATTTCTCCATTCTACCTGTGATTTCTCGGTTTACTTACACCCATTTTCAAAAATACTTGCATATTTAGATTCAGCACAACGTGGGCTATCGACTGATATACATTTTATAAATATTTACCGATGTTGCTATTTTTAGAAATGACGTCATCATGGCCTAGAACGATGTTTTGCTTTGATTTTACTAATTTTTTGTTACCAAAATGGTTTTTTCTGATACAGAAATGTATTCCTTCGTGTGTGGACGTAAAATATCAATCAAATGTTGCCTTTTTGGGCAATTTCTAGCTATTTTCTCTTATTTTTAAAGGGGGACTTGTTGTAGGGTTGGGGTATATTGTATGTTTAAAAGACTGTGTCACGCTCAGCGCTTCCACTTATGCAGAAAAGAACGTGAAACCTTTTTGTGATAAATTGTCTGTAAGAAACTCAGTACTCAATACCAATGAAAACTAAGTAACTTTCAGTACTCAAACTGTATGTTTCCTCGCTTATGTATTTAAATATCATTCAACACTGTATGTTTCTTAGCGGCTGATTATATGAGAGTTTTCAACCCGGGCTAGAATTTCAGCTCGGTTAGCCGGGTTGGAATTGGCGTGCGATTACATGAACGTTTCCAGCCGGGCTGAAATCGAATACCTAAGACAAATGACGCCAAAATTGAAACGTTTTGACACGAAACTAAAACCACAGTCAAACTGGGCATGCGCAAAGAGAGTTCCTAGCCCGGGCTGGAAAAAATTTGCGATTAAATTAGAAATCCCAGCACATATATTTACGAGATTTGGAGAAAAGAAATGACCCAGCTTTTTCAGATTTAAAGATCAGAGGATTCGGAGGTAGTCTTTCCGATGTACAATTCTCAAACATTCACGGGGATATGATAACAGAAGTATTTAACGGAGAAACAAAAAGAAACGCTGGTCCTTTTAGAGCTGGATTTAGCACCGATCCGAGCAACACCAATACTTGGATTAAAACGACGCACATACACGCCAAATTGCAGTTAGCATTGAGAGAAAAGATCAATATGTCCACATCCTCCGTTCACAAGGAACAAACACCATCTGGAAAGAATATGCATGTTGCCCATGTTAACGCGCTCAAAGATAAACTCGCAAGCTATGAAATAGATCCATTTGCAGATGGTCCAGCCAAGCACCTAACGACTGGGTCAGAAATTGACAAAAAGTTGTTGCAGTTCGTAGATGAAAGACTTGTAAAAGGAACTGTAGATTTTTTCAGCCAATCAAGAAAGTAATGCTACCGACAGGTTTAAAGTAGGAAAAGAAAGTTCCCAAAGTAATGACTGTAATAAAGCAAGATAGACAAGCGTTTGGGACAATGCTTAGCAATTCAGTTGATCTTCACATCGCCTTCAAGTACCCGCTAACTGCTGTTCCACTTAGCATTGCAACACCAGAAGGCGAACTCCGCCAGTCTCCTAAAAATGTTTTCAGAAACTCTATGGTGGAGGAATCAAAGTCAGTAACAAGTGAATGTCCAAAAATGCACGTTGGCTAATTGATGGGATGGCCGCAATACGTTCTATTAAGGCAAAGGAGACCTACCGTGAATGGCTTATTGCACTAGTAAACTTTGTTACGCCAACTTCAGATGCCAGCCCCTTGTCGATTGAGCTCATCAATGATACCTACCGTATTATAAGTGCGAAAAACGGGAAAAGGCTGAAAAGAGGTAATACACCACAGCGTACCTACATACAGGCGATCGACCAAAAAATGCTCCAAGGCAATTCATGGTCAAGCTTCTTCAATCATATCGAGAATAAAAAGGACTTGATACGATTAGCTAGCAAATTTTTCAGAAGTGAAGAAGGTAGGCAACAATTGAAATTGCCATTGGTTTTCACGGAGCACGAAAACTATGGGAAATAACTGGTGATGGTGTTTCAGAGTCCATTGAATGCAACCATGAAGAAGCCGACTCTAGACTTGTTTTACAGGCATGTGAAAGAGATACAGTCGTAGTGGTAGTTGCCAAGGACACAGATGTCCTAGTTATACTTGTGCATGCTTATGCCATTGTCAAACCATCGTCAAAGTGGTTTATGAAAATAGATCACGAGAAATATGTCAACGTTGGAAAAGTGTACGACTTCTTAGGTGAAAATGTTTCAAAGCATTTACCTCATATTCACGCAATCTCGGGGTGTGACACCACCTCCTTCTTTTATGGTGTTGGGAAGGTCAAGATTCTAAAGAAGATAATGAAACATCAAGATTCACTAGATCTATTAAGTTCATTGGGAGAGTCCAAAGAGTTGAGTATGCAGATTATCAAGGATGTGATGGTGTTCGTCCAAACTGTCATGTATTCTGGGAGAAAAGATGAGTCGTATGTTGACACAAGAGTTCGCTTGTACAAAGCTATGAAAACGAAATCATCGCAATCATTGCCTCCAGGTCCCGACTCAATGCAGCAAGCAGTCAGACGTGTCCATTATCAAGTCTATCATTGGTTGAGGTTTGCAGAAAGTCTGTTCAATCCATATCTCTCGAGGACAACGGTTGGACTATTGACGTCGAAAAAGTTTGGTAGGGCCTGTTTGGTTCACGGGTGAGTTGTTGGTTTTTTAATTAATGCATCTCTGTGTCAATTGATCACTCCTATTCGACATTTTTTAAAAATTCATTTGTATCGTACCTTACAGAGACATTATATTTTAGGTGAACAAATTCCATCAACAATTGCAGTGTCTTCAGCCCTATCATCTGAAAATGAAGAAACGGGACAACCAGCCCCTCCCGCTCCGAAACGGCGACGAACGCGGAAGACAAGAGCAGCAACAAGCACCCGTGTGCGTATTTCAGAATATTCAGTAAGTGAAGAAGAACCCGATTTTGAGATATCTGCAGAGAGCAAGGAGCTGGATTATATATTTTTTGGTGACTCCTCGAGCAGTGATAATGATTTGGAAAGCGACGAGTTTGACTGGATGTCTTAAACCACAATACTTGTATATACGGATTGGTATGGTAGATTTAGACAAATGTAATTAGAATTTTATTGCTACGACCACGTGTTTGACATCAGGATAGACCCAGTCACCTAAAAACAAGTTTTAACAATGGCTCCACACAAAGGAATACATTTCTGTATCAGAAAAAACCATGTTGGTAGCAAAAAATAAGTAAAATCAAAGCAAAACATCGTTTTAGGCAATGATGACGTCATTTCTAAGAATAGCAACATCGGTAAATATAGATAAAATGAATATAAGTCGATAGCCCACGTTGTGCTGAATCTAAATATGCAAGTATTTTTGAAAATGGGTGTAAGTAAACCGAGAAATCACAGGTAGAATGGAGAAATTCGTTGTTTTATGACGTCATCAAATTAAGACACTTCCGGTCAAAATCGAAAGTGACCCATCTTGGATTTGAAATCTACAGGGTCGATTTAGTAGGAATCAGTATTAAAAGTTGAGGTTAGGCAAAAATTCAGTCACTTACATGGAATTCCCTGCCTAGAAGGATCAAACTGCAATGTTGCTGATAAGAGTGCGTGGGTGGCATCTTGATGAAAAACACATTCTTTGCGATGGTGAGCCAATGGCCGGTGGCTTAGTTGATTTTGGGCTCTACTTCTTCCATAATGTTGCAATAAGACTCTCCAAGGGCACTGCACCCTACTTTTACTTACCAAAAATGGAGAGTCGGTTTGAATGCAGACTTTGGAATGATGTCTTCAATTTTGCAGAAGATTATATGAAAGTTCGACGAGGTAATTTTACAGAAATTTCTTTCATCATTAGGTGAACTATTCTATCATTAGACAAATTGAAAATTTTAGTCGATGCTACATCACTTCGTTACAAGACAATGATAGGTTTCTTCGTGATTTGATTTTTGATATATGTAGATATGTGAATTGAAAAAATGAAATAGCTACATTCCATTAATAATTTAAGATTGAGTGTATCATTTGAATAGAACGCATGAAGTGGACGATTTGACACTGTCCTTTGATTTTTATTTTTCACAATATTACTTTTGCATTGCTCTAATGATCCATTTGATGCATTGACAGGAGCCATAAGGGCAACTATAATGGTAGAAACTCTTCTCGGAGCCGTCGAAATGGAAGAAATGCTGTATGAGTTGAAGGATTATGCTTGTGGAATGAACGCTGGCAGATGGGATTACATATTCAGTGCTATCAAGAGATTGCAAAGTAAATCTGAAGCTCTTCTACCTGACAGAAAAATGGTAAGACGCTATTTTGCAAATAATTTTAAGAACACCACGGAATTAAAAGAAGCAGAGTCAGAAGTTGTAAAATCCAATTAAAAGTACGTTTTAGTCTTAGTCAGCCAGTCTTTCAACTGCCGATTGCAGTGAAAGGTGGTTATCGAGCCAGCTCATTTAAAATATCAAGTAATTTTTTATATTATACACTTACCCAACCAACCAAAGTGAGGCAAAGAATCTATTTTTGAAAAAATGGAATATTTCAGTTATCAAACTTTTCAGCTGAAGCCCTGGCTTAGTATAGCCAACACTTAACCCGAATATGTCCAACATTCGTGTTTTGCGATAGGGTGAAATGTTGGCAACCTTAGCCACCGTGTTGGGTGTGCCAAGATCATGTTGGATGATGATCAGTATAAAAATTCACCCGATCGACGTTTTCAGAATGTTGTCATTGCTTGGCAAGCCTAGCCAACAAATAGCTCCGCGCATGCGTACTGATGCTCATTTGAACTCGAAAATTAGAAATATATCCTTCAAGAACCTTGTTGTTTATCGAAAAGCAGTCGACTCTCTGAGCGATCGTGGAAATATTCGAATTATAATACGTTTATAAGAATTTACCCCGAAAAACAATTTTCAGTTAACAAGTGGAACAAAAAAGTCATCACAACAAAGGGAGATGGCAAAACAAATCCTGCAAATTCTGCTCAAGCATCCGACGTCTAGGTCCTGTTCAAAGTCAAGTTGGTTGTTTTGGGATAGGATATAATTCCTTTGCTCTGTTGTGTGGCTGGAAAGAAGTAGAATACGATGAGTTGCATGCATTACAACATTTAAGGAGCCTTATCCAGTCCATGCTGAAAAGTCCCAACAGTGCCACTTCAGTCGATTTGTTGTGAAAATTTTTAGGTTAACCAGACAAGGGTGAAAAATAGCTAAAAAAACAGACCTCCCTTTTGATTTGGAGATGAATGAGTTTGCTTTCCAAAATTTTTGACACATGCAATATATTGCAACCTGTTCTCCAACGTTTTCCTTTATTTTCACAAATGGATGGAAAAAAATTTCTACTATAGAGTTCAATGTCTTATACTTATGAGATTAAAAATAAGAAATTACTTGAAGAATGTTAACTTCATCTGCATTCGTTCTACTGTCATTCAGAGCACCTTCATGTAAAAATACTTATTGAAAATGTCCGTGTCGTTTCTGCGTCTTTGCTTGCAATGTGTCACTTGCACTGAAGCTGCGATAGGAGATAGTAACAAGCCGAGTAATATATTTCCTCTTAATTTTTTGCTAGGTTACCATGACTGTACCATTCATGAAAGCTTATACTGACAGACTTGTTCAAGTTTGCCACAAGCATAATGCAAGTGCCATGGGTGGCATGTCCGCTTTTATTCCAAGTCGACGTGATCCTGAAATAAACAAAATAGCAATAGAACAAGTAACTCAGGATAAGGAACGTGAAGTTGCAGATGGCTTTGACGGCACTTGGGTTGCCCATCCTGATCTTGTTCGTTTAGCAAAGGATATATTTACCAAAGGTTTAAATGGCAAGGATAATCAGATAGAAAGGTTTGTTCCTGAGCTATTGTTTCGTGTTACGCAATTGAAGAGAATTGGCAACAATTACATATACATGAATTTGCCAATTTAGATACATAAATATAATGAAAATTTTTTACTTTTATTATCCTGTTTAGGAAAAGGCCGGATGTGAGTGTTACTGTGGAACAGCTGACCACCATTCACGTTAAGAATGGATCTATCTCAGAAAATGGAATTCGCCTGAACATCTCTGTTGCGCTGCAGTATCTGAATTCATGGCTTCTTGTAAGAAATTTTTCAAACTTTTTGCATCTGATAAAATACATGTTTGTTTCAATAATCAAAGGCTTTGATTGAGATTGATTAGAAAAAATGGCTTTCTCTTGTCTTCTCAGGGTGTTGGTGCGGTTGCAATAAACAACTTAATGGAAGATGCTGCGACTGCTGAGATTTCTAGAGCTCAACTATGGCAGTGGCTTAGGCACAAAGCAAGAATCGATGATGGCAGACTTTTTGATGTTGATTTTTATCAAAAAATTATGTGTGAAGAGCTTGAAAAACTTGGTGGAAAAGACAAGCAAAAATTAGGCCAGGCCTCCGTCATCTTTGATAAATTGATTCTTTGCCCAGCAATGGAAGAATTTCTCACCCTTCCCGCATATGAAATTCTGGTACAGGAGACTGCAAAATTGTAAGTGCCAAGGTAAACTCAAATTTCAATTTTGTTATTTTATTCGTAGCTTAGGCATAATGTTTTTACTATTCTTTTGCCCAAGTTCTTTAATTTTTTGCCAGCAAATAAACAACCAAAGTTCTTTCTGTCGTTCCAAATCCTTTCAAAATATGCACTTATGTTTTAGAAGAGACTCTATAAGAACCCCAGAATCCAGAATGGCTAACCATTTAAGAAACTCCAGCTCTGAAAATTTAATCCTTTGAAACTTTCCTTTAGTATGCGAAATAGTGGGTGTTGACAGCTTCCAGTTACGCCAGTACAGAGCATCCAGTACAAGGTACGAAAGGCTAAAAATAGACCCGATACATTTAATCACAATCTGGTACATTATATGGTAAGCTTGAAAAATCAAAGGCATAACATGCGCATGTGTGATAACTGGCGAATCTGGCCTGCAAGCGAAGCTGGCCTGTTACGAATACTGACTAGTACGCTTGCAAAAATGCCGGTACACTTGTACATTGATCATAGGGGGTCATTCCCCAAGAAATATTGTTGTTCCTATTCCGTGCTTTTGATTTGTCTTCATAAAGTTTTTTGGCCACTCGCAGACAAGTTTGAAAGCTAAGGATTTCAAATAAGATATTGTTTTCAAAGCTCCTCGCCGATATAGATACAGTTAACATTCGCTATCTCGAACTCTCAAGGGAAATTGGAATTTGTTCGAAAAAGCGAATGTTCGAAATAACGGATGCCCCATATAAATATAAAAAATTATAGTTTTTAAGTCAGAAAAGGAACCCCTATTAACATGCAGGGTTACTGATCCCAAATTTCATCAAACCAGTCTGGTATTTTTTACATAGGAGTCAAAGCTCATCTGCTTTCATCCCTACTATTAGTGAAATTGAGATAATGGCGATGCAGCACATCTCGAAAGAGAACAGCTTCATCTATTGTATACATGGGCAGCATATTACACTTAGGGTACAAAAGTATTGCAACGCTTGACCTAAAATGGCGGCCAACATTAGCCGTAGGCCCAACAACAAAAAATTTACATAACAAAGCCGTGATGGCTCAGGGGCTTCGCTGAACTTGATTTAGGCGGGAAAATGTTCACAATTTCATTGACTTTCATTTAGAATAAAAGTTAAACGATTTATTTGTTGCTTCTTGTGGAAAATAATGAAAAGCCATGAAGCAGTGCCTTCCAAATTTTGAGCGAAATATTTCAAGACTTGTCTTGATAAAAAGCAATAAACATAACTACTTTTTTGATCGTTGGTTCAAAGTTTTTTCGTTTTTCAAAGCAAAATAGCTGAAACTTTTGTTCCCCGTTATAATTTTTACTGAGAAAATTAGTTTTCACAAAGAAAACAGAGATTATTTTGTGGACAACAATTTCAGGTGAGTGACTTTTGTTTAGGCCCAAAAAGGGTACTTATTGTAAATTTGCAAATTCTTCTCTATAAACCCAAGAATTTGCTTCAAAATTAATTTGCAATATTTTGGGATAACCACAGTTTTGAAATATGTGAATGAAATTGTCCATTAGAATTTCTGAACACTCCTTCAAGTGCACAATTTATTTTCGCATCAAAACAACAACTTCAAAAGTTACTCACCTAAAATCTTTATCAATATTTCAACCCCCAAATTCTTCTCTAAGTGTACTCTTCGAGCGAAAATTTAAATGGTAATTACAAGTCTGAACTATTTTGTCTCGAAAAACCACGAAACTTTGTAGCAAAAGTCACGATAAGTGGTTCATACATCGCTGTTTTTCAAGACAACCCGTGAAATATTTTCCAGAAAATTTGGAAGGCAATACTTCAAGGTTTTTACTATTTTTCATCCCAAATGCGAAATAAATCGTTTAAGTTTTATTCTAACTGGAAGTCAATGAAATTGTGAACATTTTCCTGCCAAAATCAAGTTGGCCGAAGCCCCTTAGCCATCATGGCTTTGTTATGTAAATTTTGTGTTGTTGGGCCTACGGCTAATGTTGGCCGCCATTTTAGGTCAAGCGTTGCAATACTTTTGTACCCTAAGTGTACTTAGCTGCTGCCATTCCCGCTCCACTAGGCGAACTTATAAGTATTTTCAGCCTGTCTTTTTATCCAGTTCAGCAGGAAATTTGGCAAAGTTTTAGATAAAGAGCAGGTTTTCCTCCGTGGGAAATCGAAAATGGTTCGAGACAGCGAATGTTTGAGATAACGGGGTTCGAGATAGCGGATGATTTTTCTAAGCAAACCTTATACCAAAACGAGGGGAAATTGAAAATCGTTCGAGATAGCGAATGTTCGAGATAGCCGGCAGTCTAGATAACGGATGTCAACTGACTCTTAACCCCATTTCACATTGGGTGGCGTTCGTGGTAAATGCATGAAGCAGTTTTCACCCCCCTTCCCTACTGATCAGTCAGTCGTTCCTCGACTCCCATTTTCTTGTTCCCCTTTCTTGAGATTCCCCCGTTCCTCGTCCACCCATTCCCCCGTTACACTTTTTAGGGATTCCCTTGTTCCCCGCTCCCCCATTCCCCGTTCCACTTTTTAGAGATAACCCGTGTGGGTGATTGTTTTTGGTCATATCACAGTGGCGGCTTAGAGGGGTATTAATGGTATTAGTCTAATACCTCTTTTTTGGGAAAGAAGGTTTAATTTTTTTTTTGTAAATTACTTTCTTCAAAGTTTAATCAGTTACATTGGGCTGATATTACATCAGATGAAATCCATCCACGTAATCCCGTACCGAATGTATGAAACAACGAAGAAAAAACCATTAAAGACCTTTATTTGGGTTTTCATTATTTGAAGATAATCCGCTCTAATCACTATTGACATAATTTCAACAAACTTTTCAATGAGCCTTTCAGTGAAGCGCGCGGTATTAGCCTTATCATATTAATACACGCGGCAAGGAATTGTTTTGTCTAGCGTGGCCTCTGTGACGTAAAACCTCTTTGTGTCATTTGGCTATAAGAATAGACAAGGGCCAAGACGGTATCAGTTTTTCATTTCTAGTACCTTGACGGCCACTACGAACGTTAGTATAATCTCTTCTCAGTTAAAAATGAATCGGATAGTTGAAGAAGGCTACCGCTGGGGTGTATCTCACGTATTTTCACTGCTTTCATCTCAACGAAGCTTGACACATGAACAACGCCTTCGTTTCAAGAAAGATGGGAGACCTTTACCTAAGGTTACATTAAAGAATCGATCTTCTGATACTGTCTATCAGACATTTTCATGGATTTGCGGTGATCCTGAAAAAAACACTTATTTTTGCTGGCCGTGCCTTGTTATGGGTGATTTATCTACGGTAAGTGTTTTACAGTTTAATTCTATGTTTTACAGTTTTCCATTAGAAAGACTATTTGACCTTTTTTGAATGAATGGTATTAAAACCTTTGAGCTAATACTGTGGGGTTTATAATCTAAGGCTTGTGGCCGCTTTGAATGTTTAAAAAGACGGGGCTCTGTGCTCTCATTTGGGGCTCCCTGCTGAAGTAAAAATTTGTGTATTAGGGATTTAGAGCTAATACCTTGGGGCTCTCGAAGGGGTCAACAACCGTTTAGATTAAAATTGCGGAGGAAAAAGTTTGCTTGGATATCAAGCCTAGCCTCAGCCCACATCCGTTGACGAATGTTGGGGTGAAAAATCACAGAAGCGCAATATGTAGTGCTGCTCAAACACCATCTCTTTTCATTGCATTATATATCAAGTTCTTAATTCCAACTTTAATCATATATCTTTTCCTTTTTAACAGACCAACAACGTGTTTGTACAAGAGGAGGGTTACTCCTCGTCTGGATCAAATTTGTGGAGGCTGGCAAATCGTCGTCAAGCTTCAAAAAAGCATGTCAATTGCCATTTAGCATATAGCCTGCTTGGTAATGTTGATGTTGGTTGTGCACTTGACGAAGCACGACGAAGAGAAGTTGATATGCACAACGTGAAGGCTTCTCGATATGCAAAGATGCTCCTGCACCACATAGATGTTGCCATTTTTCTTTCGGCACAGGGTCTTGCTTTTCGGGGCCATGATGAGTCAAAAATGTCTTCTAACAGAGGAAATTTTATCGAGCTGCTTGATCTTCTTGGCTGCTACAGTGCTGATCTCAGGTCATTCCTTGATGAAGAAAGAACAACCTACACATCTCATGAGCCTCAAAATGAATTGATTGAGTGCATATATTTAGAAGTCAGGGAAGAAATCCAGAGAAGAATTGATGGTTCTCAATTCATTGCAATAATGATGGATGATACCAGCGATGTGAGTAACGTGGAGCAAGCTGCGGTCTCTGTTCGTCTTTTGCACGATGGGGAGATAGAGGAACATTTGCTTGGCATGGTCGATGCATCGCAAGATACATCAGCAGATGCTCTGACAAAGATAATGGTGGAGACTCTTGCTTCCTTCAAAATAACCCCGGAGAATTCAGCTACAAAGCTTATTGGACAGTCGTACGATGGTGCAGCAACAATGAGTGGAGAGTTTCGAGGGGTTCAAAGGCAAATGCAAGAACATTACCCGTATGCCTACTATAACCATTGTGTGGCTCACAGAATGTCTTTGTGTGCATCCCAGTCAGCAAATAAAGTGCCGAAAGTTGCAGAATTTTTTAGTACAATGGACAAAATAGTAGCTTTCTTTCGGGCAAGTCCAAAACGTACTGCTCAGCTTGGTCGCAACTTGCCAAAGCCAGGAGATACAAGATGGCTTTCGCGTGACACGGCTGTTACAGTGGTCGACACATGGTACGAGACCATTGGTACCGCCTTGTTTGAAATTGCCAATGATAACAGCCAGAAAGCAGATGTACAAGCAACTGCAAGAGGGCTTTGCCTGAAAATTCAGCAAATTGAATTTGTTTACCTTCTTAAACTTTATCGAAAATTGTTTGACCACTGCACACCAATTATTACTATCATGCAGAAGCCGTCGTTTGATGCTGTGCAGCTTGAATCCATGCTTGCTGATTTTCAAAGCTGGTTGAGTTCAGTCGATTTATCACAAATTTGGGAAGATGCTGTGGCCATGGATCCTTCTTTTCCGGTGCTTCGTTCCAGACAAGGATG
Organism: Chrysaora quinquecirrha; assembly: GCA_014526335.1. Taxonomy (NCBI): domain Eukaryota; kingdom Metazoa; phylum Cnidaria; class Scyphozoa; order Semaeostomeae; family Pelagiidae; genus Chrysaora; species Chrysaora quinquecirrha. The sequence goes on along the minus strand of JACTAT010000064.1, from coordinate 680,837 downwards.
GAGAGGTATTGAAGCCGGACTTGATGGCTCTAACAGCAGCTGGAAGCAGTCGTTAGCAGATGTAGCGGGTACAGTGATGAAAACATTTTCAGAGCAGCTACACTGGAGATTTGAGAACATCCAGAAATTCAAATGGATGAACCTGGCACATCCAGCAAAGTTTGAAGAACGAAAAAAAGCATCGGCCAGTGACCAAAGGGGACTTATTACTGACCTGCATAAGCTGTATCCCTTTGCTGTACGGGATACAGTAGCACTTGAACATAATTTAAGTGTTCTGTATGCCAGTAGAGAGATATCGGTACTTTTGGAGAAAATAGTTCGTGAGAGGGACTCCTTAGTAAGGAAGAAGAAGGAAAGACGGAGAAAATTGCAAGAATCGACGGAGGAAAATATCGACGACAGGGCCGATCCCGAAGATCTAGACGAGTTTGAACTTCAGGAAAAGGAAATCGAGGTCGATCAAGTGAAGGAAGGGAAAGCTAGTCTTCAAGATTTGCTAGCAGTCATAAGAGCAGCAGAATTACAAGAAGCATTACCCGAAGCATTACGAATAATCGAACTTGCTGTCGCAACACCATTAACAAGCGTTCACTGTGAGCGTGTTTTCAGTCGATTAAAGCGAATTGTATCGCCAGCAAGGTCTACCATGACACAGAAAAGAAAAGAGATGCTCGTATTTTTGCAAGTAAAACATAAAACACTCCGCTCTCTTGCAAAGAAAACGTCATTCAAAGAGAGCATTGTAAATAGATTTAAATCTTATAATCGCCGTAGATTTGAGCGTTTTTCTAGAAAGTAAAAAGGCCTGGCTTCTTTTTCATAATAACAATGCTTTTCGTTTACTCGTTTATGTAATTCTATATTTTGTTAGTTATATTTCAGAACAGTTAACATTTTTCTATTAATTTTGAAATAAGAATACTGTATGTAATCAATTTCGATCAATTTGATATAATGTTGTTAACATTGCAATTTTGCAGTGTTCTATGCCTTCAGACTATTCAAAATATCGAAACTTTCCAGGGCTTCGCCCTGGAACCCACTTGGGGGGCTAACAGCGCCCCCCAAGACCCCCAGCTGTCAGTAGACGACCTCCGGTCGTTGCGCTGCCTTCGGCAGCGTTTGGCCTCTATTACAGAATTTTTTTTTCTAATACCATTTTATTTTGGGTCCCAGCCGCCACTGCTTCCTTAATTAATTTACTTCTTAATCTTTCTGCCTGACAACTCTAAAGGCCTAAATATGGTTTAGAATATGTGGGAATCTTACGTCACATCGTTATTAAATTATAATCTTTTTTGTGAATCAGGTCTTAGACGATTATGCACAGATGAATAAAGAGCATTATGAATCAGATACACATGGGGTGTAGATCGGATGAACTGTTAATACTCCGGTTAATACTGTTATTAATTTACCTAAAAATCCGCTGTTACTATAAAACTTCATTCCAATGAAACACCCAAATAACTGTGATTTTTTGTCAAACTCCTATTCCTTCCAAGGCGTTTACCGTCGTCATTTAATCGCTAATTAACAAAAAAGTCAAACAATGTACAAGTGAATACTTATTTCAGACTTCAGTTAGCAAAGATATGATGAATATATCTGTAAATTAGAGATAAATCATCATGTTTCATTTTCCTTCTTGACACTAGTCATGGTTTTTCGGGATTATATTGCTTTGTTGTGCATGTACTTTTTTTATTTGAAGGGAAAGTCTGGAATGAGCACAGTACTCAAAACATGTTTAGCTTTTAGCAATCCGAAAATGTCAGAGTGCTCGAATTTTAAACTGACTTTCCTGAGAGTACACTCATTTTGTTTATAAGAAACCAATTATAAGAAACGAAATATGTCTTTCTAAAAATCAAGAAACTTCTATATGGGCTAAGAAGTAAAAAAGGCTAAGAAACTACTTTTGCTTTTAATTCAGAATTCTATTTTACTGATGTGCTTACAACGTAAAAATAATCCCCTTGATTGCTAAGAACATGCCCAGAACATGATACTTCACATTAAAGACGTATTTCACGATATTTTTGAAATTTTGATTTCTAAGGCCCTGTTTGTACGACGCGGGTTGATTTGGCTAGGCGGGTTTGCATACTGCAGGCATTCACGTGGGAAGATATTGGCAACATCATTCCTGTCCCGCATCCCCAGGTTGGCCTCTTTATCGGTATCGTAAATGAGACTAACGAAATTTTGGCGCCAAAAGTATAATTCAAAATTATTCAGCGATCAGTTTTTCCAACATTTTTCAACAAGTTTAATCGTTTAAAAGTTTATTTGTCCTTGTACTTCATCTTCAAGGCTTACACACTTTTTTTTAATGTTGCCCTCAAAGTTGCTTAAAATTTTAGACATTTCAGCCCTGAAAGTTGCTTAAAAGTTGCTTAACCTTTTTTGCTCAACAACCACCCCTGACTTTGCAGGTCAAAATCGTCAACTGTTAGGCCTATAACACAATTTTTGGGAGACAGTTAGTGGAAAAACGTTAGCTAAAGAACTTCAACATGCAAAACAAACAATGCCCTAACAACAAGAAAGCGTATAAGCTTGGTTGTTTGACTTCTTAGTTGTTTACAGAATTCAATTGAGCCCTCAAGCTGCTTAATGTTAAGGTCAGTTCAGCACCAGTTGCTTATTGAATGGTTGCTTATTTAAAAAAAAGTGTATTGATCTTCTAGATCATACATCAAAAACAAATGAATAACAAATTTCTTGCTCTGCAAGCAAGAAATCGAAGCACCGTTTAAATTTTTTGAGATGGTATGTTCACTGTCCACTTTCATCAGTCATTTGATGATATATGTATTTCATATTGTACATTGTCGAGTTGATGAAAATAGTTAATGAAAATCCTTTGTGAAATACTCCATAGTTATGAAAAAAAACGATACTGAAATTTACGTTTTTAGCAACTGAGTAAGGCTTTCTTTCGTAAAACCCATTTCTTATATAAAAAACGCGAATTGGTAGGAGGCGATTGTTGGGAATGGCGGTCACTTACTTTGACGCAGGGATTTAGCGCTTTTAGCGGAGTTTACACGCCCAACCTGCTAGGCTATGTATGTCCATGAACCTTTGGATATTTTGGTCTATGCTAATTAATGCTTTTAATTTTTTGGGGATAAAAAGGGTTTTAAGGAAAGGGTAACTCAGTCGTTGCTTTGAGTTGCTTTTCGTTATGAATTCATTTATGGTTTATTAATCTTCACATTTATTAGAACGGTGTGTTTTTTCTGTTTTTACTGCCATAGTGCTGCGTGGGGGGGCTATTTCGGTAGGTTTCCCACAGTATTCAAGGACGTATCCATCAGGTGGTCTAGGAAGCTGCAACCTAATCAGATGATGTCGTTCATACTTACCAAGACTTAGTGACGCTGAACAACAATAGCCAATGAAATTGCTTCCTTAGCAAGGTATAAAACGTTGAGGTTGGCTAGATAAAGTTTGGTTGCCCTCACTCAGCATCAGGTTGAATTTGATATTTTAAATCTATTTCACAAATCTGATTTACATTGCAATAACAATACTTTTTGTACATTCCATTCTCTTGGTACGAATTGTTAAAATACCTAAAATAATATACAAATTTGTAAAAATAGCAAACAAGGACCCTCCCCAAATAAAACCTTTGCAAATGAGATATTTTGTGAATTCTTTAGGATATCTACTGTCTTAATCGCATATGACTGACGACTGAGTTGTGGCTATCGGGCTTTTATCCGGAAACACAAGAAACGGGTTAATCGTAAAACAATGGTTTCATTGGTGATGTGCTTTTCAACCAAAGAGATATTTATTTGCATGGTTGAATCTGCCCTTCAATTCAAAACAGTCAGTCAGATCCTGTTACAAGACGTTTAGAATTACGCATATTTCTGTTGATGTCCTTTATAATATCTGCACAAAGCAGTCGTGTGATGCAGATCTGGATATTTTGATATTTCTGGTTAAATAAAATTTAAACATCTCTCAAGCTATGGGCACTCGACATGCGAGACGGAGTAATTACATTTTTGAATACAGAATAACTGTGCTTGGTAGCTCATGTGTTGGTAAAAGTTCTTTGATCAAAAGATTGACGAAGGATGAATTTTCTGAACGACATAACGCAACGATAGAAGATCATTTTCAGCATGTCGTTGATCACAACGGTTCAACATGTGTTTGTCTTCTTATTGATACTTCAGGTAGCTTTGAATTTCCTGCAATGAAGAAATGGTCGATATCAAAGGCAAATGCTTTTGTTGTTGTTTATTCGGTCACTGATAAAAAATCATTCGAAATTGCCAAATTACTTGTTGATGAAATAAAACAGATCAAAGGGTCTGGCTTCGAAATAAAAATCATGTTAATTGGCAACAAAATGGACGTTGAAGAGAAAAGAAAAATAAGTAAAAAAGAAGGTCGTGATTTCGCGAGAGACATCAGCTGTGATGAGGTTACATGCGATTTTGTTGAAACATCCGCAAAAGAAGATACGAATGTTACTGATGCACTGCATGGCCTTTTGAATATGTTTCTTCCTGAACAGTCTCTTGAAGACTTTTCGCCGAATCTCTCTTCGCCTGAAAAAAGGACTAATAGTTTCACCAGATCTTTAAGTAGGAGAAAAAAATCGAAATCAAGGAAACAGAGTGTTGTGCGAAAAGAATTATTAAGAAGGAGTGATGAAAATTTATTAGACATAGAGAAGCCTGTACATCGACAAAGGGCATATTCATTGGATACTGATAAAGAGTATTGTGGGTTTATTAGCTCTGATTCAGATGGGAGCCCTCCTTCGCCAACTGCTGATTCTTCTGTGCCTGAAACAGAAACAGAATCACCAAACTTGCGTCAATGCCGACGTCAAAGCTCAGCAAAAGAACTTCTAAGACGCACTACATCAGCTTGTAAAGAAAAAATCGATCAAGCCAAGAAAAAATTGAAAGGTGGTCAGAAATTTGGAAAAGCAAGCAGGCAAAATTCGGTTGAAGTTTATCATTCCTGAATGACAGACATATTTTTAGTAATATTGGATTTCAATAAGTCATCCTCTTATGGTTCAAGGTTCAACTTATCATAATGATAATATTTCATAGTACTGGGCCTGTTTACATGTAAAACTAATTCCAGTACATGAGCCGAGCTGTGTGACACTGCAAGGTTGTCATTTGCATTTACTGCAAAATACATTTACTAACCCATGAGATCCTCTCAGTCCTGTTTGCAGCTGACAGGGCTGGCTATTCTATAGCACCCATGCAACACAAAGGTTAATAGACATTTCTCATTCTGGGGAAACTTTAGGTATGATGATTTCATCTAAAACACATTGCCTCACCATCCAACTCCAAGAAGCATTAAAAATTTGACAATATTTTCTTTCAACTGCAATCTCCCGTAAATAAGCCCAGTATTGGGTGAACTTCATATTAAAATGATTGACGAGTGAGTTCTTGCATTATTTTCTCTTTAACCATATTCTGTTCTGGTATTCTTGTAAAGACTGTTCCTGCTGAACTCATCGCCAGTTTCTTGTGAGGAACTTTGTTAAGTTTATAGTATGATGCTTTTTTTATTTTGACGTTGTAAAGGTTGGCTGAATCGAGCAGGACTTGTAAATTAAAGAAAAAGAAACTGCATCTCTGCTGAAATTTAAATCAAATATGTTGCCCCCTGATGTAAATATTGAAAATCAAGTGTTGATTTAATACTTGTTTTAAAACTAACTTTTATCATATTGACTTCTAAAATTAACGAGAATTTTCTTTTTGATGATGTTTTCTTTACTTGTTTTGGAATGCTGGTATCGGCAGGATAAACAACCCTGAGCCCAACTAAACAAAGCTATTGATCAATGTGATATGCTGATTATGCAAGAGCATCATTGCCATCAAAACTGTGCTTGCAGTTGCCTAATGTGCGTAGGTACATGGGCTGCCTTTTTATCAAATATTTGATATTATTAGATAGTGGTCCGTAAATATACCATTTTTATGTTTGAAGAATTCAAACATTATGCAGGGGTTTTCGGCAAACCGGAAGAAATAGACCAAGATAGATAGATACCTAGGAATCAGGAATGTTGTAACAAAGATAGGAATTTCTTTTCTCCATGTCAGAATTTCGATTGTCTATGTGCACAATGAAAACAATTGTTTCATTGAATCACTGAGTTCCCTATTGTTCTGCCTCTGTACTCAGCCTCATAAACGAATTTAATGAATAGCTCCTGCCCTGCTGTACCTGGAAACGCGTTTCTTTTTTTGAACCAAGCCTTTTTTGCCCACAAAGTGCAAGCGGTATTATTCTAAATGTTTTTGGTCCTGCAATGTGGTCAAATTTCGATTTGCTCTTGATTTTCAGACATAATATTAGTAGGGCAATGTTTCGGGAGAGATCCATCTCCCATCATTGGGCAATGGGAAATGTGATAATAAGTAATGTGTTGTCAAATAATTTAGTAATGAAAAATGACAAATAATTAAGTAAAGTAATGACAAATAATTTGCCTTCAAAGCAAAGGTTGCTAAAGAGGTATTGGGGTATTGGCCTGTTTAACTTTGTGCCATTTGTTTGCCAATGCATTTAATATTGAAACAAGAAATCTCTATCAATCTGTTTCTTACGCATATTGGCATATCCTTTATTTTGCATTACAAAAGAAAAAGTCACTATTCAGTAATAACATAAAATTACATAATTTCATAGTTGTGGCTAGGTCTAATTAAAGGTACCCATTAGCCATGTTCGAAGAATGAGATCAGCGCAGATCAGCCTGAGATATTGGCTTGCAGCTTTCAGTGTGGATTAATCTCCACAATTGTTCCCTGTGATCCTAGCTGTTTCAGGCTTTGTTCCTGCTTTCCCCCGCAATCGTCATTGATCCCCATTTAGTTTCAATTTGCTCTCGCTTGTTTGCGGTAATTTCCTTTTCTCTGAGTTGCTCCTTCATCTTCTTCAGTGATTCCCTGTTTGTTCCATCTTGTCACCTCTCGTTTTCATTCATTCCCACCGATTTCTACTTCGTCCCATTGGTTCCCCCGATTCCAAGTTATTCCCACTTTGTTTCAGCATGTTACAATGGTTCCATTCAGTTCCGTTTTTTCCCACTCATTCCACGAGTTCCCAGCTTTTCTGTTTGTTCCAGATTTTAGCGCATGCTGGCTAATGGTTTCCTAATGAGTTTGTTGTTCAAACTCATGCCAAATTTCAGGGGTTATTCTAACGTGGTTTTGTTGCCGTTTTGTGGAACTGTAAATCTGGTTTGTGGTGCTGTGATTTATATTTTGTGGTGTTGTAAAAAATCTACTTGCAATATTTTTTTCAGCAGACTAGGTATCTTTTGGCACAACAAGAAGGTTAAAACATTAAAATATTAAACTAAAACAAAAACTTAAGATAACAGAAGATTTATGCAGTCCTTAATCTTAAAGTACCGCGAAGTAGTCCTTTCCCGTCATTATCAGATTTAAAAGAAGGAAATCTAGGAGTACTCGGAGGATGTCATGAGTTTGAAGCGAAAGCGTAGGGGTATCCAAGCGTAAGCATATGGTCTGGGGGCCGTATATTCCCTCCCCCCGAAGGCTGGTGGAAAACTCATGGGAGAATAGCGATTTCCGCTAACGGGAACCACCGTATGATGCGACGCCTCAGCCACATTGTCTCGGAATTGTGGATGCAAGTGAGGAGCATTCATCTCAGCACCGGATCAGATGTTTTGCATATCTGGGGTCCGAATCAGGGAACCTATTACCTAAACCACTCGTCAATCGAGGCTCCGTATCAGCAGAATGAACGGCTGTACAGTCCTCTTGCTCAATGTACTGCGTGGCAGATCCTCTGGTTTTGAGAGGTAACAGACTATTTTTAATCGAATAATAAACCAATATCCCGCTTGTAGAATAGATCTTATTTTTTCATTGGGCTACACTCTTTTTTTATAAGAATAATGCAGTCCTTAATCTTGAAATGTTTTAATTATTTATCTTCGTTGGCTATCTTCTTTGTCTAGACCTAATGCAACACTTTCTGTGTCAATGTACACCACTTTAAACCAACGCTGACGTCTCCCTTTCTCTGATTCTTTTTGCCTTCCTTGTTTCGATTTCAGCCACTCAATGACACTTTGTCGAGGACAAGCAGACAAGACAAATTTATGGTATCTGACTTGATAGCAAATTCATCCAACGATTATTTTCGAATGCACATCCCATAATTCAAGCAAAAAAATGCAACCTCATTCCTACTCTTCACATCTTCAGCAGAAAATCCCAAATAATCCTTATTCCAAAAACACTTCATAGGCTAGGCCTAAATACTAGGTACAAGGTAAATATATAAGGCGTTGAGGGATTCCTAATTTCCCACACTGAAGTTGTTTCAGTTCTCTTTTTGTCAACAGCAGAATTATATAACGCTTCACAAAAGATTTTTTAACAACCGTATAGTTTGTGGTGTTGTGAATTTTTCTTAGAATAACCCCTGCCAAATTTCGAAGACTGGGAACAACCTCTTCGATTGTTTTTATTGTATACATTTGAATTGCAATTAAAATAATTAATTAACTCAATGATTGTTTAGATTGTGTGCACAGAGAATAGAAATTCCTATCTTTTGTTACACATTCCTGATTCCTAGGTATCTAGGTATGTATGTAGGTATGTATCTAGGTCTATTTCTTCCGGTTTGCCGAAAACCCCTGCATAATGTTTGAATTCTTCAAACATAAAAGGGAAACGGGGAATGGGGAACATAGAAATGAAGGGAACCTCTAACAGGTGAAACAAGGAAATCTCTAGCAAATACATTTTTATGCCAAATGTTACATCTTTGTTTTAAGATAGCGGGCAAACACAGTGGCCATTCAACTAGTCTTTTTGAAATCACATGGTTTCTAAGAGTATTCTCTCAAAATATTTTAAAATGGAAAGCATTGAAGTGCTGCATATGCTACAAACATTTGAAACATACTGCAAAATTAAGCTTCTGTTCGTTAGTCTAAATCTGCTTTAAACTGAGAAAATATCTAAGAATTTTTGCTGAAATGTTAAATATAAAAGTCTCTAAAAGGGGGTTTATAAGTTGTGTATTCTTTTCTTTCTTTCTTTTGCTAAAGAAAAACTAATTTTTTTTTCTTTTTGCATCAAACTTCTGTGAAACTCATTTCTATACCGCGAGTCACCTGTATAATTGATTGTTAACAACATTCTTATTGTTATAATAGTTTAATTTTTCTTTCGCTCGACCATTTCCTCGTAATGAGATAATTTTTCGTGTAACTATGTTCCCCTGAAAACATATCATGTTTGAAAAAATAAGAATAATTCAAGAATATGCACAGGCTCAAAACGGACATTTCTTAAGAATATTGAGGCTGGACAGAGCTTATAATATTCTTATAAAAAAAGAGTGTACTCGATCAACCTCTATGGTCTTATATTCATAATTCGAGCCTTTTCACTATCATATATGAACAATTATTTTGCAAATGTTTTCAGTTTCATACTTTTGTATGAGGTGCTGGTTTCAGGTTCGTTTAAATGACACCTCTATAGTTGTCCCGAAAAGAAGACAAGATACAACCAACTTATGCTTTCTTTTGAGTGCCTTTTGTACGAAAAGAAATATCATCGAAACATCGAAGCAACCCGACACAGCCTCGTCAAGCCATGCATGTGACTTGAAAACAAGTTGAGCAGGAATGTCAGGATTAATTTGTTTTGTGGGCTTCCAAGGAGGATACACACTTTTTTATAAGAATACACACCTTATTTTTTGCCGAGCCTCGATTATTCTTAAGCTTATTCAATTCTGAGCCTGAAAATATTCTTAAATTATTCTTAATCATCAATGTTGTAAGTTGGCCTGAAGATCAAGAGAAATAAGTCTAATCTTTGTCATTTGTTATTTTATTGATAAAAAGAGTTACTGTATCAAAGAGTCAGACAGGATGTATGCATTTCAAAACAAATACAGTTGCCTGACAATCACACTTATTATGCAGTGTAAAAAACGCAGATAAATTAAAATGATCCTCGTCAAGCATGAGCCTCAGATTATTCTTAAATAATTCTTAAATTTCAGCAATTTTGAGCCTGAATATTCTTATAGACTGTATTCTTATAAAAAAGTGTGTATTATCCATCAGAATCTAAGAAAAGTTGACCACTTGTAGACAATTGGCGCATTAATATTACAGTAGAGGAAAGCAGACGATCATCATGGAAATTCCAGAGGAAGATATGCCATTGAAAAATAGCGTATTAGCTGAGGAAACTATAAGACTCTCAGAGTTATGGACGGCAAGGGAGACGAGAAAGAGCATCTGCATTACACGTATTTTTTTATAAGAAACTCTTTATAAGAGACCAAGACTCTCGAATCGCCAAACATTTAAGAAACTCCAGTACTGGAGGAAACGTTTTACCTCAAACAGCGAAAAATTTTCTTTTATTTTTCATGTTTCGTCTGCAATAAAGCATTTCTGTGACAAGTAAAGTAGACAAACTGGAAGGAAACCCATAAGCATTCAAATACGATCGGTAAATGGGTTCGAATTATTCAGATAGAATAACTATGTTACCAATATGGATATTCAAGAAACTCTTAAGAAACTTTCAGTACTCAAAATCTAAAAACTTTAAGAAACTTTTAGTACTGGGCCAGTGTTTCAGTTTCTTATAAAAAAAATACGTGTACTACTGGAAGTACAAGGACGACTGATAATTTCAAAATCATACTGTTGAATTTCCAAGGCCCACCCAGGGGCGGTCATGTCCCTATGGGGACAGTGGTTCTAGGTCTGTCCCCAAACTTGGCTTATTATTCTAAATAAGAGGCCACCTGTGTCCCAAAAAGTGGTAACTTCTTTCTTCTGAAAAACACGGTTTTTTCAACACGGTTTTTGGACAATTAATTGCTTAGCAAGGTTAGTCCCAAAAACTGGAAGTTTCGGCATCGTCAACGCTGGCTTTATTTGTCTTTCGCATTGGACACAGCCTTGAGTGCTTGAGACATAAAAACCTTTTGGCTTTTTTCCTCAATTTTATTGACACAGTCTTATCTTCGTACGATGCTGATTTCTGAATTTTGGCACTTTTGCCATGATTTGGTGAAATTAGCAAAGAGCTTGCGACAAAGTTGGAAACGCAGTTGTGATATGACGCAAAAAGTGGGTTAAATTAGAAAATGAAATGGGACACAGGTAGAACAAATCTCGTTATGTGATGAAAACTGGGTAAAATTGACAAAAAGGTTGTGACACTGGTGATGACGCTGTTGTGATGTGATGCTAAAAGTGGGTAAAATTACAAAATTCAATGGGACAAAGGTAACATCACTCTTGCCCTGTGATTAAAATAAGTGGGTATTTTTTAGCCGGAGTTTGGACACACGTAGCAACGGTGTATCTGAGATCAAGCAACTGAGTGGTTCGTTTTGAGCGCTTTACATGACTTACAGATATGGACAATTGATATAACTTGCAGAAAAAGTCGGATATTCTAGAACGAGATAGAAAAAAATGAGGGTAAACAGCTTTGTCCCAAAAACTAGTAATTTTAGAAGGTTTCTCTCTGGACCCTATCAAAAAATGTGGGTAGTTTATTTCCTTTCTCAGGACAAAGGTGGGGTCAAAAATTTCACTATACATGACCGCCCCTGGTTTTCTCTTTTTCCATTTCAGGAATAAGTTTGGTCTGATATCTGAAGGTTTATATTTTGTTATTTTATACTGTAGTTGCTGCAAGAGGAAGAGCTATGCCTGGAACAAGGGGAAGAGGCTTCTTTGCAAGAAGATAAATGAAGATAGCATTATTGTATTATCCATGAGGAATTTCCAGTATGGTAAATTTTGCTACTTCACTTGCAGTTAACCATTTCTCCTTTTGCCAAAAATGGTGATAAGAAATCAAACTATCTTGCTAACAAAACATTTATTTGTTTTTATTTTCACAGTATGTAGAAGTTGTTTTTTTACAAAGAAATAAAGGGACTGTGATATTACCCTGTTTTGTGGTGTCATTTTGTGGTATTACATTATTTCTAATGAATAATACTAGGAACCAAAGTAATTGGCCCACCAGTTGAGGAATACAGCAGCCATAGTTGCCCACAGGGTAACTGTAACATTTGCTAAGTGTTACATATGTACTTGGGAAAAGACTGGCCTGGTCAGGTGGAATTGTCCTTCTGACTCATAAATACATATTGAAACTTTATTTCTTCAATTCCCTTACAGTTTTAGAGTTCAAAAGTTTGACAAATATATACTGATTAAAATGTCAGGTAATCAAATAAGTGAGCTTCTTGATCTCCCTTGATCCTGTTTAAGGACACTCGGGATTTTACTCAGAAAACTGTATCTTATCTTGCATCTCTTGATGCCTCTGAGTGCTATAAGAGCAGACCTGAGCCAACCACAACACTACTTTAGTTGGACCTCTAGTGCTCTTTGTAAATCTTTTTTAAGGACTAATCCAAATTGGCAGAAAAGTTTGGATGCATGACAAGAATATCAAAAAGATGTGCTCAAATGACCCATGTAATCCCATTGTTGACACATCCAAACAGGTGTTGTCCTTGGTGTTGGTTTTTCATGAAAATTGGCTGTTGATACACGAGTTTAGGTTGAATTTTGGTGCTTGAGACATATCTTCCGAGTTTGCAAAGATTGTTGTGAGTTTAGTTTAATTGTTTCAAGGAAAATGTTGTTTACCAACCATAAAAAAGCTTCAATTTCTCTTTTTGCTTGTTGTAGGTTTCTTCCTGACTTTTGGTGTACTTTTTTGGAAAACCTCTGTATATTTGCTTTTCATTCAATCTTCTTCATCTTGTTTCATCCCTCTGTAGAGTACACCATCTTGATCAAGGTCATAAAGATAAGTAGATTGGCTGATGGTGAATTGGTGAGGTCTATCAATGGTTAAGTGATTATTTTTGAATCTTTGTACTCTTGATTTTAAGTTTTAACTGGGATTGAAATTGTAGAATTCCATATCTGACTGGAAACTCCAACATTTCTTGCTCTACAAGGGATATTGTCCTACTTAATCATGTCTCTGACCAGCTGTGGCAAAATAGAGGAGATTGCTAAAATGTTTTGGAATTGATTATAGAAAGATTAATTTACTAGATGATCTCGAATGAGCTAAAGTGTTTGCATTTTGTCTTGCTATTTTTCTTTCTTTGATTAATTATTTTCAACAATAACTATGTATTTACTAAGAATATTACACAACAACGAAAGAATAAACATTTTACATGTTGCATACTATAGCTATTTTTAGTTATAGCAATCATGAAAATGAGAAATATGCATTATAAAATACATCTGTCACAATTTACTACTCTCTACTTCATTATTATTATTTTTTTTTATCACAGGCATATAGGCCGAGATGGCCCTTAACCTACATACACATATATTGAAATTAAACTACCAAAAAAATTAAATTCATTCTAAATTACACTGAGAAGAAATTGAAAAGACATTGAAGAACAGTAAATCACTCTAGACAATTATTTTTTGTGGTATGTACAGTACAGGCCATAAATAACTTCTACGCGAATTCGTACGAATACGAATTCGAATACGAATTTGGTGTTTTCTTTGCGAATTTCGCTGCGAATTTGTTGCGCAATGCCTTGTGCTCAAGTGCTAATCGTTTGCGAAAATAAGGCGTCTAGAATCTTATGCGAAATGATATCAAACACGGAAGAATTTATATAAAAAGGTCATGGAAAAAATAATGAAGTATTACAATTTTATCCTGTTTTAAACGCCGTTTTAAATCAAAATAATCCTGTTCGAAATCCGGGGAGATTTTATCTATTAGAATAAACGTAACCTTTGCTAATGAAGCGGAGAAAACCAAGTTTTGTCAGTCGCTTTCCGTGCTTGACGCAAAATATTGCTTTCCATTTGGATTCTTGTTTCCTCCGAAAATATTACATTCTTGAAATTCTCTTCACTTTCCATTATTCTCAAACAAAAATCTAGCCTGGTCTTTCTGTTTTTTTTTTGTCAGAAATTAATAAACGGGTTTTTTGGAACTTCCAGCCGAGCTTTCTCCTGACTCGCTGAACTGCTCACCTCGACACCAAATTGAGCCCGTAACACATCACGAAGTTCCAAAGAGCTTTATTCATTATTTTCTTCCGTCTTCCGATCAATAAAATTAAAATGATCGGGTTTTAACTTGGCATCTCTTCTTTTTCTTGGCAAATCTACAATTAGTCCTGTTCTTTCATATTTTCTAAAGAACGCCGCCATACTCTGCCTACTTACTCGAATGCCGTCTTCTTCAGCGAAGCTCTTGAAACGAAACACCTGGTATTTTTCTTCCCAATTTTAATAATCTTGATCTACCGTATAAATTTCAGTCTCCCCATGCCAATGCCGCACTGAATTATAACTTTTTTCAGTTTGCATGGTGTGATGCTTCGATCTTATTCAATCTTGATTTCGCAAATCATTTCAAAATTCAATGAAATTCGCAAATTCTTACACAATTCTATTCTCACACTCTTTTTCTTTTTCAAAAGCGATTTCGCAAACGAAATTCGTTTTCGAATACGAATTCGCAATCAAATTTCGTTGGCTATTTTCGCATGTGCGAATTTTGAAAGTTTTCGCATGAATTGGCACGAAAACAAGGCTAAGTTATTTCTGGCCTATACTGTAATAAGATCAAGTAAAAGTGTTTATGGTTTTATCACTTGAAAAATGGTGTAAAATTCAAGTCAGCAATGAAAAGCATACCATAAATTAATGCTGTAAAAACATTAGAAATCAGTTGTTCTTATTACTTGTGATTCCATTATTTAAAGGATATATTGTTTTGAATAACTGACAGAGAGATGATACAGTTCCTAAGCTACCAACAATACCTTCTGGTAATTTTGATGCCCACAAAAAGCCACCAGGAAGCCAATGTATTGCATTTATCATATCAACTGAATATTCACAGATATCAATCAACAAATATTTATGTTTTCTTTTTAGTTCCATTAGCTGTTCAGGGAGTTGGTTGCAACTTTGAATATTTTCATTTTCAAGTTGACTCTGTTGTCTGAAAAAAATTTTGTTCAACAGTTAAAAGTGGCAAAGCTGGCAATAGAATAATGCTTGAATCATTTTTACCATCTTAAATTCTTATGTGTTTGTTTATGGATGAAAACTGGTGCAACACACTTCTTTATGTTACAGGTTTCCCTTCCTGGTAGTGCCTTCTTCTGACAATGCCTGTCAATCAGATAATAATTTGCTTGAAGGAGGTGATTTGTTAATAAACAAGAGGGGTGATTTTGAACCTGCATACCTTTCAACAGCCTCTAAAGGATAAGGCATTGTTATGTCTGTTATAAATGGGTGATTCAGGTATCTCAAATAAGGTATCACAGCATAATCGGAGGAAGAAAATCGACAGGTCCCTATAATACTTTCTTAACATTGTTTGGTGATTATGTCAGGAAAAGATTTATTCATAAATAAATTGGAGCTTACTTTTGTATCACTTCCTTTTTAAGGGCTAACTCCTTTTCTCTTAAAAGTAAAATTTTTCTTATAGACATCATCAGTGCCATGCAAAGTGATATTAACCAAAGAGCACAACCAAAATGCCAAAGGTGTTCAGATCTGCCTCTGAGAATTCCAACATCACGTGCCCAGGCTATGTGTTCAACTGGGTAATAGCACTGATCAACTAAATTCTGAATGACTTGAAATACTCTGCATATGTTATCATCACTCTGTTTTAAAAAGAAAATCAAATTTAGCAAGCACAAACTTGTTAAAGGGTTTTTCTCCCAGACATCGATTATGTTGGATTGACAATAAGTCCTATTATTTATCCCTGCACCAAAAACAAAAAAGATTCATATAGGGTATGCAACAAGCTGTCAAGAATAACATGGAAACCACTGGAAATGTCAAAAAATAAAAATTTCTCTTGTTTCCTGGCATATAGATGTCAAAATCACATTGAGACTGTTGGCATGGACCCTGGGTTGTAAGATGAGAAACTATGAAAGAATTTTTCAAATATCAATAGTAAGGAGAGCAGATTTTCCAAAACGTCAAGCTATGTCCTGGATGGAAAAAACTGAGAGTTGTTTTGGTGGGGGGGGGGGTGGAATAATAATGTCCTGGGTGGAAAAAATTGAGAATTGTTTTGGTGGGGGGGTTGGAATAATAATGTCCTGAATGGAAAGTTTTCGAAAAATCTATTAGTAGGGAGGATGTCTATTAGCGACCTTAGAGTAAGTACAGTACATGGAATGCAGCCTGGAGGGCATGTTAAAATATTTCTGATGAATTTCATCTAGTCTATTAAAATTGGGTTGATGCATAGAGCAAAGTGAAGGTGAAATGGTGTTTAAGTGCCAGTCGCTAGTATCTCAGTAGTAGATTAACTAATCGAGACCTTGACCCTGGCTGTGACGCTACCATGGCTGGTCTCGAACCCTGACCACTGAGCTTCTGACACCAAAAGTCAGCTGGATTACACCACAACGCCACCACCTTCTACCATGAACAGCAGGGCAAAGGTGTAGTTTTTTAAAAGCAACATAGAATGGATCATAAGCTGGGTTCAGGTTTTTTTAATTGAGATTTTTGCTAGATTTATCAATACCCCGATTTCAGATTTATCAATACTTTATGTTTATTTATTGATACGGTACTTATCAGCTTATTGGGATATTATTCGAAAAGTGTGCTGGTTAAATTTATGGAGTTGTTGTTTGCAGTCATTTCTTTCGGGAAGTGAATAATTAGATTCAAGAAGTCTCTCCCTCTTTTACCTTTTTTCCAAGACCATATCCAAAACTCCACTGAAACATGGCCATGTCATCAAAAAGTCGGGTCAACACTCGTAGGTTGGAAAATTCTTGCGAAAGCACAGAACAAAACCTCTCAAATTTCATATATTTATATCGTCTTGCAGAACTACTTAATAACTGCAGTACATAGGATAGTAATCTCACAATTTTATCCCTACCCCTGTATGTTTCGACAAGTTCAAGAAGAGAACTAAGTTTGTCTTTCCTTGCCGCCATGTTGTTTACCGTCTAACACTTGGAGGAAGATTCATCTCGTGGATAGGTCAAGTGCGCCGATTCACATTCCACTGGATCACCCTGGAGAACGTCTGTGCAGTACTGTGGGGGATATTCAGTACTGTGGAGGGTGTTCAGTACTGTGGGGGGATACCATCAGTACTGTGGGGGGATACCATCAGTACATTGGAGGGTGTTCAGTACTGTGGGGGGATACCATCAGTACTGTGGAGGATACCATCAGTACAGTGGAGGTGTTCAGTGCGTGTGGAGGGATACCATCAGTACTGTGGGGATACCATCAGTACTGTGGAGGATATTCAGTACTGTGGAGGATACCATCAGTACTGTGGAGGATACCATCAGTACTGTGGGGATACCATCAGTACTGTGGGGATACCATCAGTACTGTGGAGGATATTCAGTACTGTGGGGGGATACCATCAGTACTGTGGAGGATATTCAGTACTGTGGAGGGATACCATCAGTACTGTGGAGGGATACCATCAGTACTGTGGGGGGATACCATCAGTACTGTGGCGGGTTTTCAGTACTGTGGAGGGATACCATCAGTATTGTGGGGAATCTTTTCAGTTCTGTGGAGGGTGTTTAGCGATGTGGATGGATAAAATCACTGTGTGGCGCTTGATCAGTACTGAAGAAAGCAAATCTACATTTAATTCCTCTCCTTTTGTTCAAGTTTTTATAGTTCCTAAATCTTGGTTCCCACTAAACAAAAGATGCATTAAAAAGGAGTTAGAAATGCAATAAGGAAATGCGTTTAAAACGTGTCAGCAAACTAAAAATTATTGCACTCATTCACACTACAGCTTAACTTTGACGCATTTCAGGTTCATTTCTTTCATTTGACACATTTTGCTATTATTTTCGCAAGATGGAACAAGATATTGTTATAGATATTAAGAAGTTGCTTTTGCTTATAATACTCGATAATATTGCGGGGAATTCGCAGAAAAAGGAAAGTAAGGACGAAGTTGCATAGAAAGCGTAGGTTTTGGGAATAGGAGATTTACACCAAAACATTGGAACTGAGACTTCCTTCGGCAAAAACAAACAAGTATCCAACACATTACTTATGATACCCATCCACAGTACTGAACACCCTCCACAGTACTGATGGTATCCCCCCACAGTACTGATGGTATCCCTCCACAGTACTGATGGTATCCCTCCACAGTACTGAATATCCTCCACAGTACTGATGGTATCCCCCCACAGTACTGAATATCCTCCACAGTACTGATGGTATCCCCCCACAGTACTGATGGTATCCCCCCACAGTACTGATGGTATCCCTCCACAGCACTGATGGTATCCCTCCACAGTACTGAATATCCTCCACAGTACTGATGGTATCCCCCCACAGTACTGATGGTATCCCTCCACACGTACTGAACACCCTCCACTGTACTGATGGTATCCCTCCACAGTACTGATGGTATCCCCCCACAGTACTGAACACCCTCCAATGTACTGATGGTATCCCCCCACAGTACTGATGGTATCCCCCCACAGTACTGAACACCCTCCACAGTACTGAATATCCTCCACAGTACTGCACAGACGTTCTCCAGGGTGTGGATGCAGACAGGTGAGGTGATCCTCTTGTGGAGTACGGTTACCAGATTTTGGTCAGAGCCCGGGGGTCAAAGGGTTGAGGGGTGCCGTGCCGCCATAATCTTTTGTTGGGATATTTACGAAATTTGGACAGAATTGTTCTTGGATTTTAGTAAGGAAATTTTTATATTCAGGGCCGTCATTCTCCCATTCTAGAAGGAAATGGACTTCATTTTCTACTTTATGTTTACAAGATGTGCAAAACCTTTTCTCTCTTTTTATCCGCGGTTTACAATGTCTTTCTTTTTCTATCTGTAAGTAATGGTCACTGAGTCTTAATTTTTACAGTGTTCTTCTATGCTTTCTTTTTGTTATAATAGTCCGGTGGCCAGTTGAGATGACCTTGACATCGAGTACATATGGGTTTTTATTTTATTTTCCGTTTGTATGGTCATAGAAGACTCGAAAAAGCCAAACTTGCCCCTTCCAAGTGTTGGGCAAATTTTTTTATGACCTGCCGAATATGCGTAATGTCCAAGGTAAAAAATGCATCAAAAATTTTTTTGTAAATTGTCAAAACATGGTGTTGTTTGGTCTCATTCGAATGGAAATTGACTCTAGATTTCGAATATAGCATCAAGACATCTGATTTTTATAAAAAAGAATCAAAAAAGAAAACCTAAGAAAAATGTTCTTTGAAAAATTATCTTTAGTTAGTTAGCATAGCTTGTACGTTAGTAAGTTAGTTAGTTAGCTACTTTGGAAGGTACTAAAATAGTAAAAAAGTTAGTAAGTTTTTTAATTAGTAAGTGAGTTAGGTAATTAGTCAGTTAGTTAGTTAGTCAGTTGGTTAGTTAGTTAGTTAGTTAGTTAGTTAGTTAGTTAGTTAGTTAGTTGGGTAGTTAGTTTTTCAGTTAGCTAGCATAGCTTGTAAGTTAGTCAGGTAATTAGTTAGCTTGAAAGATAGTAAGTTAGTTAGTTAGTTAGTTAGTTAGTTAGTTAGTTAGTTAGTTAGTTAGTTAATAAATTAGTTAGTTAGTAAGTTAGTTAGTTACTTAGCATAGCTTGTAAGTTAGTCAGATACTAAGTTAGTTAGTCAGTTAGTTAGTAGTTGGTTAGTTAGATAACTACTTAGTTAGTGACTTAGTTAGTAAGATAATTAAATAGTTAGTGAGTTAGTTATTTGGTTAGTTAGTTAGAGTAACTGTTAAGTTACTTAGTTACGCTCAAAAATATGATGAGTGTTCCAAGTAATTCTGGCAGGCATTGTAGCTAGTTTAGTTAATTAACTAACTAACTAACTAATTAATTAACTAATTAACTAACCAACTAACTAATTAGCTATCTAAAAAACTAACTAACTAACTATGTAGCTAAGAAACTAACTAGCTAACTAACTAACTAACTCACTAACTAACTGATTAAATAAATAACTAACTAGCTAACTAACTAATAACTATCTAGCTAGTTGCCTTACTAACTAGCTAACTAATAAAGTAACTTACGAACCACCTTACTACCTTTTAAAGTACCTAACGAACTAACTGACTAATTTACAAGGTATTCTAACTAAGTAACTTACTGACTATCTAAAAACTTAACAAGTCAGATAACTGACTAACTCACTAACTATAACTAACTAACTAACTAACTAACTTGCAAGCTATGTTAACTAACTAACAATCTGGTAAACAAACTTATTAACTAATTAACTAACTTACTAACTAACTAATTAACTAACCAACTAGCTAGTTACCTAACTAAGTAGCTAACTAGCAAATTAACTCACTAACTTACTATCTTCTAAAGTAGCTAACGAACTAACTTACTAACTGACTTACAATATTCGGAAATAGCTAACTAACAAACTGATTAACTTACAAGCTATGCTACTTAAGTAACTAACTAACTAAATAACTAACTGACTAACTAACTAACTAAGTAAGTAACTACGTAACTAACTAGTGATAAGACTAACTAATAAAACAAACTAACTATTTAACTAACTAACAAACCAACTAATTAATTACCTAACAAACTAACAAACAAACTAAATTTAACTAACTAACTAACTAATTTGCTAACTGATTTACTAACTAACTAAATAATTAACTAACTAACTAACTGACTAAATAACTAGCAAACTAACTAAATAACTAACTAACTAACGAACTAAATATCTAACTAACTAACTAACTAACTCATAGACAGGGTTTTTTCCGCAACAATATAGCAAAGAGGGTAACCTTGGGTTTTTTCAATGAAATCTACTAAAAAAAGGTCGGGGAACACGAATCCAAGATGGGCCTTCAAAAATTTTCACCGGAAGTAGCCTTAATTAATGCCTAATTAGGCCTAATGAAGTCAATCAAAAAAGTCGCACTTTTTCAAATCTGATTACTGCAATATGTAGACTTTGAAACGCTGAGTAAAATTGTCTTTGATTGTATTTCAATACAACCTACCAATTTCGAGAAAAACTCGTTTGAAATTATGATGACGTCATCACCATTATGATGAGTACAGACCTGGATTCTACATTTCAGCTTGTATAACTTTATAGGTTGGGGTGCAATAGTCACAAAACCACTAATTATGCGATAAATGTACGCTAAGACACCAGAATGATGATTATTGGGTGTGGTTCTGACATCATATAGGGGTCCGATGACGTCATGGGGGCAAATGACGTCATAGTGGACCAAAATGATGCCCAGTCATCCATGAGCCAAAAGGCGTTGTGAAGGACTACTCATGTTCGAGATTTGAAGTTTTAATATCAAACCTGCTTGAAATGGCGAGAGGTCAAATTTGTTATACAGTATTCATAATGGGATTCCTATTGTTTATGCAGTGAACCCCCTTTCTTCGTTTTTCCAAATTTGCGGTGGGGCTTATTATGCTTATTATCCTGTCATACATACACGTATCGCACTGTAAGCGGTTTTTTGACAATTCGACTCCTATTTCTGAAGTTAAGCGAGTTGATAAAAGCCCATACTGAGCCTTAGGACGATGACGTCATCATTATTTCAAACGAGTTTTTCTCGAAACTGGTAGGTTTTATTGAAATACAGTCAAAGACAATTTTACTCAACGTTTCAAGATCTACATATTGCATTAATCAGATTTGAAAATCACTAACTAACTAACAACTATCTAACTAGTTACCTAACTAACTAGCTATCTAATAAAGTAACTTACTAACCACCTTATATATCTTCTACTAAGTAGCTAACGAACTATTTCGGACGGAAAAATTTACAAGGTATTCTAACTAAGTAACTTACTGACTATCTAAAACCTAACTAGCTATCTAACTAACAAACTAACTGACTAACTAACTTAAAATCTTCTAAAGCAGCTAACTAACGAATTGACTAACTTACAAGCTATGCTACTTAAGTAACTAACTAACTAAATAACTAACTGGCTAACTAACTAACTAAGTAAGTAACTACGTAACTAACTAGTGATAAGACTAACTAATAAAACAAACTAACTATTTAACTAACTAACAAACCAACTAATTAATTACCTAACAAACTAACAAAAAAACTAAATTTAACTAACTAACTAACTAATTTGCTAACTGGTTTACTAACTAACTTACTATCTTCCAAAGTTAACTTGCTAACTCACTAACATACAAGCTATGCTAACTAAAAAACTAAAGATAATTTTTCAAAGAACATTTTTCTTAGTTTTACTTTTTTGATTTTTTTGTAAAAATCAGATGTCTTGAGCAATATCTTTTGATCTATACATACAGAAACTAACCTTAATGCTATATTCAAAATCTAGAGTCAATTTCCACTCGAATGAGACCAAACAATACCATGTTTTGACAATTCATGAAAATTTTTCGATGAATTTTTTACCTTGGACATGACGCATCTTCGGCAGGTCATAAAAAAATTTGCCCAACACTTGGAAGGGGCAAGTTTCGTTTTTTCGAGTCTTCTATGACCATATAAACAGAAAATAAAATAAAACCCATATGTACTCGATGTCAAGGTCATCCTTGAAATTCGCATTTGGCCACCGGACTATAAAAAGGTGGCCATAAAAGGTCCAAAAATAAGCAACTTTTTGAACATGGGCCGAGCGAAGTTGCTTATAAAAAAAACTGCGTGTATGCGTTTTAAAAATTAGTGCTTTGTAACATTCGTCAATGTAAGGTTTCCAGTATTTGTTATAATGTTGTTTGGAAAAGTGTTGATATTTTGTCTTTCAGTCATGTTTGCTAACTTATTTATGTAGGATACAACCGTCTTTCGACTTGTTATGGACTTCATATTCGATCGAGAGCTAGTGATACCAAAGAATCTGGTTCAGAATGGTGCATGATGTGTTTATTGAAGTTTTCATTCTGCAATTTATCCCCGGGGGGAGGTACTTCAATATGTAGACATACCAGACGTGCCGCTCATATGGATGGGTTTTTACGACTGAAATTCTCTACACATGGGTCTGATATTCTGCTCGATTCTGGTTGATGGGTTGGTATTTTAGGATTTTCTTACCAAAAGGTCCCATTATGATTTACCGCAAAGACGCTGCGTACGTTTGGGCGATCCTGCATCCACAAATCAGTAGCGTACCATATAAATC
This sequence comes from Chrysaora quinquecirrha, assembly GCA_014526335.1. Lineage (NCBI taxonomy): Eukaryota > Metazoa > Cnidaria > Scyphozoa > Semaeostomeae > Pelagiidae > Chrysaora > Chrysaora quinquecirrha. The sequence goes on along the minus strand of JACTAT010000064.1, from coordinate 657,584 downwards.
CGTTATTGCATGCAACAGCTTCTTTTAATTGATCCGCTTCCTGAGCTGTCAGTTGTCGACGAGCAGAAAAAGTCGACCCAAATTTTTGTTTTTTTTTTCAACCCATTCAACTGAAGTAACTGAACAAGCAGTGTCCGACCACGCATTTTCTTGCCAATAAATGTCGACATCAAGATGCCACGCATCTTACTCGCCTTTCCGGGTTCTTTCTCCTTCGCCCCTGAAAATAATGGGAATATTTGTTGGCCGCCATCAGCTCGAATGCAGACTTGCAAAGTGCATTGTCTCTGGTCTAGCTCTGATCCTGCCTGACTGATCCACGTTTTGGAATGTTTATTCCCGTATGTATCTTTTGATCAACGACAAAGGGCAATGGCGATTGGTCCACGTTAAATCGTTGAGATGATAGAGCAAGTCCCAATTTACTGCCGTATGATCCCGAACCAGCACCAGCTTGAATTAAACGTTCTCTCGTTGTACTTTACAATTTCATCAATTCATCTCTGAAGACTTCTAGCCTTGCTGCGGTTTCTTTGCCTTGAACGTATTCGGACATTGCGTCTTTTCAAAAACGTTGTGATTACTTGTTTTCTTACAAATGCTGAATCACCTCCATGCTCCGTTTGTTTGGCTCGACTATTGACTAAACAAACACCTTGGTAGGTTTGTATATTTAGTTGCTTGCCTTTGTTTCTTGAACAGTTTTATTTGGGGACTGGTTGAAGCAGATATGACACTGTCGTTAACCATTGACTTATTCCATACTTTGCGTGAATTGCTGACCCGTGTTTTGTTCTCTTTCTTCTCTTCATTCACGATATTTGGATTCTGCTGGACATCAGCCTCGTTGAGATAAGCTGTCCTGACCAACTCGTTCACCGACAAAACGAATACAGACATCAGTGGATCGTGCTTTAAATGATTTGCTATTTCTCTAGGTGATCAGCCTTACTTTTCTTGCATACAACATTGTGTACACCCAAACCTTTGAGCATTGATAAATGTCTCTTTGTAACAAGGACACATTAAACTTTTACTAACGTCATAAATTTCAACTTCGTCTGTGATATTGACTTCAACGTCTTCTTCTTTTTGCTGAACAATTTTTCTAAAGCCGAAAAATCCCAATTTTTTCTAAAGCCTTGGCTAAACGATCAAACAGTGTTGGTCATTGTTGTACAGCATTTTAAATTTGCTGTACAACAAATGTTTGACCGTTTGGCCACGTCTAAAAAACATTGGTTAACAAGAAAAAGTAACAGACTTTGTAGCGTGATGTTTTTGAAAAATTTCAAAAGCATTTTTTGCTTGACGCAAGCAAAAAATGTTCGACGAGCAATGTTTTTGGACGTGGCCAAACGGTCAAACATTCTGCTTGACAAGCAAATCTCAAATGTCGGATCAACAATGTTTGATTGTTTGGCCATCTGAAACTATTTTACAGAAGCTAACTTCTGTGTAGTCGTCTTTTGTATGAGTTAGAGAAAATGCGATATGAAAGCTGTTTTTAGCTTCATAATAGCAAGATAAAATAAGAGAATCAAGACAGTCTAAATCTTGCCACTTTAGCCTTATTTTCTTCATGCTTCTTAAAAATGTTGTGGGTATTTTATGCGAATATTGAATGCAAACAACTGTATTACTTCATCGTCCAAACATTGATATTCAGGAACCAAAACGCAAAATAAACCTACAAGAGTCTTTTTACAAAAATAGCAATAGCGTGCTGTAACAAATTTTCGGAAAATTTGTAAAAAGGTGTTTTCACTAAACATGAGAAAAAATATTTTTGCTCCGACGTTGTGTTTTTACTGAAATTGGGGTGAAGTTATTGTATTTTATCTGAAGTCCAGCGTGTGAAGATGAAAGTATTATCAGATCATCCGCGTAAAACAGACAAGTGATTGGTTCAATTATTCTGATTTAATACCGTCAACTCCCCCAACCAATACATTTGTGTAAATATTTAAAAGAGTAAGGCTCTTCGAACCCCTCTTGAGAGCTTTAACAATTTATTAACGAATTTTTTATTCAGAGGTAACACAATTAGATTACATAACTATTATAAACATATGAACTGGTAAATATTTAAAATAACAATGACGCTAAGAAAACGTTAATAAGAGAGAACTGCCGAATCCACAGAATCCTCCTTTGCACTTTCAGTACCCTCAAGAAAAACAACAATCATTTTCTTACTTATAACGACAATAAAGAGACAACAGTTCAAAAGTACAGAAAGATACAACTTTGTAAATCTATTAAATAACAAAGTATTACATATGCTATAGTGACCATTTCACCAGTTACGTGATTGTATTAAAATAGTGCAATTTAACCGATTTTTAACATCTTGTACAGAAAAAACGTTGTTTTCGAAGGGCCCATTTTATATGGTGCGTTTGTGTCCAGCTTTTCCAATATATTCATATAACAGCATTACTCTTTCTTTAACTTTCCTGGAGATAATATGAAAAGAAAATTAATGATGGATAAAACGCTGAGACAATTATATTTTACATTGAAGGGTAGCAATGTCATTTGTCATTTGATTCATAGTCAAACTAGACACTCCCGGAAGCGAGAGCAGGGTAGAAGTAAAACCAGAGAAATATAAGTTGTTCCTCAATTTTTGCTACTTAAGCCAAATGACCCACCAACAGCAAATTGAAATGGTTGCCCAAGCAGAAAGATTCTCAGCTTGCTTACAAGTGAGTATTATCAAAGATTCAAGATTGGAGGATGTTCGCTTACTAAGAATTCAGAAACTGAAAGTGGACTGGAAGGGATGCGTGATGGAACCTAAAAGCGTTGGAATATTAGTTGAATTTGTCGCAAATGCTCTAAATCTTTACATGTATTTGCTGCAATCATTCATTTCATGTTAGCTTTCAGCATCAAAGCCAAGGAGAAACCCCTTAGACCTGGTTTACCGAGTGGGCTTTTTTTCAACGTAAAAATAGATGTTACACTCATTTGTATTAAATAAGAAACTATGCTCTGAGCCATATAGTAGGGTTTCTTAACTTTGAGGACAACTGATTTCTTGCAAAATTTCTTAACTTAAAAATTGAAACTTCGAAAATTTCGTGAAATAAGGATTTAATATGAAGTCAAAATATGGACTTTTCTAGAATTGACACTAAGTATGATAGCTTTGGGGATTATTTCTACGTAAACATCACAAAAAGCACATCAGTAAAATAGAACGCTGAATTAAGAAGCTGAAATAGTTTCTTAGTTTTCGTTTTATTCCTTAATCCATATAGAAGAGTTTCTTGATTTTTAGAAAAAAGGCATATAGTTGCTTATAGTCATTTTCTTGTAAAAAAAATTAGTGCAGCACTTGCAGGGACATCTGACTAATATCGAGTCATACTTCATTAATGGTAACTTCATCACAACAAAATCGTTGACATCTGAAAATATCAAAGTTCTGTGTAATAACTTACTTTCACCATGGACTAAGTATCTGGAAACTGCTTTGAGAATTTCATCCAGGAATATCACAGGCACAGAGAATTTTAAAACTGCCATCCACTGAGTCCAACTTAATGGTGTAACCCGGAAAATTGCCTGTCACGAGAATGGAATATTATTATTCTCTGAGTAATAAAATTTGTGCAGGTAACGGCGCAAGATTAAGTTATCAAAAGAAGAAAAAAAAGACAAGGTGGAAACAATAGGAAAATTTTCAAAGATTGGAGCATTCAAAGACACAAAGTCATACACGATTGCTATAAACAAATAATTACCTTCATGAAAGGCGCATATAGAATCAGGAAATGCATCAACATCGATGCCGTGATAGCAGTAAGCAATGACCAGTTTCTCCAAGGTGGCATAACCCATAAACTTTGATTCTCGCTTATGCTATAAAAAAATTGTAAGACTTAATAGTGTGAAGAGAATATTTGGTTTGGGTGTTCTCTTGGTAGCTGAAATATTAACTGGCTTTTGCCAAGTTCGTTTCAAATGTTAACAATCAAAAACATTAAAAAATGATGGTCAAACAAAATACAAAAAATTTGATCAATTACACATACCTATTCAAAGCATTCAACATTTCTATTGTAACTAGAACTGATAATGCCATGGTCATTGGTTCTAAACTTTTGAATACAGAACAGTCGATTCCTTCAAAAGCAACGGAGTTGACAAAGCACTGATGATGATGAGAAAGCTGGAAGAATGATATCTGTGGTCCTCCTTCATAATACATGAACCACCATGCAGATGAAGCAACTGTAGCAGCTCCAACGTAAACTAATGAAAAAAATAAATAATTACCAATAAATTTTCTCATTGTTACAAAAATATGATTGACATACAACAACTAACAATGCAAAAATCATATCAAATTATTCCATCTGAAATAAAACTTGATACATAACGCGATAAAGATACGTCTTGAATTCTCGCAGTCTTTCTCAGAATTAGTATCGCCTATTCGTGAAAAAAGGCTTTCATTTCAAAAACAAAATCAACACCTACTAGACAGGGTTTTTTCTTGAAAAAACTGGCTCAAAGCTTAACCTCAAATTTTATTACACATTTTGACTAAATCGAGCATGGAGATTTCAAATCCGAGATGGGCCAAAAAAAATTTTGACCGGAAGTTGACTTTTTTGCTTACGTCATCAACATGTGAAAAATGTACTTTGAACCCCTATAAAACTTCGCAAGTACAAATTATGACAAAACTAACTTGATATATGAGCTCTTCACAGTCAGAGCTTTCGAACGATGTATAATTTTTTTTTTCCAAATTTTAAGTTTTTAGTTATTCTTTATTTGATGACGTCATCATAGTCTTCAAAACAGGCAGAACAACAAGGAAAGATAACTTAGAATTAACGTTTGAACGGATTGAGCTCTTTATCCTGAAGTAATTACGACAGATTTGACGCATTCTCAAGAATTGCGGCATCACTGGTATAAACCCATGCTGGTTATTGACTTCCTGGCATTTCTGGGTTTCGCAACATTTACATTTCGAACGAGGATGTCAAATTCAGTACGTTTCCACTTAGTTCTTCATCCTGAAGTAAACGCAACAGATTTGACACCTTTTCGAGAAATACGGCATCTCTGGCATCAACCCATGTCGGTTATTGACATTTCCTGGCATTTCCTGGCTTGCAACATTTATATTTCAAATGAGGACGTCAAATTATGTACGTTACCACTTAGTTCTTCATCCTGAAGTACACGCAACAGATTTGACACCTTTTCGAGAATTACGGCATCACTGGCATCAATTCAATTCAATTCAATTCAATATTGTTTGTAAAATACATCAAATTAATACAAAGTCTAAAAAAGTATGTATTTTACGCGACCCAAGAAAAGCAAAGCTTATCTAGCTTGGGCCGCAACTAAAAGATAAAAGGAAATTATAATTTATATATATATAATTCCAAGGCTACATATTTTTTTCAATCTTTTGTTTTTTTTAAATTTTTTTTTTTTTTTTGTCTTTTATTACAACAATAATAACAACAACATAATTTGTAAGAAATTAAAGAGAAACAAGTTCTTAAGCTAATTGTTGTGATGAATGATACTACTAATATAGGTCATTGATAAAGGATAGTAGAATGTTGATTCTTGCATTCAGATAGTACGTAGAAATCATTTAAGAAATGAAAGATGAGTTAATTTTTAATATTTACTCATATAGCCTTTTTTTATTAACTTTGAAAAAGAAGAGACTTTATCAATCTTTTTTAGAAAATTAGGCAGCTCATTCCAAAGTCTAGCACCTTTATTAAGTAGCATTTTATCCCCCCAAGATTTATTTGTACGATATATTTTATAATTTTTTGAATTTCGTGTATTATAATTATGGTTATGTTCGTTTGTTTGGAAGTATTTTTGAAAGACAGTCGGAAGATCTTCATTTGCATGTTTCACTTTATGCATAAGTTTTAATATTTTGATTTCATAATAATCATTTAATTTTATGAAGTTTGTTTCCTTGTGTACAGCATTTGTGCTGTATCTATTATCTTTAAAAGTTAGGAGTCTGAGGATCCTATTTTGTAATATTTGAAGGTCTCTGAAATATTTCTGAGCAGCTACTCCGTATACTTCCAAACCATAACTAATTTTTGATAAAACTAACGAGTCATAAGCAGCAGTCAAACATTCTTTAGGAAGAGAATAACGTAATTTAGAAAAAATGGATGTAAATTTGACAATTTCGCTTTTTATTTTGCTTATATGTTTCTCCCAAGTAAGATCTTTGTCAAGAATTATGCCAAGATATTTTACATTGTCACATTGATTAAGTTCCTCACTCAGCCGAATTTTTAAGTTGCTCTTTAGTGGTTTGTTTAGTTTGGGTTGAAAAATGCAATAATTCGTCTTATCAGTATTTACCATTAGTTTATTTGCTTTTAGCCAGTCACTCAGTTTTTCAAGTTCGGTATTTGTATCGTTTGCAAGAGTCTCTATGGTTTTTCCAAAGTTAAAGATGTTCGTATCATCTGCGAAAAGTCTTGGTTCTAAACCTGTTGCATTTTGCATATCATTTATGTAAAGATTAAATCAACCCATGCCGGTTACTGACTTTTCCTGGCATTTTCGGGCTTCGCAGCATTTATATTTCGAATGAGGATGTCAATTTATGTATGTTTTCTCTCAAATCTTAATCGTTGAGTTAACGAAACGGGTATTATACTTCCTCTGGCATAATGGCATTCCATGCCGGTCATGCCTGTAATTCACTTTTCCTGGAATTTTCAAGCGTCGGGACATAAATTTTTGAATTAAGCACCCAGAAATACATATAATTCTAAGTTATTTTTCCTTGTTGTTCTGCCTGTTTTTAAGACTATGATGACGTCATGAAATAAAGATGACGTCATAACTAAAAATTTAAAATTTGGTAAAATAAAAAATTATACATCGTTCGAAAGCTCTGACTGTGTAGAGCTCATATATCAAGTTAGTTTTGTCATAATTAGTACTTGCAAAGTTTTATAGGGGTTCAAAGTACATTTTTCACATGTTGATGACGTAAGCAAAAAAGTCGACTTCCGGTCTAAATTTTTTTTGGCCCACCTCGGATTTGAAATCTTCATGGTCGATTTAGTCATAATGTGTAATAAAATTTGAGGTTAAGCTTTGAGCCAGTTTTTCCAAGAAAAAACCCTGACTATACAGGCAGTGAATTGATTACCCAATGGCAAAATAAATCCACATATAGACAAAGATAAAAAGCAATATGAAATACAATATGAAAAAATTGAATACTTACTTCCAATGGCCATGTATCTAAAGAAAAGCCATCCACTAATGAGACCTTCTTTAGGATTTCTTGGTGGCATCTTCATGATATCAACCTCAGGTGGGTTAAAGCTCAGAGCAGTGGCTGGAGGACCATCAGTCATCAAATTTACCCACAGAAGTTGAACTGGAATTAATGCTTCAGGCATTCCAAGAGCAGCGGTCAAAAAGATGCTACAAATTCAATGGAAATGCAAAATGCAGATTATTGTTAACTTATGTAAGAAAAACTAAAATTGAGGCAGATGAAAACAGGTTTTTGTTTGCTCAAATTTGACTTCCATTTGATCAAGAATACGCACCTGACAACTTCACCAATGTTTGATGAGATCAAATATCTTATAAACTGTTTTGTGTTATTATAAATAGCTCGCCCCTCTTCAACCGCAGCAACAATTGTTGAAAAGTTGTCATCAGCCAGCACCATTTCTAGAGAAACGAAACAGTCATTCAAGAAAAACTGATTTAAAAAATCATATTTTGTGACAAAGACGTTAGAGGGCATGCTATCTAACGAAAATAACATCAAGGACAAAACATTGCAGTAAAAAAATTACCAGATGCTGATTTGGCAACCGCCGTGCCTGATCCCATGGCAACGCCAATCTCTGCTTTTTTTAAAGCTGGAGCATCATTAACACCATCTCCTGTCATGGCGGTTATTTCACCCATTTGCTGCAAATAGGCAACTATTTTACTCTTATGATTTGGCTCCACTCTTGAAAACAACCTGGGACAATAAATTAAAATATTTTAATACTATTGCATTTATGGAACTACTAAAAAATCTAAACTACATAATGATACAGTACAACAAATACAATGAAAGACCAAAAAAAGAGCAGAACAAAAAATGTCGGTATGCACGATCTGCTAAAATAAAACCCCAATCAAGATTTGTTGCTTGACTTACCTTGCGTTCATACAAGCTTCCTTTTGCTGCTCATTATTTAAATCATCAAATTCGCGACCAGAGAAAGACATTCCTTTCGAAGAGAGAGAGATTAACTTAATAAATGACTAAAGACAAATAAATAGATTTTCACCCAACTGAACATTGAGAAAATAAAATTTAAAAGTACCTTCCGTGTTTTCCTCATTATCAAAAACTCCTATTCTTCTGCAAATTGCCTCAGCTGTACCCTTAAAAGGAAAGAGCAGTTATATTTCAGCTATAAGAGCAGTTATATTAAATTAGCAGTTATATTTTTAGCCCAAATAAGAAAAATCGAGGAAACCTATGTGTCATTGCAATATCAATGTCTAAATTGCTTGATAGTTGCAGTAGAAAATGTTTTGAAACAGGAATGTTTTTAATAGCACTGTACCCAAACCACAAGCATGCTTCTGAGAACTATAAGTTGGCAAGGAAAAGCAACATGTTAAGGAGAATTGGAACTCCTACAATATGGCAAGATCTTTCAATGCTAATAACAGGAATAATTTACCAGTTTACCTTATTATCTCCAGTAATGACAATGACTCGGATTCCAGCTTCATTACATTCGCAAATTGAACTAGCTACTTCAAGTCGAGGAGGATCCAACATTCCAACTACGCCAACGAAAGTCATTTTACTCTAAAAAGATGCAATATTGTACATTCATAACCAATAAAAGAAGGCTATTTTAAAACTGATAATGAAGCTGAATCAAAATTAAAGGCTGCAGATTTATAATTGTTTCTATCTTGAAAACCAAACAAGTAGAGCTTACTTCATAATTGATAAAATTAGCAGAATCTGATAAATCCATATCATTGATATGAGGTGGCTCATCAACTGTAGCAAGGGCAAGGCATCGCAAGGTATCTCTCCCTAAAGTAGAAGGAATCGTGTCACATATGCATTATTAATCATCTGGTATTTCAGAGGAAGTTTTTAAACATTATAGGAATATGTTCCGACAAATGTGGTTCATTGGTCAGGCAAGATCAAAAGCTAGCTGTAGTGCATGAAGACATCTAGCAAGCAGATTTACTAACATACCAATAACGAATTCATAAGAAAAATTACCTGTGCCATATAGAGAAACGGTTTCCAGAATATTGGCCTTAATGTCTTCGGTCATTTCTACTTTCTGCTTTCCAACTCTGATGTGAGAACATCTTTCCAACAAGCTTTCGGGTGCACCCTACAAACAACAGCACAAACAATGTAGTAGCCTTATACCTTTATGGCATACTTGGACTGACTATATCATTATCATATTAGAAACTAATTAAATACGTTTTCTTAAGACAAAGTTGTGTAGTAATATAGACAAGTGTTGTTGAATATTTTTGATTCTATGATCTGTTCAGGTGCATTCAAAAGTGGAAATGACCTTCAAAGTAATAAATTCAAATTTGTAAGCGAACAGGGTGTAACAATAGTTCAGCAATGTTGTTCATTTCGCCTAGAAATAACTAATGTAGCACTTTTGAGGCGAAAGACTTCTCTTGTGACGTGACATACAATTATACTTCAGTGCTCTCAGCTTCTGTCGTTGCTCAATCACTTGTAGAAATAATGTTTACTTACTTGACTGGCAAACAAGAATTGAATTTAATAGAAGAGAGCTTCGCAAGATTACTTTGTTGCTCTGCAAGAGTAGCAAAAGATGCGATGCTTACCTTGACAAACATTTTAGCTCCTCCTTTTTGCTGTGATCTTGTAGACGGCCCATTAGTTTTTGGAGTACAATATACACTCATAGATTTTCTGTCTCTGGAGAACTCTAACGTACATTCCTGAAAACCGAAATTGAAATAGATTTTATTATAAGCATTTTTCGAGGATTAAAAACTGGTAACTGTAACCTGTACTTACCAGGAAGTAAGCGCAAGTAAAAATAAGAGCAATGTTATTGATGGATAACACAACAACAATCAGAAGATTTCTATTTACCTTGTTGTATTGTGATCGTAGTTCATTATTGCAGGCATGGGCTTTCTCTGATAAACTTTTTTGTGATAAATCCATTCCTGTCACATTCAATTTTTCAACCAACACAATCAATGCAGTTTCTGTTGCTTCACCAACTTTTTCATAACAATTTTTTGCCTAAGATAAGGGTATACAAATGAGTGAAGAAGAAAAAACAAGATATTTTACCCTTAATTCCTAATGTTCATAATGTCTCAATTAATTAAAATTCGGTATTAATTGTAGATAGATTAACTTACCACATTGAAATCTACACCTGAATCATTACAAAGTGAACAAATAACAGCGAGCTCCTCAATCGCAGGATAATTTTCTATGCTAAATGACTGGCCATCAACCAATCTAGAAAAAAAGTTTTCGATGAATTCATCTACACAGCTTGTTCAAGTCTTGCTATTTGAATACGAGGCTAATCACGTAAAGATGAAATATTCACAAATTAAGATGGTAACATACACTTCCCCAACTGGTTCGTACGTGCAGCCACTGATATCAAAATGGTTGAAAGATGCCTTTCCTGAATTTATACTTGCAGGAATAAACATCTAGTAAATAAAAGAATTAATCATCAGTATGCATGACAAGTATAATTTCATATTTATTTGGTGATAAATGTTACACTAATTCCCAAAACAGCATCAATAAGACCCTATTGAACAATCTAATGCTTGTTCTAAGCAATTTTTCGGTAGGAACCTCTCTAAATTACCCCAATGATTCTAAACAGAAATATATAAAATAAAAAAGCTCAAATGGAAGCGTACATATATAAGATATTATAGGGCTGCTGATTAGAAAATATACGGTTGATCACGATTCAACACTTTATATACGAGTGTATCTACAACAATACTAGACTCTCTCGAACAAGGGAATTCTTTATCGAACCGATTTTTGGCAGGAAACCCTCTCAACTCTGTAAATAGCCTGTTTAGATTCTAAACAGAAAGACGTACAATAAAAACTCAAATGGTATTGTTCATGCTAAAGCAAATATAGAATTGTTGACTCACTATTTCGCTTGCTCAAGATTAAACGCCTAATATGCAAGTTTGTCTGTTACAATCTACAACAATGCCAAATTACTGACATGAAAAACTCCATTTTCAAGAAACGACTTGTCCATTTTTCATTATGTATTCTCCTACTGGTCAGGAAAATGAGAAAGCAGCCGTCTAGCTCAAAAGATAATTAACATATTCAAAATAATTGCAAACCATTAATACTTTGACAAATATCACAAACCTTGCTGACAGACATCTGGTTCGTTGTAAGAGTTCCTGTTTTATCAGAGCATATAACTGAGGTACAACCCAAAGTTTCAACAGAAGGAAGAGATCTTACAATTGCATTCTTTTTAGCCATTCTTCTTGTTCCTGCAAAATGTCATTGCAAATTTTAGAATTTTACAAAACTCATATCAGCCACGTTTTGATTCTGAGGTGAGCAAGAATTTTATCTCCTATTTTGTTGAAAATTATGGGTCGTTTTGAATTGAGCTTAAAATTTATTTCCTTAGGCATTTGAATTGAAGATAGAACTTGGGACATAGTATGCTAGTTTGATTGATCATTACTTCTATTTTGACTGTATGTATTATGAAGAAATTCTTTTTAAACCACAATGCTAGTTCTAGTAGTGCATTCTGCAAGTTTATGGTGACTCCATGACTATGGTTACTCCATCCACTGTTCTACTGTGCAATAAAGATTTGTGTTCTTTGCAAACATTTTAGAATTATCATAGCTTTGGACAGCAATATCAGGGAGGTTATTCATAAATGCAACGAAGCTTCAGGCCAAGTACTTAATATTGAGACACTCAGTATACAACTTAAAAATTGCTTTATTGCTAACACATTTAGGATTTAGAATAAATACTTTTATCTAATGAACCGAGAATCTCCAATATTTGATGATCAATATTTATGCATTATGTCACGCTTGTTGGAGCATATCCCAGTCTTCCTACCAGGCCACTGTAGCTTCAAAAAGGATATTTCACTGAAAAAGGTTTCTGGCTTAATACTCTGGCTGACAAATGAATGAGTTTCAACTTTTTTCTGTACCAAGTCCGTCATATCGGGTTCCGGGGAGAAATATCAATCAGAAAATGCCTATGAATTTTCAACATTTGATCAGCATTTGTCTTATTGATTGTATATTACTCTCAAACTCGCCACTGTTCTTTTAAAATTCGATAATATAAATGATTTTTTTTACGAAAAAAGTAAAGTCAAAGATTAGTTGTCAGAGAGGCAACTGGTGTTAGCTCGCGCTATAAACTGAGCAACAGCAAGTGACAATTGTGACAGCGTATATTCAACTTGAGCAACACAGAGCCACAATTGACTGCAACCAGCAACCTACCAAAACAAGGCTTCACTTTTATCTGCATGAAAACAGATGAAACAAAACAGAAATAAGTGACTTACCAAGTGCCAGACAAGTGGTTATCACAGCAGGTAATCCTTCAGGAATGGCAGCCACAGCTAAAGCAACAGCTATTTTGAAGTAGTAGATGGCACCCTAAAGACAATGACGCTTCATTTTAACAACAATTTTAAATAGAGCTAACGCCACCACATTAAGCACCATGCTTCCTTCTCTTGGTATAGGGACACAAACAATGATGCACAAATAAATGAAATTTCCCTTTAGAAAATAAAATGTTGAAAAACATTCCGGAAAATTTTTGTTTTGTTTTACTGCGAAAATAGATTGTGGATATTTGCAGAGGAAATACCATGGAGGAAGTATTTCATACGTTAATTGAGGTAGGGCAAAATTCAGTTCTGCATTTTTTCCACAAGTCCACGGGGGCCACAGATGCAATGGTAAGGAAAATCAATTCTTTCTTTTGATCTTCTCTCACTTTGAATCTTCAGTTAATATGATTTGACATCCCGCTGTATCCCACAAGTTGATTAGTGTTCTAAATTCAATACCAATATAGAAGAGCTTTTTTACTGGTGTATTTCGATCTGCATCTGGGTATAAATACCACCTGAGACATTTGTTTCGATCTGTTTCTGACGTTTATTCTCTGAGAAGTGTCAGTTAAAAAAAGCGTTTAAGTATGTCCAAAGATATTTCCGCTCTTTCTCACATATTTGAAATTTTGAAAGTGATCGAATAAAACAATACAAAGAGTCCAGTTTGTCTTCACTGATGGATTAGTTCTGAGCACATACAGGGTAAACACCTCTTAAACAAGGGGCTTATTTTCGAGTTATACATTTCTGCAAAAAACTATCTGGTGCTTTTATTCGTGGAATCAGAAGCTACAAGCAATACATTAAGCCCTGGGTGAACATTAATTGCGAAAGATTTCGGACAGCGAAATTTGCAGAAAAATTTTAAGTCTAAAAAGTCAATTTGTAGCCTTCAAAAGTTGATATGACCAAAAGACAGACAATAATCTTGAAATTATAGGCGAGTAACACCTTTCTGTACTCTAGCAGTTCCAGCAAATTGCTAATATGAGTTCTAGTTTCATTATGAAACTTCAATGACCGACAAATGTCTATTTTCAAATTTCAACTGTGCTTTATTTATTGAAATAATGAAAACCAAATTTTCAAAATGTTCTTGTTTCACATACGTTAAAAGTGACTATGGTTTCTGTACGTGGCATTATACATGCAACCCTTGTACTTTTTTCCAAATCTAGAAATTTTCTGAAAGGCGCGTGTGAATCTCTTTAACCTTCAACAGTTATTCTAATCGTTAGAGCACTGCTGTGCAAAATTCCCTCTTGTTCATGTTAATCCGTCACCATTGGACATCATTATCGATAATCGTCAAAATCATAATCAAGGTCTCTTCTTTGCCTTTCTTAAAATGTTTAAAAATGGTCGCGAAATCCCAAATTTATTTCAATTCTGAGTTCGTAATTTTCTTAAAGTTGCAAATTCTGTGTCCAAAAGTTAAACGTTCGAAATTTTCGGGATTAACGCTGATAATTTAACTACAAAGTTTCTTGCAACTGTCCTTTTTTCATTAAATTAAAACGCCAAAAAGTAAAATGTGGTAAGAAAGCTAAAGGGTTGTCTTTTGTACAGCAGGTTAGGTAGCTAAAGCATACCTATCAAAAATGGCTAATCATTAATGAGGAATCCTAAAAATTTTAGTTTTACTAAAATTAATTTAAAAAAATCAAGCAGGATTCAGGAAGAAAGCCACACGCCAATGTTGATCAAACATGAATGGCAATCGCATGGACTAATAATTATAACAAAAGACCATCAAATAACGAAAAGACGAAAGTACCTTTATCCATGATCCTCCATGGACTGGGTCATTAAAATGTCCTATATTAATAGCCCATACTGCAATGCAGATAACTGAGATAACCTATAGGAGACAATCGAAGGATGCTAATATCACAACATATCACATGAAAGTATAATACCTATTAAATTAACAGTCGACAACATTTGTATGAAAGCTTCGTAAAGCATTCAAAAAATTACTGTTTGTTTGTATTACTAGACAACTTACTGAATTGACTTAAAATTATTATTGGCTACTCAAAAGATTTATTTCCTCGTCTCACATTAGAAAAAATTGGAAATAATAATGCTCGAATGAAATGCCACACCTTTGATAGTTGTTCTCCAAATTCATCTAATTTCATCTGTAAAGGCGTCTTCTCATTTACGGTTTCAACAATTTTATTTCTTATTTTACCTAGAACAAATAATTATACCTTAAATTACAACGTGAGGCAAAACAAAAATTACATTGTTACATTATTGAACGATTTCGAGATAAATGCTGGGAAAAACTGGGACTGAAGCACGACTACGGACCAAACATAGTGAGGTCTGTGCAAAGATGAAGTTCAAATATTTGCCTGCATTGATCTTGCAACAGTTCAATTAAGGCTTTATTATATGGTGTTAAAAATAAATAGAGTATTTTCAACATTTGTTGGAAATTATGCCAGTCTGAACAACCGTATTCTGTAGAATCATGTAAAAATGAAAATTATATGATGCGAAAGCTATTACCTATCTCAGTATTGAGACCAGTTCCAACAACTATACCAGTGCATTTCCCAACTGATACATTTGTTCCCTTAAAAAACGAAGAGATTCTTAGTTATATATAACAGTTCAGACTGTTCACAACAATCCACCATTCATTTTTTTGAATTCTGAATTCATCTCATGAAGTGCAAAGAAGGAAAGAACAAAGCTTAAAGAGAACACATGAAAATACACCCCTGTGGCACACAAATTCATGGTTTCATGCTTAAAAGATCACGCTTCACACACAAATTCAATTTCATTCAAATTTAAGTACAGTAGTTTTTCAATTATCCAGCCTACTTTGGACACTATATTTTCAAAATGTGTGCAGATAATCCGAAATTCTGGATAATCGAAAATATAAAATCACAGCAAAAAATAGTTATAAATTAAGAAGAGTAATGTTTCAGAATTATTTCTCAAGAAAATCTTTATCAGTATACTATCGCATTTAAGTTTTTGGAGTGGTTTTGTGATAATTTTTGCATGACATTTTGATGTTTGAGTGGTTTGTGCACAGAAAATAGAATATTTCTTGAATAATGATTTCGTATATTAACATTTTTGATAGTCCGGATAAATGAGGAATCGGTCTATTGAATAAATTTTGTACCTAGACAATAAAATGAAATATAACAAATAAAATCTCCTTTTTTAGTGACGTAGAGCAAAGATGAGTATTAAATAAATTTATGTATTTTATGTATTTATCTATTTGTATATAGAGTATTGATGTATTTTTGCTGATTTAGATTAAAAAGAACAGAAATTCGCAAACTTACAGAAAATAACATGTTCTTTTTATCCTGATTGACAGCTCTTTCATCTTTAATGACATCTGTATGTTTTATGACACTAACACTTTCACCTTGATATAAGAAGCGGTCAAGAATGACTATACCATTGATTGAAGGCAAAATTACATGTAAGCAAAGGAAGTGACAATGAAGATGGATGTCTTTGGGTGCAGATGGCAAATATATGCTTTCTCACTTGACGAATGGCAATGTTTTAACCTGTGTTCTAGCCATAAGTGATTATTTTTGGATTTCTATAAGATGCTTCTTCGTGATTACAATAAATGTTGAAAACATTCACACTGCATATCAAAACACAAAAGGATCCTTCTTTTTAATATACCAACAAATAAAAAACTTGTACACATTTGAATCAGGAAAAATTTGAAACATTAATTTGTATTGTATGTAATAAGGTTAGTAACACATACTACAATATGTCAAACAAATCAAACAGATAGACAATATGGACACACATTACCCTGACTGAAAGTGTGTTACTGACCAAAGAGATAACAGAAATAAGTCAGGATACACAATAGAAATGAAATCAATTAACAGAAATTTGAAACAAATAAGAATACATAACTAAAAACCAATAATATACAAAAATCCATTCACAAAGAAGTCTCTAAGAGAAAGGTGGGATTTCTTGATCATCATAATATAACCTTCCTTGGTTAAAAACTGCCATAAATATAAGAAAATCAAAAACTGGCTGCAAATAATTATAATATAAACCTGTGATTTTTAATGAAATAAATATGGAAAGCTGTATGCATAAGAATTGAGAAGTGCTTTGAGAATGGTGCATAATTAAGGAGAATAACCAAAATTTTAATTCTGAAAAGAAATACTAGACTCACCTGTTAAAATTGATTGGTCAATTCTAAGTGTTGTTGACTTGATATCTAAAATTCTAATATCAGCAGGAACTTTATCACCAACTAAAAGTAAAAAGATTTGCTACATTAAAAAGAGTTCTGTTTGCTAACCTGTTCAATGACCTTGCCAATCAAAGTGTAACATGAATCAATAAATGTGTCTGATCAAGTGCTTTCATATAAGATATCATTTGTTAATATTATTGCTACTTTTTTATTAATTATAACTATAAATCTTTCATCTTTATGATATCAAAGTTCTAATTCGATTAGTTATTTACTTCCAAAAATGCACTTCTCAGGAAGAATAAAAAAAGTGGAAAGTTTGTAAAAAAGATCTGTGAAGATGGTTGTCCATTGAAGTTGTCCATTTCATAGAAAAATGAGTGGTTTTGTAAATAGTATACTAGCTGAGTAGAAAAAATTGTAATTACTCCTTCAATCTCCTTGTAGTCAATAGATTTTTCTTGACTAATTCCAGCAACTGTTTTTGAAGTTTCTCTTCTATTTTAGCCGTTTTATTGTGCTGATGCTCTAAAACTCGGCTTGATTCAGAATTAGACAAAATAAAGGCTATTCTTATTGAAAACGACTACCCGGAGGACGATATTTCGGATTGTTTCCGCAGGAGGGTTGCAGGTTTTTGGGCTGACAAAAAGTACGGTCCGCAAGAGTGCCCTGTTTACTTACAAATGACATAGCTTGGCAATGTTTCCTTAAGATTCAAAGATCAAATCAAAAAGACCATTACAAAGCGTTTTGCTGCTACACCCTAGGTTGATTTTTAGCACTCGGAAAGTTCTGCCATCAATTCAAAATGATTGCGTATCACACAGAAAAGTTTGGTTATAACCTGGCACAAAAGTTTCAACTATTTTACTTTCGAAAGGGCTTCAATCGGTAAGAAAAGTATTTATGTTTATTGCTTTTCATCAAAACAACTCTTGAAATATTTCGCTCAAAATCAAGAAGGCGCTGCTCTAAAGTTTTTCATTATTTTCAATCAGAAGCAACAAATAAATCATTTAATTTTTATTTAAATTGAAAGTCAATGAAATTGTGAACATTTTCCCACCTCCATCAAGTTCCGCAAAGCCCCTAAACCGTCATGGCTTTGTTATGTAAGTTTTGTGTGTTTGGCCTATGGCTACTGTTGGCCGCCATATTTGGGCGAGTGTTGCAATACTTCTGACCCCTTAGTGTATATGAATACAAAGAAAACCAACCTGACACTTCAACAATGTCTCCTGGAACTAAATATTTTGCTTTTATTTTTTGTACTCCAGATTTTCCTTGTCTTCTAACTTTAGCTATTTCTGGTTCATATTCTTTTAACGCTTCAATAGCACTTTCTGCATTACGCTCCTAAAACAAATTGATGTAAACTATTTTAGATGAGATTATGCAGCGTTGGCAAAACATTTATTATGCAGTATTCCTCCAAATGCTATTAAAATATTATGGGTATCTGTAGCCACCTGAGGGCTATCCACACCCCCACGACACCCTAGTTTAGTATGGTGTGCACTTTGCTAATGATTATAGCTCTTTGAGCATCCAGATTTTTCTTCATTGACTATGCTGCATGCCACATGTACATTTTTTTCTAAAGTAACAATATATTAATTTCTTTCCTGAGTATATACTAGTAAAGTAGCAGTTTTCTAGGAATGGCTGTGACTTCGCTTATCCTGTATGCAGTTGTTTCATAAAAATACATTGGGCCCTCTCATCATCTGAATTTCCCTTCCCCATTTTTAGGACTCTGGAGCAAAGCTAAAAAAAGTTTTCTAAAATCTTGAGACAAACCCAATTTTAAAGCCTAACGAAAGCATTTTAAGCCTATTTACAAGTTTTATTGTTCTACGGTGAAAGCAGCTGGGTTTAGCACTTTGCACTGCTTGGTTTGTGAAACGTGATTTTTCTGATTGTGAATTGTAATTTCATGAGTAATAAGTATAGAACTTCTAGTTTCATGTCTTAGAGACATGAAACAATAAAATTTTCTACTTTGATGCTTATATAGGAAAAATTAAGATCAAAGGAACCTTGGAGGTATGTCAGGAAGTATAGATATCCGGGGCTTAGGCTTAGCCTTTTAAGGCACCCTATCACAAGTGTGTGCTTGTCACGCACCTCATTAAGATGCGCGTTTGTTACAACCCTGAGATTCAGGGAACGGTTTCAGTCTTTGTCACATGCATGCCTCCACACACGCCCACATCATCCAAGCAAGCAAAAAATCACTATAGCACTCTTTAAAAGGCCAGGGCTGTAAAATCATCCAATATTTTTCAGTAGTAAAAAATTTAAAATTGTGTTAATCCCCTCCAACTCGTGATGGAATGTCAGGAAGTTGGGCGTTAGTGCATCATCCACAACGATTAGCCTCCAAGGGGCCCAATGAGCAGATGCTAGGCCTGTTGGTTACAGCCCCTTGGCCTGATATAGGGATTAACTGCCCTTATAGTCAGTGCCTGGAACAGGGAAAGAATTTCCCGCCCCTGTGCTCAAAAGGATACCCCCGGCACTGTAGCCTCTGCAAACCCATGAACTGCCTGACTAAGACAGTGATTTTAAGGTCGGTGGCTAACAATGGCTAACGCACCTGTCCCACCGCGGAAGGAGGCGGTGAGAAAGAGGAGTAAAAGAAGAAAATAAGGAAAGAAGGAAAAACAGCACAGAGGGAGGGTGGGAAGGGCGTTTAAATAAATAGCTAAAATTGATGAAATCAAATCAAAGCTAATCTGAGCATGCTACATGCGAAGACTTCATGATTGAAAGAATTCACACATACTTCCTTCACGAGGTTACGCCCACACCATGGCCTTGCTTGCTAGGGCCGCAATGCATGCCAATCAAACCCAATCCCTCTTGGGTGGATTAACCTCAGATCAAGTCTGTGCCTTATCTGTCATATAAACAGCAGAAACATTGTCAGGCATACTAAGCATACTTGTTTGATTCTAAGTATTCCTTACATTGTTTTCACTGTTTATCACTATTTTAAATCATTAAACAACAAAGAAACAATTAAATTTACCTGCCAGACTCCAATGACAGCATTAAGAAATAGAATTAAAAGGATAACAAAAGGTTCAACAAATGCAGTAGTTCTATCTTCCCCTTCTTCAAAGAAAGCCAGTACCTGCAAAAAAAACACAAATTACAACCAAGAGCCATAATTGCCATTTACAAGCTACTTTCTATATGTGAAGCCCCTGTTGTTTCACACTGATAATTAAATAAAAATATAGTGCAAAAATGGTCTTTACACAATGATTAGACTAATAAAAAAATTGCTATGTTGGTGCATTTCAACCTATTTCTGAGTATAAATTTTTTCTCAGATTGTTTCTGTATGCTTTGAGGCTAATACTCTGAGGAGTGTCAGACAGAAAGGGCTTCTTTGTATAACCAAATACGTTTTTGCTAACATTGTACAGTATGTAAACAATAGGGTAACTTATGGTGCAAACTCTATACCAAGGCTTTCAAATCGGAAGTACCAGTATCTATGTTGAGAAATCAAATACCGTACAAAAGAAAAAATTACAGAACTCACAAATGAAATAACAGCAGCTATCAAAAGAATTTTTACTAAAAGATCATCGAATTGCTCAAGAACAAGCTCCCACAGTGGTTTTCCTGCGAAAAAACGTTGATTGCAATTAGAAACAGAAAAACTATATTACAAAATGCAGAACAGCATGCTCAAAAAATGTTTTTCTTACAGAGGAGCACAGTGTGGAACAACCTAACAGTTATTTAAAGTAACTAAAAATATATATTTACTTTGGATTATTGCGTTTTGATTAGTTGTGGATTTTTAATTATTTAAAAAAGTATTTTTCAAACATTGTCAAAGCAGAGTAGCTAAGTTTAGAGATTATTTTTGATGGTCCTTCGAAACCACAATTAAATGAAATGGAACTTGTAATGTATTGATTACTCTATACTGACCTTGCTCAGGAGGAAGTTCTAAAAAAGAAAACGAAAACATTAGATAACTAGCTAGAACTGTATCATATAACATTGAATTTCAGTTTTTCATTTTGCTGCCCTGGAGAAGATAAAGGTAACCTGTTTTTTACCACTTATGCTAAAAGGGCAAGCCACACTGTGCATCAATTTTTGAACAAGATCAATCCCACTTTACACAAATTTTGCAAAGTAGCATCTTTAAATGCCATAATTTCATGCTTCTTTAATTTGACAGAAGAAGGCCATTTATATAATGTTCTCTATGAAATATCTAAAAAGCAGGTGCAAAAAAACCTTCAAAAATCTTTTCCAGGAGAGATTAATGAGTATTATCATCTATAGGCATGAATGAATTGCAACTTAACCCTACAGTATTTAACAGTGAGACATTCCTTACTAAAGGTATCAGGTTGATTTGTCCAACCTCCATTTTGCCCAACTTCCTTTTTGCCCAAGCTGGTCTTTTTGACCAACATTCTTGGTCGTTTTGCCCAACTAAATTATTTGCTATTTATCCCTTGTTTTATCACTAAAACAGTCACCAATGCGATAATCAGGGGTTTGGGGGCAGAGCCCTCAATGTTATTGATCAAATAATTGACAAACTATAAGGAAGATGTTTCCTGTGTCATTTCAGGTTGAGCAAAACGACCGTGATGGCAGGCGAAACCTCTTAGCAGGTTAGGCGAAATGGAAGTTGGGTGAATTGGAGGCTGGGCGAAACGTCTTGAAAGCTTACTAAACTTTTGGTTCCTGCATGCAACACGTAATCGGAAGTACCCTATATGGATCACGTTGAGTTTCTAATACCAAGTATTAACATCCATTATATCAAGGTTCATACCAATTTTAATTGTTTCATCTCAAGTTAAAGCTGAGATAAATAGGGGACAGAATATCCCCCCCCCTGCAGACTGATAATTTTCTGAAAGGCTTGGGTTAAGTAGCACTTTTCAGGTCTTTTATATCAGTTGAAAAAATCAGTGAATACAGTATAATTTTTTGCTACAAATATGGAACATTTACATTGTCACTTTGCATCAACTATGCACACGTTCAACTACTGTACTTAAGTGCTATTATTACTCGTTGTTGGACCCAATACCAACCATTTGTACCAAACTTAAAAAATCTGACAATTTCCTACACAAAATTCTGGAAGTGGATGATATTCTCCTTGTATGACAATTGCAACAAGATACCCTTTCAAGAGGCAAAATGACCAGTTCTTGATGAATGTAGCAGGAGTTGTCACAGTCTCTTTATCATGTTAATTCTAATGTTTGAACTGAACTCTCTCTTATTCCTGTATTTTTTTCTTTGTTATCTCTGTGTAAATTCTAGAGTCAATCATATAATGGTAGGTACCTAATGTTGCAAAATGCCACATGCCAGACACCATCTGCTCAGACATAAAACTTCAGCATAACGTTCAAAATTTATTCCTGTTAAAAAAAGGATGGAAAGCACCCCCAATAATATCAGGCCTACCTTCTATATACCCAAAACAATATTCACATTGAATGGACATGAACAATGAAACAGCTTCCTTTAAATTTGTATATACAAGTCCCAAACAAATACACTTAAACTCTTATTAGCTTTAAGCAGTGCTTAGCTTCTGCTTAAGGGTTTAAGGCCAACAGGAATGTTTCGAGGGAAAACAAGCAAACAGATATTTCTCATTGAACTTTGCAGAAGAAAAACGACAACTTTTATTTTCGAACAAGACATGTTTCGGATTACTCAATCCATCTTCAGTTAATGAGAAATTAAAATAAAAACGTTGAATTTATTACAAAGCTAGGTAACAATAATAATTTAAAGAGGCAAATGGGAAAAGATCTAAAAAACCTAATTACAATTAAAGTGTAAAAAACAAAGAAAAACAAAGAAAAACAAAAAACGCCGAAACTATTATACTAAAGTCAAATTATAATGGTAAAGCTGCCTATTGAGAGAGGGCTTCTCCCAAGATATGTGTAAGGCTTCCTTGATTTTTATTTACTTACAAGATCGGTCTTATTAGAAATCTTGTTGATCGTACATATAAGATAAATAACACTGAAAGGGGTTTCCAAAGTGATATAAAAGAATTAACTAAGATCTTTAATAAGAATCTTTACCCTTCCTATATCATTGAAAAGGTTATTCGATCATATCTCGATAAGAAACGCACAACAGGTTCTAATTCTTCTCCCAATAGTGTCTCATCTTACAGGGAAACGGTTAGCCCCAGCTATTTGAAGCTTCCTTACATTGGGCGTTTCTCTCTTGCCACCAAGCATAAAATTAAGAATATTGTTAAACGTCATTGTTCTGATTTAGATATTAAACTTATTTTCACATCCTTTAAATTACGTAATTTGTTTAAGGTTAAGGATTCTGTGCCCAAATGCCTCAGATCTCGTGTAGTTTACAAATTTTCTTGTGCCGGATGCAGTAACGCATCTTATGTCGGGAAACAAGCCGCCATCTTTCTACACGGATCCGTGAGCATTTGGTCACAGATAAGAATTCACACATTCTTAAACATTTTAAGGACTCTCCTGGTTGTCGTGAATTTTGCTCTGAGGACTCTTTTACAGTTCTGGATACCGCCCACACGTCTTTTCAATTAAAAATCAAGGAAGCCTTACACATATCTTGGGAGAAGCCCTCTCTCAATAGGCAGCTTTACCATTATAATTTGACTTTAGTATAATAGTTTCGGCGTTTTTTTGTTTTTCTTTGTTTTTTCTTTGTTTTTTACACTTTAATTGTAATTAGGTTTTTTAGATCTTTTCCCATTTGCCTCTTTAAATTATTATTGTTACCTAGCTTTGTAATAAATTCAACGTTTTTATTTTAATTTCTCATTAACTGAAGATGGATTGAGTAATCCGAAACATGTCTTGTTCGAAAATAAAAGTTGTCGTTTTTCTTCTGCAATTTCTCGCAAATGCGCTGTTAAACACAATCATTGAACTTTATTTATTCCCAACAAAATGCCAGATGCATTTCAGTGTGAATACCTTTCTGCCCATAAATGCAATTGTGTCAACTAAGAACTAAAAGACAAAAGGCAGAGCACCTGTTTCACTCACAGATGCAAATTTAAATTTAACAGTCACTGCATTTATTGGGGCCTGATGGGCCTAAAAGCTACAGTTTTCTTGCGATAGCTTGTATCTTTTCGACCAGTTCAATATGTTTCTCATGGATGCCATCTTTCCCAGTCGAGGTGGGTTTCAAAAAATGCAAAAATTGGTACAACTGAATAACATAAGAGTGTATTCACAAACCATTTAATCCGTATTTTTCCCTTGCTTTGTCCACATTTGCAGCTTCAAGACCATCATCAATTGAAACTTTGAAATGTCCAACTATATCGTCTATCGATTTTGTGTGAGCAGATTCCATTTTAACTAAGACCTGACAGTATCACTGACTAACAATTATAAATACACAGATAAAATCAAAGCTAATCGCTTTCCATTAGTTGATTTATAACTTCTCGATCTTCGTGGCTGCTCGATAATCTTCCTGCACCTTCCCTCGCCTCTTCAAACAAACCCTTCCTTCAAATAATGACATAAACGCCTCAGCCAATGGATGAACACGTTGCTCTTGTCGGGGACTGTTCTCATTCGCTAATCGTTGTCACGTGACTAGGGATTCATTCCAGGTCCAAGATCCACTTCAAAGAGTCAGGTGTTTTGCAAGAAGTCAAGCAAAATCTTGCCCTGCACTTTCTCAACGTATCCGCGAACGTATCTTTATTTATGTCCGAGGAGAGACAATTCAGAGGGTGTTGGTGGAAAGCACACAAAACGCGTAGCAAAAGGTAAACCACAGTTAGTAGGTAGCACACTTTGAATTCGTCGTAAGTGTTATCGTTGGTGAAAGTTTGACTGGAGTTATTTGTTACGCAATTTTTCGTACGAGTTCAAATTTAATAGTCAGAATACCTCCAGAATAGTATACGCAACTACAGATTTTCTATTTTCGATTAAAAACTCTGGGATTTTCCCTTTTTTCCACGAAAGGTTCATCTGAGCATCATTGTCATCATTCACGTCATAATCATCAAAAAATCATCATCATAACCACCACCATCATCATCAGCATCATCTTCAATATCACTATTTTGTGATATGATTACGATCATCATTATCATCACCATCACAATCATCAGCATCATCATCATCATTAAGAAAATGATGATCATGTTGAAGACGATGGTGATCATCAGAGACCAGAAAAGTGTTCAACCTCCCTCCTGACAAAAATACCCCTAGCTGAAAACCGTCCACACTAAACAATGAAAAATAGGCGTGTTTTAGGTGTGGCACCAGATTTTCTTTTGTTCTGGTTGACCTTCCTCCGGTCAATGACCGTGTGACCGTAACTTTTTCTTTGCTCTGGTGATCATGTTGAAGGCGATGATGATATTGTCGAAAAAGATGATGATCATGTTGAAGATGATTATCACTATCGTTGTCGTCATCGTCTGGGGCATCATCATCATCGTGCATCGTCTCATCATCATCATCCTCGTCATCATTGTCTTCTTCTTCGTTATCATTATCATCATCCATATCATCATCCTCGTCCTTCAGACGTTGCTACAGCGGTGGTATATTCTCAATTGAGTTTAAGCTCGTACGAAAGAATCAATTTGTTTTTACGCAACGAATTTCAGGGTGTCTAAGACATGACCTGAATTTCTTCTTCCCAAACGTAACATTCCATAATGAAGCCAAATGAAGGTAAATGCACGTTTTTTTATAAGAACACATGGCTTCGATGTCAGCCCGCTTGTTTCTTATTTTTGAAGTGATTTTCACTAACTTGTCACCCCCCAGCCTTCTCGAAAACATGTTTAAAAAGCACTTTTTGGCAAGGGCTTTACATACGCTGGTGAACTTTGCTTGTGCGTATCTAGTTTCGGAGATAGCAAAAGAGTTTGACCCAAATTTCAGCCAGGTGTTTCTTATTAAGGTTGTTCTTACAAAAAAAAACGTGTAGGCAGTATCAGTTTTTGGAAGAAATGGCACCGTGAAGTATTTGTGTTAATTGTACTCTGTAAACATCATTAGAAAGTTTTTACCTTCAGATTACGAATTTCGATTTTGCAAAAACGAATTTATCGATATTACAGGTGTGAAGTCATGATATGGAATGATGGGTATTATCATCATGCATATCAATAGCATTGCACTTGGCCGTTGTTGATTTTTATCGCGCAATTCGTCCAGTTAATCTACTCAATTGGTACACCGAGGAATAAATCAAGAAATCGCCATTTTAGAACTTACTAAGATCTTCAAAATCTTCAGTTTTTCAAACTAAAATTTCAAAATGGAAATATAAAGTAGCGAACGCGAATGCAGTGTCTTTGTTAATAAAAGCATAATATAAGTTTAAGAATAACAGTAATAGCATAAACAACAAAATAAATTTTGTTCAATATCCAGAAGCATCGAGTTCTT
Source organism: Chrysaora quinquecirrha (assembly GCA_014526335.1). NCBI lineage: Eukaryota > Metazoa > Cnidaria > Scyphozoa > Semaeostomeae > Pelagiidae > Chrysaora > Chrysaora quinquecirrha. The sequence continues at coordinate 631,191 of JACTAT010000064.1, read as the reverse complement.
CACTGAATCTAAAAGAAATGAAGAACGACGTAGTATTATTAAAACATAGATTACATAAAGTAACCTTGGCAAGTTCGTAAATGTATGATAATGATTAAAATTATCATTTCATTTAGATTGATGAATTAACACAAAAGCAGCTTTACCAGGAAAACATTGGCAAAATTGAAAAAATAAACACGAATCGGCTTAGGCAGGCAGGCTGTCCCGGTCAAAAAACATAGCGAGTAACATTTGTTGTTATATTGTTTTGCGCAATGCTTCTTCATTTCTTTCACCTCACACATCATCTTACCCGGTTTATCAGAATTCTCCAATTTTCATTTTAAAAGTCTAAAATTGTTTTCATTTTCGTTAATATCTTTAAAACCCGGAATGAGTAATCAGAACCGGAATCGGAATCAGAATCCATAAGTGTAATTAGTTTATTACCTTGACTTGCAGACTTAATGAATTAAGAAAATCGATTGTGCAGCTGTACGATTTTACAGGAAACGAGGAGGGGTTTTTCGAAAACTCAAGAGGCATTTTTTCCTCGATCTTGACCATGAAATTTTAGAAGTTATCAAACTAAATGTCTAAGAACTTCAAATTTGGACTTCAGAATCGAGAAGCCAGAAGTCATTTCCAGTTAAAAAGCGACGAAGGCTTTCTGAACATACACTCTTTTTTTTTATAAGAATACTATAAATTTTGCCCAGCCTCAATATTCTTAAGAAATTTTCGTTTTGAGCCTGAAAATATTCTTAAAGTATTCTTATTTTTTCAAACATGATATGGTTTCAGGGGAACATAGTTAAAAGAAAAATTACGAGTAAATGGTGGAGCGAAAGAAAAATTCAACTATTATAACAATAAGAATGTTGTTTAAGAATCATGAAGTTTAGTTTTAACATTGCAAAACAGGCAAATGCTGAAAAATGAGGCACAAATATGCGAGCTGAGGCTGAGCATATTCTTACAATATTCTTAAAAATTGGATGATTCTGAGCCTCAATATTCTTATAAACTTTATTCTTATAAAAAAAAGAGTGTAAGGGATAACATCACATAAACTCTTCAGCTGCCCAATCTTTCGAGAATTCAATCTATGTCAATTAATAAAAATGAAATGAAATACGAGGATATACCTATTCAGATTATAATATGAACAATTGTAATTTGATTCCTGTGTTTCTGGAATCGTTGCGTGTCAGATTTCAAAAGTTCCTACTAACAAATTGAGTTTTAAGATATTTGATTAGTAGAGGAGGTAAGACCTGCTTTTGTTGCTTTGCTTTTGGATAATTCTTGTTAAAACTGTGATAATCGAGAATATGCCTATCACATTATAAACAATTGCTCAATCTATTTTCTGGTGTAGCTACATTATATTTCCTACTTACAATCCTTCAGAAAGTCTTAAAGTCAACGTAACAAACTAATTACATTTACCGATTCCGATTCAGTTTCCAACTCCAACTCCAATTCCGTTCCGATCCCGGTTCCGATTTCTCGTTCCGGGTTTCATAGAACCTGTTTTTATGTCCAAATGACATAACGAGGAGGTGTTTGGGAACGGATGCATACGGTTTCTTTCATGAGAAACCTGGCTCGGGGCCTATTTCTAAGTTTCTTAATTTTTGGCCCAATTTTAGTTCTAAGTTTCTCAACAGTTTCTTAATTAAATGGAAATAAATTGCAGTAAAAACAACAAAAAACCTTCTGTGGGATACAGTATTGCTGACAGGTGCGAGAAATCGCACGGAATTGGCCACGCTGATGCGAGAAATCCCGAGAAATCGCACGGGAATGCTTGAGTATCTTGGTATTCGTGATCTCAAAATATCCTAGTCACAATGTTTTTGTTTTCTGGGGGTAGAAATATATTTTGCAAGTCTAAAAGGAAGCTATGATTTATTTAGTTTTTGACCTTTTATGTTTGATTATTAATAAAAGTTCACCATCACATCTATATCAAATACTACACAAAGAAACTCGTTACGAGACAATACATTCGCCATTCATTCATCTACAGATCTTTGTATCGCTCAATTCTGCTTTCGCTCAGTTACATATTTTTAAAGACCGGTGTTCTTTACTTTGCATACTTTTATAAGATTTTTTACACAAATGAACCAACACTGTGCATGTTGCACAGAGGAGGCTGTATGTAGCTCATAGTCAAAAGTTAAATCTATGGTATAACAATGAACCTACCCTGTTCATTTGTACAATCATCGAAGTGGTGATCGGCTTCTTCCCCAACTGAAATAGGTAAGAAAATTCGTGTTTCGGAAAAAACGGGAGAAAAAAGAAAAAAGAACTATCTATAAGGGAGAAATTCTTAAACAAGGTGGGAATGAATTAAATACACGTTTTTTTATAAGGAACACCTTTATAAGGCACTGGAGGCTGAAAATTCCCAAACAATTAAGGAATTTTTAAGGAACTGTCGAGGCTCGGATGAAAAACTAGGAATAATTTTTTTCAAGAACAAGACTATTTGTACAGAAAAATAACAGAATAACAATATATTTCCCATTGTTTTGTCAAAAAAGACTGCATTTATATTTAAAGTTAGAAAATGAAGCACATTTATATGAATTTGCTGTAAAAATTAGTATTCAAACATATGTCATGACAAGGAACAATATAAGGAACTTCAGCCTCATTTTGTCGAAAAATTAAGGAACTCGAGCCTCAACTCAGACCAAAGGTTCCTTATAAAAAAAAGTGTAATAAAGACAATGAAATGAAGGTGCACATACTGTCTTGATATAGGACTTCTACCACTTCTTCTGGGTGGAGGTGATCTTGGTGGCATCCTGTTGAACGTAATTGAAAATCAATAAGGACTACCAAACATAACAATATTAACTATTTCTTAGGTGCTCTTCACACAGTAAGTAAGAAATCTCACTGTTCCATTCCATTACCTGTTTGTACGGTAAAGAAACGACTGCGTACTGGTTTTTAATTCTGTTCGAACGAGGACGAAATCGTCCGATTCAATATTTTGCTCTTCAAAATGAACACTGCAATAACAATAACGCATTGACATAGTGCGACAAAACTGCATAGTTCCGTTTTCTCATTTTATGGACGAACGAAACGAAAAGAATGCACTGTACATCGTTGCACATTTTGGATCACACTTTCAAAAGCGTTCGATTGCTAGAATAAAAGGAGAAAATTTGAATTCACTTCATGGATGTATGGTCATTAAGAACGGAAGGCAATCTTTCACGTGAACGGGGTGTGCAAACAGAGTGTCTGGTGTCTTCGGGTCTAATAGTCACAGATAAAATGAACTGAAATCAAGAATGCAATAACAATAGAGTGAATTTAACAATTTATTAAACACATGGGGCAGTACGTGGACACCAGAATAGATAGACACTTGCCGACAGTTTTGTGAGATGCCATTGCCAGTTTTCCTGAATTCTGGAGAGCTAGAATTTCAATGGGTATCGGTATAATCCGGTAATAACGTACTCACTTATAACGTACTATCGGATATAGCGTACCATTTAAATTGTCCCTGAAGTCAGAGAACAAAAGAAAATACCCTCCTTATAACGTACCAAATACTACGGCCCCTTCAAGTACGTTATAACCGTATTATTATACACAAATTTTTTAAATGAAGCTTTAAAGCTGCCTTACCTGTTAATCTTTTGAGGGCCTCGTGGTGGTGGAGAAGATCTTCTGGGGAATCTTTCAACAAAACGATCAGATGAACTGTTCATACCTCTATCTGGGCGTCTCTCGGGAAATCGGTCTGGTCCACGGTCCATCCGTGGTGGAGGGCGATCTGGCATTGACTGTCTATATCTCTCGGGAGGCTGTGGTGGACCATATCTATCATCATAACGATCAGGATACCTGTCATTGTATCTGTCGTTGTGTGGTTGCTGGGGTTCTCCCCTATAACCATTGTTTCTAAATCCATCATACTCATTTTCAAGATGAGAACTTCTTTCATAAGCAAATCGATCACGTGGCGGTAATGGATCTTGATACCTTCCTCTATCATCATAAGAGATACCACGATCGAACCTTTCCTCACTTCGTCGCTGACCAGTTGCTCTCGGTGGAGGACCACGCATAGGTGGTCCACGTGCTGGTGGACCCCGAGGAGACATGCGGCTTGATCTATTTGACTGTGGCTCTTCATATTGTGGTCCGCGGTTGAACTGGAATCTCGGTGGGGACCTGTCCCTCATTGAAGTTCTCATCTCATTTCGCGCACTTCTTTGACCTCGTCCTCTGCCTATTTCTTGCTCATTTCTTCTGCTTCTGCCTTCATTGGTATGCGACAGCTCCACTTTTATTCTCGAACTGCAAAGTCGTTTATTATCCATTACCCTCACGGCTTCTTCTGCATCCCGTGGGTCATTGAATATCACGAAGGCAAAGCCAGGTGGATTTCTCGCTATCCACACATCTTTTATGAGCCCAAATTTGCTGAATTCTTGCTCAATCGCCTCCTTATCGACTTCTGTGCCTAGGTTTCCGACGTATACTTTTGCTGAAGTCATTGCGCAGCAGGTTTAGTTTCAAACTATAAATAACAATACGTCGATTAAGCATCTCATGCAGAATCTATGTGAATATTTGAATGATGATTGAGTAAAATTGTCGAATGGTCAAGAACAAGAAATCTATTGACTTCATAGAATATCACGACGGTACGCTGGGTAAGTTGCGAGATTTGGAATCTAAAATAACTCTCAACCAATAAATGAAGATTGTCTTCTTCCATTCGGTCGTGAAATAAAATTGTGTTATTGGAGACGAGTGACAAGAATCAACGAGATAGTTTCAATCAATTTCACGAAGAGATACTTAAACTGCTGAAGGTCTAAGAAGAATGCTGAGTCGATTTTCTAAACGTTTCCTCGAAAGGTAGAAAGCGGACCAGAAGCGGATCAGGAATTATACAATTTGTTCTTTTTTCTATTCCAGAAAAGATATAAAAATATCGAGTTTCGCGTTGCTTTTCCATGTCTTGTATACGCACAATTATTATCATAACTGTTACAAAGCAATGCGAAATGAAACGTTTGAAACGTTGGCGTCTGGCAGACTTGACGATGAGCAAATGGGTTGTTACATATTTCACGTAATTTCTCTTTTTGCACGCGAATAAAACTCTGACAACAAAGATGCATCATTTATCAAGAGCGAAATAACATTGTTTTCCTTACGAAGATAAAAGGTGGGGCCCTGTTGTCCTGTACGAAGAGTTCCGCGATGCTGGTGCGCTAACGAATAAACAACAGATACGTAGCAATATACTGCTCAACCTAAAGTATATTTAAGTTTGTGGCCCGTTGCCCCAGTGCAAGAGGCAAGAGATAACACCTGCTGGTTGCTTGCTGGAGAATCTTTCTTCGCGCGCTATTTCTGTTTCCGGAGCGATTTTCATAACATAATTTTTTGTGTAAGATCAGAGTTTCAGGTGCAAATCTACTAGTTTTTTTGTCTCCTTATATAAAGCTTTCAGAAACAAGAATAGGCCTCATTGCATTCTGCTATTGGAAACAAGACGCAAGGGTTGTTCATTATTCGATCGAAATTCAAATTGAAAAGGATAATAATGATGCACTTTTTTATCTTATATTTTTTGAGAGTTACAAAGGAAAAATCACATTAGAACTACTGGCACAGGCATGCACCATCAAACAATATGTTCTTCCAACCAATAGCTGGAGGGGACAGTCTAAATTCAGCATTCCATTCACTTATGTGATTTCACTGCCGAGAACATGATGCTGCACATTAGACTTTTATCGGGAATCAATCTCACGAAAGTTACAGATTCTGTGTTTTACAGATTCTGTTTTAGATTCCGTGGTTTTTTCAATCCGTGTTTTACAGATTCCGTGTTTCTCAAGTTCAGTATCATTGATTCCGGATTCAGTTGTCTTAGTCATGTAGACACTTTTTCTACCAAACATAAAAAGGAACATATCAATGCTGTCGCAATGTGCGAAGAATAGCGGTACAATGCTTTCCAAAGAGTGTTTGCAGCGAAGATTACAGGTTTAGGTGCACTGATGGGAATTATTTGCAAAGCAGTTTTGCCCACGAGTTAAAAATTTATTAGTGCGGTATACGTGATTACAGATATTCTATTTTCGATTCAAAACTTTGGGATTTTCCCTGTCTTACAGGAAAGGTTCATCTAATCACCTTTGTCATCAATCGCATCATCATCATTCGCATCAGAGAAAATAATGTGGTAGCATTTATAAATTCCACAGCAACAGCTGCATAGAACCGGGGGGTACTTCATTCTTCGACACATAAGACGTGCCACCTAGATTGTCCAAACACACCCATGTCTACCATAAAATTTGCTAAATTTGTTGTCCAATAGGTGAAACGAAAGAATCCAGACTTTGTTTAAAGTAGATCAACAATTTATCAAATCATATATATCAAATTTTAGATTTTTGAACATGAAAAAAATCTAAACCCAACGAACTGAGATAAAGAACAGAGACATGATAATATGCAGGACTTCATTGTGCTGTTTTTTTTTATAAAACATTGACATTGATCACTGAGATTATTGTCAAGTAAAATTCAAAGACATGTTACTTGTTATCTGTACAAGATTTTTGAGCCCTAAATATCTGAAGAACAAGAAACAGGTATACAAGACAAAGGAGAATACATTTGACAAAATTTGTAGATGCTCATTGATGCAAGATAACTGTGTCCAGTAGATGTTCAATAACAACATGATGTGTAGCACATATTAGTTCTGTTGTCCAAAAGCATCAATTGTTCAAAGCAATTCAAAGTCATATTTGCTAACTGAACTGGACTTGAACACCATAAAAAATCTGAAGAGCAAACAACTGGCGCTATAAGACATTTGAGGAATACCAAAATGCTAATGCCTGTTGAACTTGCATGTGCAGTAGACTTTGATTAAAACTTGAAATGCAGAACTGATCTTGTTGTTCAAGAGAATTCTAGGTCACATTTGTTATATCTGAACAAGACTTTTCAATTTGATCACCATAAAAAATATAAGAACAAGCAGCAGGCACACATAGCACTTCATTTTGATGAATAGATATCAAAATTCCAGTGCATTGTTGAACTTGCAGGTGCAGTAGACTGGTCTTGTTGTTCAGGAGAATTCTAGGTCATATTTGTTATATCTGAACAAGATGTTTGATCATTATTAAAAATCTGAAGAAAAAAGCGATGGGCCTAAGTGACGTTTCTTTGATGAATAGGTACCAAAATTCAGGTGTATGTTTTTAACTCATATGTGCAGCAGACTTTGATTAAAGCTTGACATGCAGAACTGAGCCTATCATTCATTGGAATGCTGGGTAATAATTTTGTTATTTGAACGAGACTTCTGATCATCGCAAAAAATTCTGAAGAACATGCAACTGGAACAACAAGAAGAATTTGATGAATACCAAAATGCTGATGCTGGTTGAACTTGTATATGTGCGGTAGACTTTGATTAAAACTTGACATACAGAGCTGAGCTTGTTTTTCAGGAGAATTCTAGGTCATATTTGTTATATCTGAACAAGATGTTTAATCATCATTAAAAAATCTGAAGAAAAAAGCAATGGGCCTAAGTGACAGTTATGAATAGGTACCAAAATTCAGGTGTATGTTGAACTCGCATGTGCAGCAGACTTTGATTAAAGCTTGGCATGCAGAGCTAAGCCTATTGTTCAGTAGAATGCTGGGTAATAATTTTGTTATTTGAACGAGACTTCTGATCATCGCAAAAAATTCTGAAGAACATGCAACTGGAACAAGAAGAAGAAGAATTTGATGAATACCAAAATGCTGATGCTGGTTGAACTTGTATATGTGCGGTAGCCTTTGATTAAAACTTGACATGCAGAACTGAGCTTGTTTTTCAAGAGAATTCTAGGTCATATTTGTTATATCTGAAGAAGATGTTTGATCATCATTAAAAAATCTAAAGAAAAAGAAATGGGCCTAAGTGACAGTTCTTTGATGAATGGGTACCAAAATTCAGGTGTACGTTGAACTCGCATGTGCAGCAGACTTTGATTAAAACTTGACATGCAGAACTGAGCTTATTGTTCAGTAGAATGCTGGGTAATATTTTTTATTTGAACAAGACTTCTGATCATTGCGAAAAATTCTGAAGAACATGCAAATGGAACTACAAGAAGAAGAATTTGATGAATACCAAAATGCTGATGCTGGTTGAACTTGCATTGTGCGGTAGACTTTAATTAAATCTTGACACACAGAACTGAGCTTGTTGTTCAGGAGAATTCTAAGTCATATTTGTTATCTAAGCAAGACTTTTGAATTTGATCACCATTAGAAATATCCAAAGAACAAGGAGCAGGCATAAGTGGCAGTTCTTTGACGAATAAGTACAAAAATTCTGATGCTTTTTGAACTTGTAGGTGCAGTAGAGTTTAATTTAAACTTGAGATGTAGTATGGAGCTTATTGTTCAGTAGAATTCAAGGTCATGTTATATCTGAACAAGATGTCTGATCCCGACTAAAAATCTCAAGAAAACGGCAATGGGTTGGACACCAATAAAAATCTGAACAAAGAAGCAACAGGCACACGAAGAAGTTGATGAATACCAAAATGCTGATGCTGGTTGAACTTGCATATGTGCAGTAGACTTTGATTAAATCTTAACGCGCAGAGCTGAGCTTGTTGTTCAGGAGAATTCTGGGTCATATTTGTTTTCTAAACAAGACTTTTGAATTTGATCACCATTAGAAATATCCAAAGAACAAGAAGCAGGCATAAGTGGCAGTTCTTTGACGAATAGGTACCAAAATTCTGATGCTTTTTGAACTTGTATGTGCAGTAGACTTTGATTAAAAATTGACATGCAGACCTTAGATTATGGTTCAGTAGAATTCTAGGTCATATTTGTTATCTGAACAAGACTTTTGGTAGATTTAGACTTTAATTTTTTTTGTTTTTTCTTCTGGCGATTGAATTTTTTCAAATTAAATTGTTTTGTTTTAAGACTTTTGGTCACTGTAAAAAATCTGAAGAACAAGCAACTGGCACTACAAGAAGAATTTCACAAAAACCAAAATGTTGATGCTGGTTGAACATGCATGTGCAATAGACCTTGATTAAACCTTGACATGCAGAACTGAGCTTATTCTACAGTAGAATTCAAAGTCACATGAACAACATTTGAGCACAAAAAATATCTGACAAACAAGCAATAGCTATGTGACATGAAGTAGAAAACATTATGAATGTGCTTTTTGCTGTTGAACTTCCACATGTAGTAGACATTTGATTTAAACTTAACGTGTCTAGTGTGTCATCAAAGAAAGCTTTTCTTGCACAAAAATACATGATGAACAAGCAACATCCTATACAGCAGAGACACAGAAGACATGGTCATCAAATTAAAAAATGCTGATTCCAGGTAAACTTAAATGCACAGTAGATTAGAAACCTGCCTATAGTTGAAATTACTGACTATGTCATGTATCCAGTCATGTAAGCAATTCTTTATTGTGTCAAAAATGAATTACAAGAAATAAAAATGCTTTCAAGTTGATGTAGAGAATTTGCTTAACAAAAACTATTTTTGCTCCCTTATTTCATTTGCAATGGTCAGTTAATGCATCATAGCCATACTGTTCTCAATGGGCATTCTTATTCACGAACAAAAACACAGAAATAATGGTCAAACTGTCATCAGTATTAGTCCTGCTTTTTGGTCCTACTTTGGACAATATAACTGCTTGATTGCAAGTATTTGATTGCTGGGTTTCACTTTAGGACATCTCAAAATATGTGAATACAGATAGAAATAGTGCCCTTTCAATAAAATGATAGATATTCCATGACTGTATAAAAAGATGGTTTCAACTAAATAACTATGACCTTGAAAAGGCTACCTATAATTAATGGTAATTTAAATCAATGTCACAAAAAGGGGCAAAATAACATTTTCCCCTACAATATAAGACAGATAATTGGTACTATGGAAGAAAGACTTGTTGTTAACATTTCACTCCTTATCTATTATTTTATGTTCTATTTCTGTATGAAATGATTTGTATACTTATTAAATATTCTTAATATTTTTGAATATAATGTTTTCCACATTTGTTCAGTTATCCAAAAAAAATCGCCAAAAAAGTTATGTTTCTGATGGCCATTAGGCCTGTGATTGTCAATCGCGAAATGCAAATATCGTGGACAGTCCTGAGTGATGGTTGGCACAATAAAGCTAAGTTTCAAGTGTCACTGAAGCAAGGTGAAGTGATCATCATTGCTGAAGTGATGGCTCATATAAGGAAGCTAGGGTTAATGCTATACATTGAAACAAGCTGATCATCAATTGCTGAAGAAAATCAACTGATATAACTGCAGTGTTATTCAAGCTTTGTCAGTAACTGCTGTAGGGATACATAGATGCGGTGTAACAGTGAAATGGCGTATCTGGTGCCAGTGACTAGGATCGCAGAATCTCAGTGTCAGAGAAATAGTTTGGTTCACTTATCAAAACTCCATCCCTGGCTGTGATGCCGCGGTGTCCGGGGCTCGAATTCTGACCTCGCTGAGCTTCTGACAGGACACCACCCAGGTGGAAAAGACAACAACAGCACCTTCACATCACATGCAGTTTAGTTTAGGCCTATTTAATTTGATGTAGGTCTAGTTTATTTATTGGTTGTGTTCGCGTGTGTTTGTTTTTAAAAAGCCTAAACCAAAAATAGACAGCAGTCAGGAAATGAAATTTCCTGAGGTAAACAGTTTCGAGTATATTTTAATTAGACTTGGAAGGCTAATTTTAATGGAGCCTACGAGCCCGTGCGTGGTGAGCGAAGCAAACATGGCGATGGGCGAAGCGAGCACGGAAAAAAGAACGCTGAAGCTGGCTTGGAACGTGAGTAGCCGTCCTCTTTTTGTCTTGTATTTCGAAGCTTCCTCAAATTTCAATACATTCCATCCTTGCTTACCTTGTTTTTTAAATGTAGAAAAGCTGAGATCGGGTATCCAGAGTGCGAAAAGACTTGAAAACGGAAATTTCTTCGAGACAACGAGAAGACAACTGACAAGAAAGAAAGAATTTCTTTCCTCGAGACCACGGAATTTCACTTCTCTGTGCTGCAGCCGCTTTGGTGTGAAAAGTGTTGCCCACGTGAAACAGGTGTAGCCCAATCATAACAAAGCTTTCATGAATGGCCTCGTGTGATTGGTTGATTAACACAAGGGCGATTCGACCTCGATGATCTTTACTCTATACTTTTTCTTCCGCTGACCGAATAAAATTTGTCGGGGAATCGAAGAACGGGGAGTCGAGGAGCGGGAAATCGGGGAATATGATGTCAATGTCCGAAGGACATAATAAGAGGGTGTTTGTGGAACAAATGTAGATATGTATCCATCTACAGACACACAGACGCTTTTTCTGCCAAAATGTAACAATACATAGATAAACCACATATATGAGGAAGTAAACTTTGAAATTTCCATAGATTGGTCATCATGAAAACCAACTATTTATATGACAATTACAGAATTTGAAAACAAGGAGATGATTCATTGTGGTCAAGTATTTGGCAGAAGTTCTCGAAAGTTCTTATTTAGATAATTAGATTTTTTCGTCTAGCCATTTGCATAATATTTACTGAAATGATTTACTGAGGAGATTCTCATCCCACTCTGTAAAAGGGGAATGACAAAAATCTGAAAAGGGAGAATCTGACAAGGGGGATCTTGGAGACTATGACCTTGATGATTCGATTTTAAGGCTGAAAATACCAATATGTTAGATATTATCCAGAAAGTGCCGGTCGCTTATAATTCAATTTGAAATTAAGGTGGTGCTGCATGAACACATTTCTGAAAGTGTCTTTTCTTTTGTAGTTCGACTTGGTGTTAGCACAACTAGAACATCTAAAAATTTCTGATAGTGTCCTTCCTTTCATGGTTTTGATTTCACGTAAAACCGGCAGACCATGTAAGAAATTCAGAAATCGCCGGTTTTTTATCATTCAAATTTGGTGTTAAGTGGCACAACATGTACAATATTCTGTAAGGGTCCCTCCTTTCTATATACGAAGAATTCACAATGATGTAGTGGGACTGGCACGAGGGAACGCAGAATCTATATCCCAATATAGGCACGCTCAAAACGCGTAAGGACAAAAACGACAATTATAGCAGATAAAAAAGAACGAATCTAGTGACTCAAAATGCACACCATTTGTATTTTCAGGCCGGCCTTTTCCAACCTTGATAAAGGGGGTTACTTCAATTGATTGGCAATCTTCCCGAGAATGTTCTTGCAGTTGCTGACTGTTGATTTGTGGTACACAAGGTGCACGCACGTGCTGTTGATGTAGAAGCAATATGAAAGGTATTAATCATTCCCCTTTCCACAATAATTTTTCCTAATGAGTCAGCTTGAAAAGGACAGCCAGTTTCATCAGCACTGCCCAGTTTCATCAGCACTGCCCAGTTTCATCAACATCAGCAACTGCTAAACTGAAGACTTTGTTTTCTGCCATGAATTTCTAGAAATCTTAAAACCATTTTATTTGTTCTGTCCATCAGTCTTTTCCTGAACGGTTGTCTTTATATGTGGTACATCGCGTCCATCTTTGTCAAATATCTTCTTCAACGTATCGTTTCATTCCCCTTTCGTTATTCCGTATCCTATGTGCGACATTTTCACACACTCAGCCAACAATTTCATCACTCATAATACTGTAAGCATTTTTTCTTCATCGTTTGCCATTTAGAGATGTGTCTAGTGTCTTCGAGAAAGTTTTTAATGGAACTTTTTGGGGGTGTAATAATAATTTCCTTTTCGTGGAAAAAGGATTCACCCTGCTATCATTTCGACTTGCCAACATCCACTCGCATTGTCGCACTACTGTGGTGGATACGCACTACTGTGGTGGTGTATTTTGCGTACTGTGGTGGGGTTTTTTGCGTACTGTGGTGGATAAGCTCTACTGTGGTGGGTTATTATGCGTACTGTGGTGGGTTATTATGCGTACTGTGGTGGGTTATTATGCTTGTTGTGGTGGGGTTTTTTGCGTACTGTGGTGGATAAGCTCTACTGTGGTGGGTTATTATGCGTACTGTGGTGGGTTATAATGCTTGATGTGGTGGGGTTTTTTGCGTACTGTTATGGTTGGCCAGTTCTTTATGCTGACAGATAGTTCCTCATTTTGATTGTTTTCATGTTAATGCTAATCCTTTGTAATCAGCATTTCCGCTTGCAGCGTGATGATGCAATACCTTTCTTTGTATTTAACTTAGCTGCCCTTCTTGTACTAGGAGTGTCTTGTCGTTATCTTGCCGTACGCTCACGGGTTTCGTGTTTTTATTTGCTGTTATATTTGCCGTTAATATTAGCCGTTATAAGTCGTTATATTGTCGATTATATGGCGTTGTATTAGCCGTAGAATTCGAAGTTGAGAAGCCGTTTATTTGTGAAGTGTATTTGACGATTTTATGAAGAGCTGCAGTTGAAACTTTGGTTCAATCTTTTTGTTATATTTTACGTTTTATCTCATCGCGAACTCACTCTGTAAAGGTCCCTTGCAAGTACCTTTACAGTACTGTGGTGGATAAGCACTACTGTGGTGGGTTATTATGCTTTTTGTGGTGGGGTTTTTTGCGTACTGTGGTGGATAAGCACTACTGTGAGGGTCCAGATGGGGGGGTCAACAAAGCAGTTAACTTTAAAAAATTTCATGAAATAACATTTAACACTTAAAAATTAAGCCAAAAACAGCTAACAGTTAAATTATTTGAGCAGCAGGTAGTGATGCCACGGCACAGTAAACCCACCATTTATGAAAGGAAAATGACTTGGTTTTACAAAATCCTGCCACAATTTTTTTCATTTTAATGGTTGCTGATTAACTTTTTCCCGATTTCATCCACGGATGTATGATGTTGTCCACGATCGCGATCATAGTAGTGATAAATTACCTTTTCATATTGATGATGATATTGATGATGATGATGATGATGATTCTGACAATCGTGAACATGGTTTCGATCACTTTTTTTTTTAAATCACTTTCTTTTTAAGTTGGTGTAACAAAGTAGCTAAATTTAATATAAGAGCATAATAAACAGCTAATACAAACCAACTCTTAAAGCAAAAACAAAAGAAGTTAAGTCTACAATTACTAACAATGAAACTAAAAATATTTATCATATCATAAAACTACAAAACTGATTGTACAAGGGTACCTAATTAACAAAATTAATATAGCCAATGTTGGGTATAAAATCTGTGCAAAGCTTGCAGCTGCATAAATTTGTCTCTCTGTGATTCTTTGTGAGACATTGCTGAAAGCTTTGTACAGTGTTGCTGTTTCTAGTTTCGTTAGATATAAGATTCCACGAAGAACTGCCTCTGTAGGTTAAGGTGTCCAGACCATATCTGTTTGTAGAAGGTCTGTTTATCTCAAAATGAGACGATCGGAGATTATACGTTGAAGTATGAGTGAGAAACAGCTCTTTCATGAAATCTGGATTTAAACCATTTAGTGTTTTGAATATCTCAATTAGTAGTTTTTGAATATTTAGTTGATGAATAGTTAACGAGCAATCAAGATCTAACAATTCGGCAAAGTTCAGGAAATAATTATTAAAGGCTATTCGTAAAGCTCTTTCATGTATAGAGTTAATTAAATTGTTGCTTTTCTACTACAAAACATCCAGACTAGTGGGCAATAGTTGAAATGGGACATTACAAAAGTTTTCATAAGTAGTACCCTTCTTTCTGGATTTAGGTACGGGGCTAATCTTGCTAAAGCACTGAGTTTTTTACCAGCATTTTTGCAGATTGATTTAATATGTTTATCAAACGAAAGTTGTTTATCTAAGGTAACACCTAGAAGTTTGGCTTCGGTTACTTCTTTTATAGGATTGTTATTAATCTTTATTTCTGTTTTCTCTTGTCTGTCGTTTTACTTTCAATAATCATGAATTTACATTTATCCCCATTTAAAACCATCGAGTTTCTTTTGAACCATTTATTAAGTTCTCTTATTTCATCATTTAAGTTACTTGTAATTAAATTAGTGTCTTTATCCCTAATCCAGATTGTGTTGTCATCTGCATAGTTGCATAGCTCACTGTTTTCAAGAAAGAGGAATATATCGTTGATGAATATGTTAAAGAAAAGAGGGCCTAGTACAGACCCTTGTGGTACCCCTTGCTTGATCAGGGTCCATTTACTATAATTAGAGTTTATTTTAACTCGCTGTTTACGCTCCTGCAGGTAACTTTTAATTAATCTAAGAGCACTCATATCGAAACCATACGCATCAAGCTTAGCGATAAGGAGCTCATGAGGAAGGCAGTCAAAAGCTTTTGAAAGGTCCATTAGAACCAAACCATTTTGAATTTCTGATCTAAATTTCTTTTAAGATTCTCAATTAACCTTACCAGAGCATGTTGGGTCCCATAGCCCTTTCGAAAGCCACAGAGCAATGGGGAGAGTTTATCTTCCATATATTGATTTATTTGATTAGCCATTACTCGTTCAAAAATTTTAGAAGTCGATGGAAGAACACTAACTGGACGATAGTTAGTTTTTGAAGTTGTGCTGTCTTTTTTGTGGATTGGCGAGACGTCGGCACATTTAAGTTCTAATGGAAAATTACTGTTATCAACAGTTTTATTAAACAGATATGCTAGATATGGAGTTATAAGATCAATAGATGCCTTTTAGAATTTTAGAGGGTATATCATCGGGTCCTGTTGCTTTCTTAGTGTTCAACTTAGTTATTTCAATTTCTATTTCAAAATTATTGGTCTTATTGAAAATAAAGGGAGAGTTTGTTGCTTCAAGATTTTCTTTAATTTTCTTAATACTGGAATGGTTTTTATATTTTTCAATTATTTCTAGGATATCATTAGTATCGTTTTCAGAGTAGCTCTTCAGACAATTATTTTTTGGTAAGTTAAGTGCGTCTGTGATATTTATGAAATAATCATTCATAATCTCAGCTATTTCATTACTGTTTGAAATAATTCTATCATTTTCAACTAAGATAATTTTATTGTGCATTAAGGTTTTATTATTGAAATGGGGTTTTATAGTGCGCCAGAATTCTTTACAGTCTGTTACGAAATTGATGTTTAAGTTTCGATAGTAATCTTTTTTTGTTTTTCGACTTAGCTTGACGCACTGATTTCTTAGTTTCTTATAGTTCTCCCAGTTTTCAGTTGTTCTATCTTTGTAGAATTTGTTTTTTGCCTTTGACCTTGCCATTATGAGTTTCTTTAACTGTCTATTCACAAAAGGAGCGTTATTTGCTCTTATCATTTTCTGTTTTAAGGGTGCATGATCTTGAAGAGTGTCAGAAAGAATCTTCGAGAACATGCCGTAGTTTAGGAAAGTAGGGTTACAATTTTCTGCCTAAATCTTTTGAAAGCTTGTGTATTAAAGTTTTATAATCTCGATACGTTTAATTGGCTCAGCTTTGTTTATGTGGGTTTTGAGTACTGTCGCTGTTAATTTATGGAAATAGAAGTTTCAACAGTTATTGTAATCTCGTATTTTCTTGTCAGAATTAGATCAATGCATTTAGGGCGTTACTTTTAAAGCATGTTGGTCACAAGATTATAGAGATCATATGCCTTCATGAAATTTTCAAGTGACTGATTTGAGGGTTCCAGATTGAAATCTCCTAATATAAGAAGATTATCATTAAATGTCAAGAAGTAGTCCAATGCTTTCCCTAATTCATCTAGAAAATATTTGTTATCTTGATTTGGGGGATGATAAATACCAATGCATAGCCACTTTTGCTTTCGAAGGTAAAGTTCAACTGTTAATCATTTCCATATCATTTGGCAGAGTATTGACAGAAAGTTGACGAGATGGAATATCATCATTCACATAAAGCAGTAAGCCCCCGCCACCTATTTTTCTGTCCCTGCGATATGGTTTTGTATAACCTTTGCAAGCAAATTGAGCATCTGGAAAGGTATTATCTATTTTTGTTTCTGATATCAATAAGATATCCAGATTGGAGTTTATGATACTCATAAGGGCACTAAATTTGTTAGGTAGGGAGTTAATATTTATGTGACCAATAGACATGCACTTTGGGTTTTTTAACTTAAGGGTTTTTAGTTGATCTTCTGGATTATCTGTGTTTCCATCATTTGAATCAGCATTTTGTGAACTATTGGCATTGCTTTCAAAAATAGAATTATCAAACTCACTTACTTTATCATTGTCTGAATCAGTGTTAGAATGGTTGATGTTTGATGGTATTGTAGTTGCAGAGTTTTCTAGTCAAACATTTGGTAGTGATGGAAAAGCTGTCTTAACAGAGTCAATAATATTTTTAGCAAATTTGGATGTTCCAGGTTTGTTTAAATGAAGTCCACTATTGTTCAAATCAGAGAAGGTTATATTATCGTTGTCAATGAAAATTAGTTCTTTTTTCGTGCACAGGTCTTTTAGGAGATGGTTGGCTCTGGCAATTTCTTGGTTGAAGTGAGGGTTGTCTTGACGATGGATGATGCTTGAGATGAAGATTTTTGTATTTGGTGATTGAGAAGAAACATTGTTGGCTAGGTTGATGATGTTGGTAGATATTCTGTCAGCATTGTGCTCTCTTAGGTCATTGGTGCCTCCATGAATGATAATGCCATCAGGGGATCTTTGAATGCTTGGAATTATGTGATGGGACAGGTCATTTGTTGTGGCTCCTGAAATGCTTATGGATTTGAAAGAAGATGTTCTTGGTAACATTTTATATGGTTGAAGTCCCTTTAATATGCTTGATGTGGTGGGTTATTATGCTTGATGTGGTGGGTTATTATGCTTGTTGTGTTGGGGTTTTTTGCGTACTGTGGCGGATAAGCACTACTGTGGTGGGTTATTATGCTTGTTGTGGCGGGTTTTTTGCGTACTGTGGTGGATAAGCACTACTGTGATGGGTTATTATGCTTGATGCGGTGACATTCTTTTGCTGTCTGTGGTCTGTGGTTGATACTCACTATTTGGATGGCTTTTTTGCTTCATATTGTATTGATACGGCTTTGAAATAACAGGTCAGTTTTGATCATCACTGATCTTTTGATCAACTACAAACAGATATTTTGACTATTTAAATTCGAAATTTGAAAATTTGACCAACTGTAGGAAATCGATGAGAGTCCTAGCTAAAAGAATATCCCAAAACACACAGAAAGTCTTATTGCTTAGCCTGGGTTTTTAGTCTAAAAATATTCTTCTTCTCTTAATACTTCACGCGTTTGGAATAATGCGGGCAGACCCAAACCACATCGAAAGAGTTTTTCTGAGGTTTATCTGAGATTTTTTACAATCTTTGAGAGTTCATAATATGTTACGTTTTTTTTTAAAAACCAGGCTCAGAAAATATAAGACTTTCTGTATGTCTTGGGGTTATGCTTTTAGCACAGGACTGTCATCGATTTCCCACAGTTGGTCAAATTTTCGACTTTCGAATTTAAATAGTCAAAATATCTGTTTGTAGTTGATCAAAAGATCAGTGACGATCAAAGATGACCTGTTTTTTCAAAGCCGTATAAAACCACCCAAATAGTGAGTATCAACCACAGACCACAGACAGCAAAAGAATGTCACCGCATCAAGCATAATAACCCACCACAGTAGTGCTTATCCACCACAGTACGCAAAAAACCCCACCACAACAAGCATAATAACCCACCACATCAAGCATAATAACCCACCACAGTAGTGCTTATCTACCACAGTACGCAAAAAACCCCACCACAACAAGCATAATAACCCACCACATTAAGCATAATAACCCAATAGTAGTGCTTATCCACCACAGTACGCAAAAAACCCCACCACAACAAGCATAATAACCCACCACAGTACGCATAATAACCCACCACAGTAGAGCTTATCCACCACAGTACGCAAAAAACCCCACCACAACAAGCATAATAACCCACCACAGTACGCATAATAACCCACCACAGTAGAGCTTATCCACCACAGTACGCAAGAAACCCCACCACAGTACGCAAAATACACCACCACAGTAGTGCGTATCCACCACAGTAGTGCGTAAGATTCGCTAGCGTGATTTGGCTCTAGCGCCTGTAATTTCTGTTTGAGAAATTTACAAGAATATCATTATCTTTTTACCTGATTAAATCGTACCTCTAAAAAGTGTTAAAATACAATGTAAATTTAGATTTGCATTAAAGACTTAAGTCAAATACACTGACCTTTAAACTATTTTGGCCTTTTAATTCAGAATATCTGCGCTTGCTGACATCCTTGTTGACATTGACAAACCATTGCCATGGCGAAAAGGCCATTTGAAGTAATGAGAGTTAGGATGGATGAAATTAAAACACAGAGTCTGTTTAATGTTATATGATAATAAATTGATTCCTAAATGGTTCTTAAACAATAGTATGGTACAAGTAAACCATTAACAAATTCGATTCTATTGCAAAAAATAAAAAAAATCTTCAATTACCG
Source organism: Chrysaora quinquecirrha (assembly GCA_014526335.1). Lineage (NCBI taxonomy): Eukaryota > Metazoa > Cnidaria > Scyphozoa > Semaeostomeae > Pelagiidae > Chrysaora > Chrysaora quinquecirrha. The sequence continues at coordinate 611,706 of JACTAT010000064.1, read as the reverse complement.
AGGGTGTCAGGTGTCAGGTGTCTTCAATTACCTAGTGTCATTGCCTTCACAACTTGATAAACTGTCACTGACTGGAAACCCACTGCCTTGGCTCCTGACCTTTTCTACACAGAACCCCCGGAATGTTTCCGTTAAAACATATATATATTTAATTGCACCCTTTTTTATTCTAGAAAACGCCCTTTTCGAGCTAAGAAAAAAGGATTTACAGGGAAACTAAACGCATTTCATTGTTAATCTGTTATCTTTTACACATTTATCAAAATTTAAATTGATATTCGTTAATATTCACCTGATATATATTTTATACGCTGCAGTTTTTATTGACTCAGTTCCTAATCGTGTTGAAATCTCCAATACCGCTCTGTATGAATGCTCATTGCTTTTATTACTATAAAGTATTCCAAATAGCAAACCTGTCTACCCCCACTACTGGATCAGCCCCTGCGTTTATATCACTTATCCTTTCGAAAAGAGATTTGGATTCCAAGAAAGCAAACGTTAATTTGAAGGGAATTATAGTGCCACCATAAATTTAGATCCCACGGGTCCCTGATCAATAACGTATTTATGATTTTGTGTACGTTGGTGTTTACTGCAAGTTAAACTGTATAATACACGCTATGTGGTAATCCACTGTAAGATGATTGTTTTAAAATGAAACTCAACACTTCAACCAGTTTTCTGTTGGCGTAGGTTGAAGGGTAGAAGAGCTGCATTGGCGTCCGAGAGCTGATTTCCATATTCCCGAAGTTGAGACTAAGGTGAAGGATTATTGTCTGTACGAAATAATGGTTGACTTGATTTTGAATTAGAGGACCATGACCAACGTCCAGAAAATATTTTCGATGCTTTACCAGGACCTCTGCTTCTATCTCTACCAGTTTTACGATTTAACTGCCTTTCCAATAATGTAGCCATGTCCGCCTAAAATGTTTGATAAAATTACACTAAAAAGACGATAAAATTAAACTTGTTAAGATTGATAAGGCTTATTTTAAATGACAGATATGTACAATTATCAAATAAAACTTATTGATATTATTTGTTTTGGAAAACATGAACAGCAAGCTGGGACAATGTTTTGTTTTTCTTGAATTATTTGAACATTTTTCGTTTTTCTTGTATTCACAGTGCATATTGAAAGCTTCAGAAGCACTACCCGGTAACATTTACTGCTCTTCCTGGTTAAGGGGGCAAATAGTCACGAGAACCGCTTGAGAAAAATAGGCCAAAATTATGGTTGCACGGAGTGATGATTTTCAATGCAAGAATTTGGATAACCATACGTGCAAATAATAATTTTGATGACACAACTTGTAAAAGGAAGAGTGTCGTTGAAAATTCGTTTGCTTTCTTTTGCTCTGGAAAACAGTGGCATGCATGAAGCCTCAAACATTCCTGAGGATCATGCCGAATTAGGCTAGAAAGCAGAATAAACAAGCAAATTAGCATACCTGCCACATCTCAAGTTGTTCGGACAGCCGCAATTTCTGTTCTACTGCTTCTAGAAGTTGACTATTCAGCTTAATCATATCTAGCTTTGCTTGCTCTAGCTGTGACAAAGCCATGCTTTCTCTGTCAAAGTGAAAATCAATGCTCATTAGTACAATTTCAAAGTTGCAAAAATGTGAGAGTCCAAAATGGCGATAGTCTCAACTTTTCTTAAATTTTCATATAATGGTGAAATACTATAAAGATACAAGATAACTCAACAAACCTCTGCAAGGCATCAGATCGGTCATTTAATGCTTTTTTGAGAGCCTCTGGCACAGAGTCACAGAAAATTATTTCTCTTTCTCTTTTTAAAATCTCCAACTCGCGTTCCTGGTGCATAACCTTTGTGAGGAATGAATGAGAAAACATTTTAGTGATATTTCTTCTTTGAAACAATAGAAATCATATTCTCATATACAAATGAATCTGCTGGCGTATGATATCCATATCACATAAGGTAAAATACAGCTAAATCTTAGATTTCCTAACAAGCAATGATAAGCTATTCTATGATCACCCTTCTCTCTGTTGGCTTGGCTTAAAGATTAACAGAAATGTTAACTCTTTCATTATGCAAGTCTTTCCAATATCAATATAATACTTCTTACTTGTTGCTGTAATGACTGAACTTTACGCTCAGCTTCTTCTAAGTGTCTTTTTCTTGTATCACTTTGCTTGGTGAGTTTTTCAAAGTCCTTCACTGTCATAACTAGCTGTTAACGTAGTTAAGGGAGTGCTGCTCCAAGGCAGAATACAACCCGAATGCATGTATTGCAGGATACTGCCATGAGTATATCGAAACCTAGTCAAAAGAATAAACAGTGTTTACTGTATTGACTATGGTCAAAGTGAATATCAAGGGTTATGGGTGTGTACTAGCAAGTACTGTAGTTTAAGTTGAACACGAGTTGTCTTTGTATTGCATAACCAATTTTACAAACAGTCAGTAAAATGAAAAACAAATATTCGTATCAGGTATTTGACAAAATTAAGCTTTTAATGATCACAATGGCCGCTTTTGTTATTTGGTAATTTCATTATTTCACCTGATTATGTTTGTTTTTAACTCGTCACGAGGGGATTTTCAGTTGGATTTCAGTTGGATTTTATGATTACAGAAAAAACGAAGATTAAATTTTATTCAGCAACAATTTAACATAAGTATTAAATTTTATTCCTCTCTTCGCCTCATTGTGTCAATCTAATCTGACAGATGCAAGCTGCTTTTTTTAAAGCTCCACTCAGTAGAGTAGGTCTATAGGCCTAAATGCTGAAACTTTGGCCTTTTTGTACATGCTGTAGTTTGTGAATTTGAAAAAGGCTTTTCGGTGGATCGCCAAAGGAATGAGTACCTTCATCTAGAATTCTCATAAATGAAATAAATAATGTTTGGACGTTTGACTTTGGATATAACTTTATTTTCCTTGCTGATTGATGTTAAATATCCTCTCACTTTTATTTTGCTTCGAACTCGCAGCTTTGCCTCCACTTTGACGCCATTTTGTTGTTCGAAGCAATAAACGGACAGACAACAACCGCAACAACAGTTCCGCACACACACACACACACAAGTTGACAAATTTCCAGTTTGTGCAAGAATATACTGCTGCTACGCAGGCGCTTCGCGCTGCTTCGCAGCAATTACTTTTGTAGCTATCAACGCTATCAAGAGCAACGAAGAGCAGAAAAAAAATGCGCAAATGCAGATTTAATAAATGATATATAAATAATACCTAAATAATTAGGCTGCTGATTTGCACCGAAAACACTTGTTTTTGCGATTATAGCAGAAACAAGCTATTTCCTTATTCGCTTCCTTTGCCAAATTGCAGTTACACACAGATTTGTTGTTTTAATCTACACATTTGACTAAAATTTCAAAAATTCAGTGGTTGAAGACATCAGCAACAGGGACTCAGTTTGTTAAATTAATCCTGCTCTGTGCCTAGTAGGCCATTGAATCGTGTTTACAAGAGAGTTTATCCTTACAGCCAGCAACAATGATACTGTGCAGATGCTGTGATGTAGTAGGGCTTCTTTAACTTTGTCATGGGCAATGAAGTGCTTTTATATATCAGCCAGCTAAGGTTTTTTGAGAATTCATTACGAGAAAGTGACCAACTCGCCCTATCGCTCCCAAAATGATCTCTGCTTGACTACCGTTCGAAAAGTTTGGAAACGGTCGCTTAAAATGGCCGCCAACAGCGGCCAAGGGCCTAATCCAAGAAATTTTCATTTTAAAAGTCAGAGGTCATGCGGCCATTATCTTGCTAAGTTTCGGCGGGAAAATGTTCGTCACTGCACTCGCCATCATTTTAAATTGAAAGGACAAGATTATTTCGATGGTATAATAGAAAATACACAAAACTGAGAAGCTTTGCCTTCAAAAACCAAGGAAAAGATTTTAGGACTACTGATCTGAAATTATGGGAAAGAGAGGGTTTCGTTACTCCAAGATGGAAAATTTTGCAGTTATTTGAAGCCCAGTTGTTTTAGCTTTTCCGTTGTAGTAAAAGTTTTCCTGAAATATCGATTTTACAAAGTTAATCAGGGTTAAAGTTTTCTAAACATTTTTCAGGTGAGCCATTCTTAAAGGGTCTTTTTCAACAACAAATGTTTTGTCAGGTATTAGACTAAAAAAGAGGCAAGATCAAAACAATTCAAACACATATTCGAAAACTAGAATAAATGAGAAGTACTGTATCAAAATTTTAGAGTCATCAGTCATTTTACAAGGGAGCAGAACGATATTTGAAAAACCACACTCTTCTGTCATGTTATAAGTTCACTCACCTGAAAAATGTTTAGAAAACTTTAACCCTGATTAACTTTGTAAAAATCGATATTTCAGGAAAACTTTTACTACAACGGAAAAGCTAAAACAACTGGGCTTCAAATAACTGCAAAATTTTCCATCTTGGAGTAACGAAACCCCTCTCTTTCCCATAATTTCAGATCAGTAGTCCTAAAAATCTTTTCCTTGGTTTTTGAAGGCAAAGCTTCTCAGTTTTTGTGTATTTTCTATTATACCATCGAAATAATCTTGTCCTTTTGATTTAAAATGATGGCGAGTGCAGTGACGAACATTTTCCCGCCGAAACTTAGCAAGATAATGGCCGCATGACCTCTGACTTTTAAAAGGAAAATTTCTTGGATTAGGCCCTTGGCCGCTGTTGGCGGCCATTTTTAAGCGACCGTTTCCAAACTTTTCGAACGGTAGTGTATTTTATGCGTACTACGTCCAAATTATTAATGACCAACCAAATTTTCGGCTGAATAAGTATGAGTAAAAACATTTTTCTTCAATATAGATATTAACATATATCAACTTTTACTTGTTGTTGGAAGTCTTTCACTTGCTGCTCTAATGATGCAATATAATTCTTTGATTTTTCAATATCTTGAAAGAGAAGAATCTTCTCAGATGCAAATTGCGATACTGCTTCTTCTAAATCCTTCTTTTCTTGCTGCAGCTGCCTTATCTAAACAAAAAGAAAAAATCATGAGAATTGTGTGAATCTTGATAAAAGCGAAAATATTTTAACACCTTGTTAAGTACGTTGCTGGCATGGTAATATAAAAATATTTTGGGCAAAGTCTAACCCTAGCCTACATGGTAGACACGAATACTATTATAGACTCAAAAGGAAATAGCAAGGAGAAGCAAACAAAAGGATTACATCAAAGGATTCCAGGAAGGAACCGCTGGATGGTAGTGCTGTTGGCCTTGCAGAAACCAAACAGAGATGAAAAGGATGTGCAAAAGTGAGTCTGACAAGACATAGGTATGCTGTTGGAGGGTAAACGTTATATCTTGTGTACACTATTCATTATAAAAAAACATTTCTTTTCAACCCAAGGCTGCAAATATGCTTACGTAAAAATTTATTCGAGGCTACTTATAGACATGATGGAAAAACAAAAAAGATGGCCAAATAAAATCAAAAGGAAAAAAATAAGCAAAAGAAAAAGACTCATGCTTTTACCTGTTCTATCGTCATTTTCGGTTCCATGATGTCATACTGAAATTCATCTGGAGACATATCGTTTGCTGACGCTCTTCCCTCGATCCGCCGCTTCAAAGTATTCACTTGAAAAGAAAGCTCTTTGTTGTAAACTGTAACCTGCATTAATTAAAGAAAAACACGCATTGAAAACATCTTCATATTATCAAATACCTGGATATCGACTGCATGTAAAACCAAGCTCTTCAGCACTATCCAATGACATGATATGTATGGAACTTCGATGTTAATTTTGAACAGCTTTGCTTCGAACTTATGCATTCACATAAAATCTACCTGCTGGCCTGCTTTCTATGAATGTTTATCAGATGAATAATTGATCAACTGAAAAGTGATTAGTGCAGCGGAGAGGTCGTATAATACACGCAATTTTGAATAAAACTCAGACACAGTCATGTAAAGAAGGAAATCATAAAAAATGCACCTGATTTAATTGATTTTGTAATTCTTCGTTTTGCTCAATAACATCCTTAAAATCATTATCTTGTTTTTCTCCATTAAGAAATGATTTCCTTTCAATTTTTGAAATCTTTTCATTTAAATATCGAATATCTAGGGTAAGATTGTGAATTTCTGCTTCATAGTCTGCACTTTTCTCTTGAAAATATTTCTTTTGTAAGTACTGCTCTTTTTTCAATACCTTTTGGATGAAAAAGAAATATAAACAGTGATTGGAGAATCAATATGGTTTTTATTTCAATGCTAGTGTCAACCAGTATACACCATAACACAACACCATAACAGCATTAGACTAAACGAAAAATTGTGATTAACAATTGATAAAAGAGTTTTGGCCATTTGTACTTCATACAAAAATCGAATGGCTAACATATTGTATCGATTTCTTTGGCCTAGCATAGTTTAGGAGTTTAGGAGATCTATTGTGTTGTTGTTTTGATACATTGATTGTTAATAAATAAAATTACAAGCGAAAGAGCTTTTTTTATCAACTTTCACGTTTATACGGTGATTGATGACATTGTTTTCACAAGTATATTGATTTCTTGCTAGACAAGTAGTCCTACTACAAAACATTTTCCCGTTACCAAATTGGCACAATCTTTGGCTCACGATTGCTTGGGCCAAACTGAGATGTTTGCTATTGTGCAGGCAAGTCCAGATGACACCAAAACAACTGAAAGGATTTGCATGCAGCATGAAAACAAACTTATGTTTGCACCCAAATTTGCACAGTTGAAAAACAATGACATTAATGTCGTGTGAAATTCATTCAAATTGTGCACCTGGGATGCCAGGGTAGATACAATGTCATCCCTGGGCTAAACACACAAGGTGACGTGAAGGTGAAATGCTGTATTTAGCGCCAGTCGCTAGAGTCTCATTAAAGAGATTTCAGTGCCCCAGACTCGATAAGCAGTTCTTCTTCTGGGGCGCATGGAACTCGTGTGTATTTGTTTTTATTGCTGGTTTTGAATTTCGGTATATGTGATTTAGCCCTCGTTTAAACTATACCGGATAGCTTTCGGAGCGTCTTGTTTTTCGTATCAGATAGGGCTAATGTTAACACTATACCAAAGCTATCCGGTACGAAACGCTCCAAAAATGGATTGATTTGCACTCCGTTTTGTAGCTGACATGAAAATCACTCCGCTCCACATATAACTGACATTCTTTGGTGAGTGGGGATTATTTTATATTGTCTCAGCTATCTGGCAAAGTGTAAATGAGTCTATCCGATATGAAAATGAAGACAGTCCCTCCGATATCTATCCGGTATAATGAAAGCACTTGCCCCATCCGACATGGGTCAAGGCGAGGAGCGAAGCTCCAATAGCTATCCGATATACGTAGTGTAAACGGGGCCTAAAATATATTATACCGAAATTGTTAACTAACTGCTACTTTACGATTTCCGTACAGGGACGGAGCAACAAAAAAATTTTAGGGGGGCACAGAGTTAAAATTTGCGGACAGAAGGGCGTGGCTTTTGTAGCCACACCCGATTTTCATTTTGGTTTTTCCGGTAATCAACATGAAGTCTAATTTAAAAAACAAGACTCCCTAAACTTTTTTCTCAAGAATTTAACTTTTTTCTTTCTTGTTTGCGTTTTGTGGCTGATTTATTCAATTCATCGACCCTTATACATAATGTATATATACTGTATAAGCTTCGAAGATAGAGACTGAAACGAACGCAGATATTCAATGATATTTTTTCTCGTTTTGGTACACTAATCATGCTCTAATTTAATGGAATATCTATTATTGTCGAGTTTATTGTAACCGAGCTTCTACGATTTTATTGAAAAATGCCGAACAAGAGAAATCCCAGATCTCCAGACCGATATCATCATTTGCCGAAAAAACCGTTTGCAACTTTTGGGGGGGGGGCGCCGACGCCCCTGTATTCGTATACCAAAATTCCATACCAGCAATAAATTAATTGCTGCAATACAATTTCCGTATACTAAATTCAAGTCAAGCAATAAATTAAATGCTTTTTTAAAATGTTGGCAAATTTTTATATAAATTATTCTCTCTATCGCATCTTCCTTTAAGTTAGTATTTTGCTAAATTGGCGCAACTAAGTGATGCGGGGCCTTTGACTAGTGGGCTGGACCCTATATGGTACCTGACTATTCTTTCGTCCCAATACCTTAAGATCTACGTAGTGTATAACTTAAATTTTAAACACCAAAATTAAACAACAGAACTAAGGGTATGTTCTTCTGAGCCTCCAAAACCTTTTGTATTTCAAAAGAAGAAAGCTTCCAAAAGGCAAATCCATGATTTTCAAAAAACAGGAATTCTGGAATTCCGAAAACTTTTGTGCCAAAATTCTTTCTTGCCTCGTCCCCAGACCAACTTGTGGAATGTCTCCTGGCAACTGGCAAAATTGCAGTCTCAATCGTACTGCATATCGAATCTCTCAAAAGTCTCCAAAACCTTCTGCTTTTGATGACAGAAGGTTTTGGAGAGCTCCAAAACCTGCCATTTTCAGAAGAATGGCTTTGAAAAACACATTCCCAAAAAGAAGGTTACCAAGAAAAGATTCGGAGCAGACAACCGTTTTTATTTTCAAGAATTATTTTTGGGTATATTTTTAAACGTTAAAAAAAACAATAAAAATTGCCTATTTTATTTTATATTTAACAGCAACTGATTAACCATCTATTAAAACTCAGCACATTTTCTTCAAACAAATTCTCTTATGCCTTTTAGAGCATCCGCACTTACAAAGTTTCAATGAGTTTAGTTTTATCAATTGATTGAGACACTGTTGTCAATTGAAAGAATGGCTGGGTTTTTGAGTCTAGTCTTTCTTGACATATTTTTGATTGTATATATATTTTTATTAATTTTAGTTTGGAAAAGCCAAATTGGCATAAAATTTGACTTTACACGTTACAGAATGCTTTTAAGTAAATGCTAGAAAGCATTGAAGCCTGTTCAATAAAATTTAATAAAGATTTTGATCCATTTCCTTGGAATATTTAGCTTGAACCAACTCTAATCTCTCCTGCCAGCTCGATTGATTGAAAATTTCAATGCGTGTTGTCATATAATTTCAATAGATCTAGAGACCTCTCTAGTATTACTCTTACAATTTTGGCCAATTTTGAAACGTCTGCAAAGTCCGCAGTTTCAACTTTCCATTTATGCAAAAGTGAAAAACACAGATCTTGAAAAACGCGGAGTTTTCTCCATTTATTGTTTGGTGCTCCTCCATTTCTCACTTTGACTACTTGCAGAATGATTGCTGCATTGCAGCAAAATTTCTTGCGTTCTGAGATTCAACCCAGTAACATAAATTCTCTAACCACTCACCTCAATGAGAAAGTTGGATTGGTGAAGAAAATTTTAAGAATTTTGCTCAAAACATGGAAAAAAAATTCATTCCAAACGTGGGATACTAGGGTTTATTCAATGGCAAGCTGTAACTTTAAGAGAAAGTTTCCACTAAGTTTTGAAAAGTTAGGATTTCTCACTTTGGCATAAGGGAAAAGTGAATTCCCGCAGACTTTAAAAATGTGGACTTGTGGCCCAGACTGGAAAGTTTGATTTTTGCACGGGCAAGTTGTGATGGCCAGGTGGAAAACACTGACTTCACTGACTTTTTCCTTTTTGAAAAAATCGTTTTTCAATTGGAAACAACATTAAAGCAATCAGTGGTTAAATTAAATGATCCTGCTTTATAATTATGTCCTTAATAGAAGGGTCAGTGTTTTTTGGGTCAGTGTTTTCCACTTTAATGCTATAGGCAAAAAACCAAAACACTGACTTCACTGACCTGTGTTATTAAAGTTTACCCTGTTGCCTTTTACTTTGATTTCTTTGGTTTTTAAGTAGTACCCAAACCTATAACACTGAAGGGCACAGGCCATCAGAATCGGAACCACAGACGAAAACTAATAAGTCATATATGGAAGAGAACTTGATTTGGCGATAAAAATACTTGCTTTTAACATTGGATTCACGCTAACAGTACCATTTTTCTCAGGGAAATTAAAAAAAATCGAGGAAAGAGCTGCAAGGGCAATATCTTGCACGCACGGAGCAAACTTTCCAGTCGGCTTATGGCTTAAAAAAAGTCTCTGGAGTCCACAAGATCCACAGGCTCTTTGGGCACTGATCAAACTTTCCAGTCTTATAAAAAACTCCATTGATCAGATGTAATGTGGACAAGAAGGCATCACTATACCTACTATTTTAGATATACTTACATCAATTTGATTGCAATATTCCTTTTCCATGCAATTAAGCTTTGTTTGTAACTCATTATTCTTCTTTAATAAAGTATTTCCAGCTTCTGCTGCAATTAAGAGATACTTTTCTTTTTGAGCAAGTTGGAAATATACATCTCCTTCATTTGCATCATCACCATCTATCATCAAGTCTAGTCCATCTAGCATATGCATTTTCTGATCTACAATTTGTCTCTGTATTCGTCATTTGGCTTAACCCTGATTAGCTAATTAGCTAGTTTATAGGTACTACATTTCTTTTCCGTTTCATGCAAATTAAAAGAACCCTACTTGACAGATGTGATAAGACATCGTGTTCATGAAGAAGAAGTGGATTTCTTTATATAAACTTCACCACAGTCTTTATAGCTAGATATATACATAAAATATCTAAAAATTTTCGCTCCAATTCCATTTCTTTCTCTTTATCTATTCATGTCATAGCTTTCTTTCTTTTTCCCATGATAGACAAAGAGACATTGATTGAGTCATTAACTCGTGGAACCGCTCTAGGCCCACAATAGCTGCGAGGACTGTAAAGCACAAAAAGAATGGTACTGTGGTGGCTAATCACTACTTGTGGTGGGTTACTATGATTGCGGTGATGGCAGTTTTGGCGTACTGTGGTGGATAATCACTACTTGTGGTGGGTTACTATGCTTGCAGTGGTGGCAGTTTTGGCGTACTGTGGTTGGTAATCACTACTTGTGGTGGGTTACTATGCTTGTTGTGGTGGTAGGTTTTGCGTACTGTGGTGGATAATCACTACCGTCGTGGATTACTATGCTTAATGTGGTGGTAGTTTTTGCGTACTGTGGTGGATAATCACTACTGTGGTGGTTATTATGCTTAATGTGTTGGGTTGCATTTTGTTAGATAACTATAATTGTTGGATCGAATGAATTGTGGTTAAAAGAATTAGATGCAATTGTTCACTTTTTTCGTCTACGACTTCGATCATTGAGTGATGGATAGCCCGCCCATGATGCAAGCATGATTTTACTCCCGCCTCTCAATGTAGTATGTGTATGAAATGGGATATGAAATTGTGACTTCAAATTTTATTCATTTTTTATTATTCAGCAATATACTAACTATACTGTACTGCTTTTGTCGTAAGAGAAATAATTCTTTCCTTCAAGCCTGATGAAGGTACGAGATTTTTTAGCTGCGGAACCTTGTGCGCCAAGAAAATTTAAGAAAGGGGTTGATAGAGCCTCTGAAAATCCCAAGGCAAAGAAAAGACTTTTTTTAAACGAAACAGAGTCTCAAGCAAAGGCATTTATCATTGAGAATATCGATAAGTTTCTTATTAATATCAACAACACATACACACTTTTTTTTATAAGAATACCTTATTTTTTGCCGAGCCTCGATTATTCTTAAGCTTATTCGATTTTGAGCCTGAAAATATTCTTAAATTATTCTTAATCATCAATGTTGTAAATTGGCCTGAAGATCAAGAGAAATAAGTCAAATCTTTGTCATTTGTTATTTTATTAATAAAAAGAGTTGCTGTATCAAAGAGTCAGACAGGATGTATGCATTTCAAAACAAATACAGTTGCCTGACAATCACACTTATTGTGCAGTGTAAAAAACGCAGAGAAATAAAAATGATCCTCATCAAGCTTGAGCCTCAGATTATTCTTAAATAATTCTTAAATTTCAGCAATTTTGAGCCTGAATATTCTTATAGACTGTATTCTTATAAAATAAAAAGTGTGTACCACCACAGTATGCAAATAGTACCACCATAGTAGTGATTATCCACCACAGTAGTGATTATAGATTCGCTAGCGTGGTAACTATATTTCATCCGGTTTGCCGAAAACCGCTGCAAGATGTTTTCATTCTTCAAACATAAAAATGGTCATCTCTAATCTATGGATTATGGAAGGACGGAGTGGAATGATGGAATGATGTAATGGAATTATGGAGTTGGAATGGTATCGAAATGCATGAATGCAAAATAGAAGCAAGTTCCCAGTATGTTTAGGCAATATTCTTACTTTTGAAAGTATAATGAAAAAAACGAAGCCATTTGGTGAATTTTTCAGAAATTGCTCGCTTCTTTTTGCTGAATGGCATTATAAGCCTTAGAAACACATCTGAGTAGAAAAATTATGAAGGTTTGGAGTAAATTGAAGGAATTGCTAACTAACTAACTAACTAACTAACTAACTAACTAACTAACTAACTAACTAACTAACTAACTAACTAACTAACTATCTAACTAACTAACTAACTAATTATCTAACTAACTATAACTAACTAACTAACTAACTATAACTAACTAACTAACTAACTATAACTAACTAACTAACTAACTAACTAACTAACTTACTAACTAACTAACTAACCAACTAACTAACTAACTAACTAAGTTACTAGGTAACTAACTAGCTTTCTAATTACATAACAAACTAATTAACTATCCAGCTAACTAACAAACTAATAATGATCTGAAACTACATATACCTTACTTACTTATTAACTTACTAACTAACTTACTATCTTGCAAAGTAGCTAACTAACCATCTTACTAATGTACAATCTATACTAACTAAATAACTAACTAACGATAATTTTACAATGAACTTTTTTATTTTTATTTCCTTTTCTTGATTTCTTATACAAAAATCAGATGTCTTGAGAAATATCTTTTGATCTACTCATACGGAAACTGACACAGATGCTATATTTGGAATCTAGAGTCAATTTCCTTTCAAACCAAACAATACCATGTTTTGACAATTTATACAAATTTTTCGATGAAATTCTTGAACTTGGACATGACTCATCTTCAGGAGGTCATAAAAAAATTTCCCCAACACTTGGGAGGGGCAAGTTTGGCTTTTTCGAGTCTACTATGACCATATAAACATAAAATAAAAAAACCCATATGTACTCAATGTCAAGGTCATCCTTGAAATTGGCACATGGCCACTGGACTAATTACTTTTTTCTTCTTTTCAGGAGATATTACCTAGGAAACCTTTCATCAAGTTGCTGTTATGTCTAATTTATCTAACGTGTCTTAACGATTTTGTCAAATTTCTATTTCCTTATCTACGCTAAATGCTTACAACCTCAGGCAACCAATTGCTCTAACAAATAAATAGAGTGCCCAAGTGAAATCTCACACCAAGAATGTCACAGTAAAAATTATGGACACCAATACTATTAACACAAATCTTAATAAGATCAATAAGCTGGGGCTCCAAGAGCGATCTGCACTCACTTGCGTCTTGGGCCGGCCTTTGCAATTTTTTTTATCTGTTTCCGACCCTTGTATTCTGAGTGTTAGACAAAAAGTGCTTTGAAGAATGCCCTGGTGATGTTTTCGCCATTTATCCCAATTTAGAAGTTCTGCACAATTCAAAAATTAAATATTTTTTAAACAAGTAATATTTTTCCTAACGATTTTCTTCAGTACTTAAATACTTTAGTCTAAGCGGTATATTCGAGGACAATTACGGGCTGTTCGGTGAGGTTAAGCGAGTTCCGGTGAATATAAACTTTTGTATGCTGCCCAAACAAAGGAAAACCTACCATTCATCAAAGACTTTAGAGCAAAGTTTCTTAGAAAATAAATGTAAATTTCTGCAAATAAGATTGGGAGAATAGAAGTCAATGATTATTAAACGTAGTTGATTAATTAATGGTGAATTTGACGTCATAAAGAAAAAAGTTCTTGCAGTATAAGCGAATTGATAAAATTGAGTTTGACTTCTGTTGCATGCATCTATTAACAATATAAAACAATGGAAAATGTTAAATGCAGACCTTCTAGCATCCCTCAGTCAATCGAAGCATTTGTAGAGAAGAAGATTTTATCAAGTGAAGAATTAGAATGTGAAAAAAGAGGATATAAACTTTCTAGGACGACTTTAGGCAAAGGTGCATATGCCAAGGTAAAACTTGCACATGTAACTAATGCAAAATTAGAAAAAGATAGCAATCTAATGAAAAAAATTAAAGAAAACAAAGATAACAAGGTATGTCTTTATCATACATTTTCATGTGGTATTTATGTACAGGTATTACAGTAATGCTATGTTATACATACATTATGCTTTTTCCTTCTCATTTGATATAAAAACTATGTGACTTTCCAAAGGTGGCAATCAAAATCATTTCAAAGAAGAATGCACCTGTCGAATATCTCAACAAATTCATGCCAAGAGAAATTGAGGCATTAAACTCAATTAATGGATGTGAAAATGTGGTATGTCAATATCATTTGATGCAAAGCTTTACAATTACAAGCATTGTTATTTTTTGTGAAATTCGGTGGCGGAAAGAAACGCCCATCGTTTATTAGGAGCATCGTCTTCATTTTCTTTTTATAGCTTACAATAATCCATGAAAAAACTAGTTTACTCAACGGCCGTGCGAAGTCAATGTTTTTTAAATAAGATAGTAAAAATCTCTTATTAACTACTTGGATGTGTTTCGTTAATCTATATTCAAATTTTACAATGCCTTGTCTGTTTATTAAAACGATTTTGAACTTTTTTGATCAACGTTGGAGCTCAGTCTAGGATTATGATCTGTGAGAGACCGTTTTTCTAAGAGTAGCGTATGAGGCTGGATGCTCAGCTATAAAATGGGGAAGCAAGCACTCAGCATAGAGTATTTTCAGCTTGATTTTATGACAAGAAACATTCAGTCGTGGCATGGTAGAGTGGCTGCCAGGACTAAATGGGTGAAACATAGATATCTAAACATTGCTGCAGGGTCCCACACCAAATTGATTTATCAAATAGCTAGACAAATTCTTTTGACTTCATTTCACCCATACTGCATCTATCTAATTCAGAAATACAGCTTTCTAATCATGTATTTTCAAAATGCAACTCGTAAATGGGTCAAATTTGAAATACTTTTTTCAGATGAAATTGTATGAAACATTCCGAACAGAAAATAGAATTTATCTTGTCATGGAGTACGCTAATAAAGGAGACCTGCTTGAATACATCAATGCTGGTGCTCCAAAGACCCCTGGTATTGGAGAAGATAAAGCAAAGAACTTCTTTCGTCAACTTATAAGAGGAATTGATCATTGTCATCAAAAGAATATTGTCCATCGGTGAGTTTCATCAGAATATTTTGAATAAATATCCCCATTGGGCCTACTGACTTCAAATTTATTGGCAGCTATAATGCCTGTATATAATCTTATGACTATGATATAATGTATCTCAGTTACAGTTCGCCATTTTGAATGTTAAAAATTCGAAATTTTGAAAATGTTTATGCCTTTCTTGTTAGAGACTTGAAATGCGAGAACATATTGCTGCATAATGATGAAATAATTAAGATTTCAGGTCAGTCGATTTCTTTTTTATTTTTAGTTTTTGGCAGATGCAATTATAATGTTACTTACGCGAGCAAGCACTAAAAAGAGCCCGGATTATAAGTTTTTTTATCTCATGTTTCACTTGTCTGTTCGTGTTCGTTATTCATTCTCTGTCCGTCTTTGTCTTAACTTTTATTCTGAAACTTCAAATTGATTTTTTCAACAGATTTTGGATTTGCTACAAGATACCCAACGACGAAACAGCCTTTGCTTGAAACATTCTGTGGATCTTACGCTTACGCAGCACCTGAAGTTTTGCAAGCTGAAAAATACGATGGAAAGAAAGCAGATATATGGAGTTTGTAAGTTATTTAACGCCTAATCATTCAGCGTTTAAAGTTTGCACCCTCGTAAAATGCCGGTAAACGCAGCAGCATGCACCAAGCATTGAAGCTAAATTTTTCGTTACCAGAGCATGTTTTTTCGATTGAATGTGATTAGAGTAAAACGAAGAATGAAATCTACTAGTAAATCAAAGACGCTTCCTATATTTGCATCAAGGTCAGAAGAAGTTTTCACCGAAAAGAGAGACGAATTTCTGTCACAACTTATCTGCAATCTCCGATCCGATAATTTGATTTTCTGTTATATAGCTATGTGTGCAATGAATATATGTAGACGACAATGGAAGAACGTAGTTTATTCTACTAGCCTAGAAAGTAAGCAAATGTTGTACAGATAAATGTGTAAAGCAACAAAGCGTTTTGATTACCGAAAAATGCGATTTCCAAAATGAAACACTTGATGTGAAGGCTTTAACAGGGGTTAATGACACAAAGAGCCTGTTTTTCTTATGTAATTTTATACGGAATGTCATTTAAATCGTTCCAGTTTCACCTATCAATCGTAATTTTATCGTCTTTCAATGTTTTTCATAATGGTTTTCGTTTTTGTAGAAAAAAGATTCTTACAAAAATCTACCACTTATTCAAGAAACATTTTCATGTCAAGCATTCGACTTCCATTTAACCAATTTCGACTGCTCGGATACGGCCAGCTTTAGTGTCTCTCTCTGTCATAATATCTTCCCCTCTCTGCCATCCCTTTCCGGATCTTCTACCCTGTTCTTCTCTTCTTCTTCCTGTGGCCCTCTCACCGAGTTGACTGGTGCACTTGCCGGAAACTGTATTCCCCTTTTAATCAACAACTTTTGAGGCGTAGTTTTAATAGGTAGGTAAGAGCAAATGCGCTTTACGCCTATTTCCTTAGGCTCGCTTCTGTAGCTACATGCCATTACAAATATCGTAGTGTTGCAAGTACTCTTAGGTGCCTAATTGCCGTCCCCCCACTAATTAAGTTTTCGAAAAAATTCTAACTCCCCCGCTCTTATTAGGACCCCCCGCTTATTAAGATTTGCATTAATGTTGATGTTGATATTTTTCACTGAACTCTGATGTTCTTGGTGTAAAATTTCACTTGTATACCCATTAGTTGGTTAGAACTATGGATTTCCTAGCACTGCGTTTCAGCGGTTGCATGAAAACGTTTATCAGACAAAGTCCGACTCCCCCGTTTATTCCAACCCCCCGCTAATTAGATCCTGACTGCAATTCCCACCCTCCGCCTATTCCGACCCCCCCCCAGCAATTAGGCGCTTAAGAGTATCTGAATTCTAATAAGCGCATATTTAAATATAAAAATTTATGAGCGTTTTTACGTTTTCACCAAATGAAGCATTCAGGACTGGATTGCAAACGTGTAACTGAAGCCTAATCCGATGTGAAAAGCAATCTCAAGTCAGCCAAAATCTGATTATATAGAAAACTAAATTGTCGTTCACCATTTGTAATTTTTTAGAGGCGTCGTGCTGTTTGCAATGCTAAATGGAAAGCTGCCTTTCAGTGACAAAGATGTTGCTTCACTTGTTCAGCAAACAAGAGGATCAATCAACTTCTCTTCAAGGGTGAAACTGTCACAAGGTATCTCCATAATTCTTCTAAAAGAAATCATTTTTAACAGTACAATCGTACAATGAATTTGTGTAGTTCATTTACGACAACCAAAAAGCTTATAAAACCTGTTTAAAAAGTCATTGTCTCACTAATTTTCAATTCAGATTGCCAGGATCTCGTTAAGAAGATTCTAAATGCTAATCCTCACAAAAGAATGACGATTCCTGAAATATCGTGTCATCCATGGATGGAAGAAACCATTCAGCAAGATGCAAGTAGAACTTATGAACTCGTTTTAATTAGAAAAAAACCCGCAGTATTTTCATTCTAATTTGTTGGCATTCATTGGATTAAATTCAATGCCGGGATGAAATATAAGTTATAATGTAGCTTACAACTCAGATTAAGCCTCCTTTTTTTAGAATGTTTCAGCTTCCCAGTCAAGGGGAGTGCCAGATGGAAAAAGTGAAAAGTTTATCACTTCACCAGTGCATAGAGCAACCCATGATAATGCAACAGTAGATATACGTGAAATTGCTCCAGCATTCGACTCAACACCAAATGAAAATGCGAGCACAAATTTGGGTAAGTATATGGAATATTCGAGTACAAATCTTTAGCTGAACCAGCTTACTGTTGTTGTAGGTTTGATGGTGTGGTTGGGACATGCAAATAATTTAATGTGCCATTTATCAGACTTAGTATATTTCTTTTACCTTTAGACAAAACCCCATGGAAAGAAGCAAATTCTAATCCATCAACAATGACGAGATTGCTTGGAGGCTTTCCTGAAAAACATACAACAGCAGAAATGACCAAACCAACACTAGTGCAAGCCAAGAAAGAAGGCAATGATAAAACAAGCAAATTCAAAACGACACCTTTAAACAATCAAAGACAAAACTTTACGACAGTAATCACAAAACGAAAAAGGGAAGAAAAAAGACCTGCAGAATTTCGTTATCAAGGAGCACGAAAAGCAGAAAATGGTGCAACATCTCGTACAGAAACGAAATGGAATGAAGTTAAGATTCCAATTAGCAACATGAAAACCAGCGGATACTACAAACTATATTACCCAGGTGAATAATGAAACCTGTATTTGTTTAATTAAACTTGCCATGTCCAAAATTTTAGGAATTTCCTTTACGTAATTGATGTACATCAAAATTTGTTCCAGGTTTACAGAGTAACGAAAAAGCAGCGACAGGACTTAGTTTACCACCTGTTTCAAGTCAAAATAGATCGTCATCTTGTAATCCTGAAAAGATGACTTTGAACGTCAGGACTGATTCAAGACGCTCTAAAACAACAAAGAGACAATCTGTTGGAATTGCTGAAAATGGTTCAAAATGGGCAACAGTAACAACGGAAATAATCAACCTGAGACGGAACTGGATTCAAAGTAGAAAAGACTCAAGAAATAAAAATTTGCTAACGTACTATACCCTCAGCGGCAAAGAAGTACAGCAAAGTAAGCCACAATTCAACAATAATATAGAGACAACACTTAACATATATGGCAGGGCAGCAAAATCTAGAACTGAATAGATAAACACAATTTGTGGATTAAAACGAGCTCAATATAAACCATTGATAAAAAACCATTTTCAAATAATTTCATTTGATTCTTTAAACGCTGCTGTTTCACCAAGTTGTCAGAATAAACACTAACTGGACCTCTCGGGGGTGGAATCTAAGCCAAGTTTTTTTTATGTCCGAAGGACATATTGAGGGGGTGTTTGTGGAACGCATGTATGTATGGATACATGTATGGATATATGTATAGACGCTTTTTCTTGCCAAACGTGTAACAATAGATGAGTCACAATAACAATAGATAAGCCACAAATATGAGGAAGTGATCTTTGAAGTCGCCGTAATTGGTCATTATGAAAACCTATTCTTAGGCAATGAGCAGCAATAACGAATTTGTAAAGAAGGAGATGATTCATTGTGGTAGAAAATTTGGCACAAGTTTTCGAAGCTCTTATTTAGATAATTAGATTTTTTCGTCCAATTAGAACATTCTCGAAGCACATTTGCATAATATTTTCTGAGACGTGGTCAGTTGTTGTCCAGAGGATTCTCGAACTTCCTTTTGTACAACAATTAGATATTTGGCTGATGGAAAATCAGAATAACTTATTGATCAAATTCTGTAAAATCAGTTGTGACTCGATTGCCCTCAAAATACCATATTTTCGGTTGGCTGTCTGTCCAAATATAATTCGTATTACAAAGTGACAGAACGCATGGGTTCATCCCAAATTTGGTTAGAGAGACTGGTTACATGGACCATGGACAAAACAATCTTTAGTCGCTCTTATCATAATGTTTATGAATGATGATGATGCTGATGATGATGATGATCATCATCATGATCCTGATGATGAGGATATTGGTGATGATGGTGATGATGATGATGCTTTGATGGTGGTGGTAATGATCTTAGTGATATTGAGAATGACATAATGATGATTGTTGTGTGGATAAAGATGGTGATGATGTTTGTGATTCTAATGATGATTAAGCTTTGATAGTGGTGATGATGATGATTATGATGATGATTATAATGATGATGATGATGATGATGATGATGATTATGATGATGGTGATTATTGTCCTTCGGACATTGCGATAGCATGATTCTTCAAATGGCTATGTTTAATAATATCGATAATTCCGCACTTTTCAGGAAAAAGGTACCCCTAAATAATGGCACGTCCCCGTACCCCAAAAACAGTTAACTGTTAAGTTACCCCCCCCCCCGAGCCGGACCTTTGAGGCAGGTTGACTGTTTGGCGCTCGATTTGCAAGATTTGTGAAGCCAACATTGGATTAGATTCGATGTGACCTTTGATGTTCTTCAGCAGGATTTATGGCAGGGCATCTTTTAAGGATTTGCGACTGGTGGGGCATAATCCCAAGGGCCCCGGGTCCTATGAATATGTGGCTGCATGGAACGTGCACTTACCACTTGATACATCCTTTCTACTGACAGCGCCTTCGGGGTGATGCACAATTTGTGTCCACTCAACGAATACCTCCTTTCTAATAGTTGTTAACCAATGGCGCAAAATTGTACCTAGCTGCACCAAGTACGTACATTGCACCATTCTAGGGGGTCCGGGGGCATGCTCCCCGTGAAAATTTTTGATATCCATACCTCTACATTGGCTTAGAATGCTTTTTTTCATGCAAACAACCGTTGATAATATTGTATCTTACAGCTGACACAGCTCTGTCCTTAAAGTTGTGAGATGACTTTGCCACAGCAGCTTAATTTCAATGTTGTATAGTGGACAGCCGAATCACCGAGGAGCAATTATTCTAGAACGTAGAAGGCTCCTTGAAAATGCTCCAGAAAATTTTTTGAAATTCAAGCCTCTAGAATGGCTTAAATTGGCCATTTTCAAGTAAATCATCCATGAGGGATAATGTGATAGGGAAGGGAGATTCAAAAACTTGGTTCTTTGGAAATGAGACCTTTTAAATAAAATACAGTACACAGCAGTTATTCATTCTACCAAAAAGAATATTGTTTCGCAATGACCTAACCAAACAGGGGCCCATCACTGGTGGGGCAAAACCAGGTTTTCACAGACGAGTACTGGGGCAGTCAGAGGGGCCTGGTGGGGCAATTGCCCCACCACTAAGTACGTTAAAAGATGCCCTGATTTATGGGTGTATTGTTTAATACTTGATTGATACACGGAGTTGATAGAATTGAATGAATACTTTCTTCGATAAGTCAGTTTCTCCAGTTTTTCATATTCATCAATCACAGATTTTATCACACTCCATCTGTTTTAATGTCCAAAACGTGATTTGCAAGATCACTCTTGTTAGTTCGACCCTCATTCAAATTTGATCCATGTTCTTTGAACCGAGTTCCAGTCTCTCTTTTCATCTGTCCTATGCAAGATTTTGGACCATCTCGACATGGAATTTCGTATACCATATTTGAATTCTCCAGAGTGTCAACTTCGTTTTCTAAAGTAACTTTTTAAGTGTATGAAGGTAATAAGAAGTGCACCTTATATTTTTTTTTTGTGTTTTGACAAAGATCGATGGATTTTCTTGCGCGTCCCTTTGGGAAGGTTCATAGAATATATAGGGTTTCTTTGTCGGTCTAGTAATTTGTTTCGGCTTCGAAATTTTCTTCATGATCTTTTGTATGTTATCAAGTTTGTAGTCATTGGCCAGGAGAACGCCTGAGATCATTGTGGGTTGGGAATTTGCATTCAACTATTGGCCTATGTGACTGGGCTTTCTGTACACTGACTGATACGCGTGGACTTTTATTGGCATTTAGTTGAGCCTGAGTGCCAAGAAAGGCTAGGTTTCCATCAATCTCTGTCTCTGTGTTGACTTTCGTTTTAACATCCAGAGAATTAATGCGTTTATAGAAATCATTTATCTTGTCTCTTTAAAAAATCACGAAAACATCGTCTACACATCTCCCTCATACTTTTGATTAAAGAAACCAATTTCCCATTACCCAATGATAGGAGACGAAAACGGATCTATCGCTAAAGCGTTGCCCTTATAGAAACAAAAGATCAAGAAATTTTCTGATTAATGAGCAATCAGACTAGTTAAAGAGCAATCTTTTGCAGGATAGGCAAGGGTACAGTGGTGAAAAAATAGACATATCAACCTTACCACATAAAATGTTTATTTTGCATTGTGTTTGGTGATTTTGGATACAAAAGAGAATATGAGTTTTGGTCAGAAAAATTCATTAAAGGCGAAATATTGAAGATTAAGAACAAGAAATTCTAGTCAATTGGTAGCAACAATAGAACAATGAAAGGGAAATTTTATGAAAATGCAATGAAACAATGGAATATGAAAATTCAATCAGTAAAGTAATGAAAACTCGAAATACAAATCAATGTGTAGAAAAAGTAATGAAAAAGCAATCGCGTCAATGAATAGAAGGAGTTAGGCGTCACAAATCAAGTGCAAAAATAAACAGATTTAACTTCAACTTATTGTAGCGTCATAACTAATTCAAATATTTTCATCTTTTCAGAATATTTGTAATTTTTTTCGTATTTTTTCAATGAATGAACACATATCTCAAAAATTAGTGACAATCAAAAAAGCTGACTTTAAGGCTTCCAAATGAAAAACAAATCCAATCAAACAGAATGTGTAGCTATTTACAGTCAATTGCATCAGGTAAATGATGAAGATAACAAAATAAACCGATGAAAATCAGTTGAAAAATGCATAACAATTCGAATTATTGATTATTATTAACCTATGTAACAGCTGGGATTATCAACAAATTTTTGAAACGATTCCATAAATAATGATGCTGTTGTTTCGTTTATCAGTCGCCCATCATATGACAAAGTTATTATCAAAGTTTTACATAAATTCCTTTCAGCAGATAGCATGACTTTTGGCTCACCAATTGACATTGCACAAACCTGAGGAGGAGTTACGATGTCACTAAAATGAGATACACCAAAGGAACCAAGGTTCGTGAATGAAAACGACGCTTCTTCTGTTGAAGTCATTTGTCCACCTTCAGATTCATTTTGTACTTTCTAAAAAATCAAATTCGAAACATTTAGTATCATACTTAAGTTACACGATTTCTAAATAATTTGGATGAAAATGTCATGAAACTTTATTACCCAACATCAAATGGCATAGCTGTAGTGGCTTCAAATACGATTTTGGCAATCATTAGTGGTCATGACCATGTCTTGTCCACAGGGTAATAGAGAATAAAATAACTTGCAAGCTCAGTTTTGTACTGACGGCTTCGGGTTAATATTTTCTTGCATTGCATTGCCCTCAGAAAGTGTTTTTATGAGTTATGAGCTTAGTATTCAATTACACAGATCATACTATTGCATAGATTCTACAAGAAATATATGCATGGTTTCAATAGAGGTGGATAATTTTGATTAACAAATACAGTAGAACGAATGATGCAGTTAGGCATTTCCTTCAGTTCCATGGCTCAAGGGACAATATGAATATCAGGGTAGATTCAAGAGTGCATTATACCCAGTAAAGATAATACAGGATTATCCCGAACAGTTGTAAAGTCTATCAGTTGCACAAAACGTAAAGATCACGAAAAAGAAGGGAAGCATCTTTGGTCATACTTAAGATCGTCTGATTCTGCAAAGAGTCTAAATGTCAGGAATAGGCCAAAACTACTGTCTAAAGCAGAATTTATACCCATATGTGGAGCAAAATAAACAAATCAGAAAAGCGAGGCTAAAACGGTGTGCGTTTCAACACAAATAAACTCGGGGATACAGCAAGAAGACCAATAGAATTAATTGAAGAGTCCAAGTCAGAAAACGAACTCTTTCTGTCCTCAAAAACCGGGTTTTTGGTTTTACTGCAGAGCTGTCAATACAATACCAATTCAGCCTGACATCTTTGACTGGAGCATCTTGATCATCAACTAGGCAAAAATTCTACTTATGATCTGTTTTTAGCGTTTATACTCTGAGAAGTCTCTGTAAAAAGCCTTTAAGTATTCCCACAGATGTTTAAACACCATATGGGACAACTATAAAATATGGTAAACACCAGATGGGACTTTGAATTTAAATAGCGCGTCTATATCATTAAAAAGAAGAGTTAAATTCACCTGGAGATTTTTAGCAACTTCTTCCAATCTCATATTGTCAATGCCTTTTAAAATTGGTTTGACAAAACTTTGTTCAGATATCAGAGTAACAGCTATATCAACATTTGCTTTTGAAGCTATTCTTCCATCATCTGAATAATTAACGTTCATGTCTGGTACTGCTTTAAGAGCAAGGGCGCTTGCTTTCAATAAGAATGCATCTGTAGGAACATCGATACCTGAACACGTTTGGAGAGAGAAAATACAGGTTAAAAGAAGTGGATGGATTGCAGACAAAAAAGTGGAAAGAAATCTTTAGGAACAAAGGAATCCGAAGATATTTGAATACTGTGCTATCCCTCCCAATGTCGTTTACAAATTGAGCAATTAATACAACCATATCCATATAAACCGCTGAATAAAAAGAACAACACAACATCAAAATTTTGGTCATCATAATCTATTCCGGCAGAAGTATTTCCCAGTCACTCTCTCAGTTCTTATTGTTATCACATTCATATTGTAAGTTTAAATGAAATGTAGTAATCCTCCTGAAAGAGGTTTTCATTCTTGTACATGTGTCTCCTTATAGAAATTTGATAGCATTTTATGAAACAGAAACGAGGGCATGTACAACGACGATCATCAAAGTGCAAATGTCGTGAAATAATTAGTTACCTTCCTTTGAAAGTTCATTCTGTATCTTGGAAACATTGTCTATATTGCATTCATATGTTGAATATACATGTGGAATGGTTGATTTTGATAACATGTATTGCTGAGAGGTAGTCTTTTCCTTTGATGTCAAATGAATATCTTCAAATCTTTCAGAACGAGGTTTTCTCTTTGACGGTTTGACATCTGATTTTTTATCAACTATTAGAGATGAACACAGTTATGTTAATTACCGAAATAACATTTATCATAGCTCCAAAATAATCTTTCAACCAACCGAGGTTTTTTTTACATGTGGAGGAACAAATCACAGAGCTCCATTTAGGTGAGATTTGTCATGGTTTTCTCTCACCCAAGAGACAAGGTGGGGCTAATTAAATACAAAAAAAACTAAGGTTTTTAACCAAGCTGCAAGCGGGTTTATAGGGTATATTACTTTTATCAACAAATTTTGATACAATTTAGATTATACATTGAACATTTTTGCTGTGACGATAAGAGATTGCTAAGTTGAAGTTTCAGGATAAAAAAGGTATGCTTTAATTTCCTTTGAGATATTAATTGGTGTACCCTGATTTCAATAATAATTATTTTGCTCCGGAGCACCAAAAACTTGCAGAAAATACATTCACAACGGTATTCAGACTTGTAACCTAAAACAATAATCATCATTCTTGTAGCTCATTCTTAAGCCACCTGCAATGTCGATATTGATCATTCAAGGCTGCAGATCTCTTTTCTCTGTCTTTAACTGGTCTGCAAGCCGAAATTTAGTTTTACCTATCGGTAAGATCAAGTCAACTCGTGGCAAAGAATACTGTTAATCATTGTAGTTTGCTCAAAATCTCCAATATGCTTGCTTATTTCTTCTCTTGTCGAGTCATTCGTTCTGCACTGTATTTATCTAGCTATAGAGTATTTGAATTCGTTGAAATAAATGTAATTTCCCAGAAAATCTAAGAAGTGTCTTTATGAAGTCGCCACAGCTTCTCTCTTGGGTGACGAAAAAATTAAAACAAACTCACCAAAATGAAGATCTATCATTTTTCCTCAAATTGCAATCAGACTCGCCAAATGGCTGAAAATTTTCCGCCCTTGATTTTTAAAATTTCTTATAGGTAACAACAATTAAAAAAATTTCATGCTATAAATCAAACAAAGCTACCTTTCTGCTTAAGGGAAGGAGTATGATCTGGAACATTGGATTCTTTCTTTACTTTTTCGACGTTTGATGAATCAATTCCATCCATTGGACGAGTGATTTTATTTAATGAAATATATTTTAAAACATCTTCTTTTAGTAAATGTCCTTTTGGTCCTGATTTTGGTATTTTCTCTTTTATCAAACCAAACGTCTCAACAAGCAGTCTTGCAGAAGGAAGCATGAGCACACTAGAAAATGACACATTTTCATCAACCAATCCATTTGAATCTGAATCTGTATAAAGAAAAAGGAGCAAAATGAAATTTCGTCAATATCGAAAATTTCACAAACTGAGTTTAAAAGAAACTGTAATAACACAACATGTAAAGGGTGAGAAAAATTAAGTTGACAAACCAGACACCGAATCAGATGAATAATCTGATATATCGTTGTTATTTGATTGAATGATTCCTTTAAGAACACCAGATAGATTTTTATGAACAGTTTCTTCAACAGCATCAAGATGTTCGTCTTCTGTTAATTTTGCATAGTCCATGCTAATACCTTTATACGATGATAACTGATCGATATTTTGTTCACTAAGCGACAGTTCAACATGTAAATTGTCTTCTCCGGCTCTCTTTAGTAACCATTGACCACAATCAAATATGAAACGACTTCCACTATGATCTCTCACAGAGACCTACGACAAGAACATTTTACTTCAAAAAATAACAACAAGACTTCAATCATAAAAAGCGTGTTTCGTTGAATACCAGTCTTCACAGTTTACCTGTTTTCTTTTAACTTCACGACAAAAAGTATGTTTCAAAACAGAAGAGAGTTTCAGGACAAACCGCCGCCAAAACATTATCATCAAATCACTTCAATAGAACCTGCTGCAATATTTTACATTGACTAAGGGAGAATAGCATTTGCGCACAGTTAACAGCGTAGTTCTGCGCATTCAGATGAAACCTGGTAAATGCTTCGAACTCAAATTTGAAATTACCTTTTCAAGAAACCACGCAGGACCAATTCCTGTGTTATCATGTCTGATATCAACCTTCTTTAAATTCCCTAAATCTTTCGCTGAAACCTTGTATTTGTTTATCCTAAAGTCAATTAAATACTCCATATCAGACAATAGAACATATAAAAGAGTGAATCCGTAACGCTGCAAAGCGACGAGAAGACGAAGCAAAAAAAGACTAGATTTTTTATATACTAACATTTCGCCCCAGCATTCAGAGCTTCATCAGACTAATAACCGAATTAAAAGATTCTACAATAATTAAAATTTGGTGCTTGATTGTGATTGGTGGAGCTCAGTGGGTGGTGTATAGGTGACGTAATTGTGGATGTTGTTGAGGGAGAAATGAAATGAGGTGGACAGAAAATGAAGTGAAATATGAAGGAGGTAAATAAAATAGATGTGAACTGATGTAGACAGAGAGTATGTTATGGGTATGATCAATGAATGATAAAGTAAGAGGTTAGCGAAAACCAGCAAAGAAAACTAGGTTAGTGGTCTGTGAGGTGTAAGAGACTTATCAGTTCAGATGAAACTGTTAGCCAAATCAATTCGAATCACAAAAAAACGAAGTAGAAATATTATTAACATTGCCTACATTCCTCTTTCCAAGTCTCCCTTTTTGGAAGGGAGTTGAATTTCTTCTGTTGAACCCCTCTCTCCATAAAGCTTCATGAAAATATTTGCATCTGTTCCAGCGCCGAAACGATTACCAGTGTGCAGGATGACATCATAGTAGTAAGCAACTGAAGAAAAAATAAATAAAGCCATCAAAGCTCTTCAGTCGACACCACTGCCTACCTTGTTAAAATTTAAATGGTCATTTGACAGCCTCTGAATTATACCACCTCATCAACGTATCATAATCAGTGGAGTAGTAGACATCCACTCCTATTTTTATAAGAAACTATGTTCTGAGCCATCTAATAAGGTTTCTTAACTTTGAGCACAAGTGATATGGTAAAGGTTTCTTGGAGAGTTTCTTACTGATCGAAATTTCGAAAATTTCGTGAAATAAGGGTTTTAATGTGAAGTATAATGTTCTTTAAGAGTCAAAATATGAAAATTTCCGATATTGATCCAAGTATGATAATAGTTTTGGGGATTATTTTTACGTTAACATTACAAAATACACATCAGAAAACAGAATGCTCCATTTTAAAGCAGAAATAGTTTTACTCCTTTTACCACGAAGAGTTTCTTGATTTTTAGAAAAAGGCATATATAGTTTTTCATAGTCGGTTTCTTATAACAAAAATGAGTGTAAACGATATTTGGTATGGATAACAATAAATTCAATATTCTCGTGCCTTTGAAGAGTTTATTGTAATTTATTTTTTCGCTTACATCACTTTTTCTCTGTCTTCCATACAAAGAGAATTGATAACGAATACAGGGTCAAAAAGTACAGAAGCAAAGATCTTGAGATAAATGGTGCCAGAGAGCGTTAGGAAGACAGTGTAAATAGATGGCAAGTTGTTCTGGGATACTTGCACCATACATGATACTTGTGCTGTAATAAAAAATAGCCTTGCACAAGATTGCAGGCTTGCTAGAATGAAGAGCTATCAAGAAAACCCCGTTCAACCAATGCTAGCATACAAAACTATATTATTTAGTTGTTAATGCAGGTCAGAAATTTCAGCTAAAAAGCTGACGCGTATCAGTTTAAAAGGAAATATAGATGTTTACACAAATTCTGTACTAGTACTTAACTAGCATCTGAAATCGGCATCGTCGATTACCGTAGAAAATCTACAGGATGAGCTAAATTCTTTCGCACAAAATTACCCTCAACTGAAAAAATCGTAAGCAACGAGTATAGTACATAATCGAGAGTGAAGACACGGGAGGGGAAGAAGAGACGCACGTCGCAGAAAGAGTAAAAGTGGCTTGCAGAAACTGTTAAACAAAACATGTGCCTTGAGGAACCTGTAGTTGGCATGCAAAGTCTTGAGCACATCGTCCATCACTCAAGTCAACTCAGAAGGTCGCTCTCAGAATTAACGATTTTAAATACTCGTTTTAGAAGTACTATGAAGCAGCGATGGGCTTGCAGTCACGATGCTGATATCAAGAATGGGCTGCTCAACAGACTGAGAATTGAAAACAGAATAGACCACTTAACTTATACTATTGAAGAGATACCAAAATAGCTTTTGAAAAGCAGATAACTGAAATCAGACACATGCAAGGTAATATGATATGTTAAAATTGAACACTACTTTTTTCTTCAGATCAAAGTTTCTCCATTCTTGAGAGCACTAATAGCTCTTTCACCCTCAAGATCAAGGAAGCGCTGCATATCTCTTGGGTGAAACACCACACTCAATAAACAGCTGTATCATTACAAGCAGAATCTTTCTTTTTAATTGCTTATATTTTTTTCGGTTTGTATTAACTTATTCCCATTTGTACGCTTTATTTATCTTTAATGTTACCGATTTCTTAATTATTTACCTCATGTTTTTTATTAATTTATGTAATTTATTTATTGAATTCTCGAAAGTTTGTAAATATTTCTTGTAGTCAATTTTTGGATTCTTATACTTGGAAAGCAAGTATAAATATCAATGTGCAATTTGCAACAATTTCAAGAAATTTCCTTTTCTTTTTCAGTATATTGTATGTAACCAATTCAAACTGGAAACTTCCAATGAACCGCCCACCAATTAGGGTCCTCTTGAGTCCACCATGATGGGTTAAAACATTCCTAGCTTGTCAGTCCCTATGAAATTTATGACCTTAAATATATTTTTTTCCTGTACTTGGTTGGCATTGATGTACGTTTCTTCAAGAACATTAGTTTTCCTATTAGGTTCTTACAACGTTTCAATTTCTTACTCCCAAGTCTAATTATTGTTGATAGTAATGCCAAGGCACTTAGAGTTTGCAATAACTTTTATTTGCTTTTCTGTAAGACAAACAGGTTCTAAAGCACCTACACACTTTTTCTTTAAAATGGTCCTTATTTCTGTTTTGAAAGGATGAATTTTTTGATACCACATGGAATGTCATCTGAATTTTGTGCATGTTGCACATCACTTAGTCAATTGCACCACCAATGTCTCTGTATCATGTTGAACTCTAGAAAAGGTCTGATGACATGACTGCAAATAGCCTTTTTCCAAGAACTGAGCCTATTATGGTATTCTTCAATTCACAAGTTTTGCATCAAATTTTTCCTGCTTCATTTCAACATAAAGACCTTTTCATAATCTTTTAATTGCCGACAAGGTCTATACTTTTCTGTTTGCAAAATAGTCAGAGAGCAATTATTTTTTTGCTAGTAAACTGTGGGCTTCAATCATTTACCTAGATTGGTTGACAGAGTCTGGGGATGTCTGGTGTTTTTCTCAAGATCCATCAGAGCATGCTTATAGTGTTTCAAACTTCATGTCAGGTTTCACAGAATGCACAGTGGTATGTTACTTACCAATATACAGACAATTTCATTTTCAATGGGGGTAGGCTCTTTGTCCTAGAACCTACATCTTAATTACACATTGTTAACTGACTGCTAACTTTGTGAACTGCGCTCCGAAGATGACAACAAGTATACTAATAAAAGTCGCTCTTGATATTCGTTTTTGCACAATTTTTTCTTATAGTCTTAAGAACTTAAATTGTAGTATTTTATAAAATTTCCCACTTGAAATTGGTGTTGCCCACCTGGAATTCTTTTGCTCGCTCCGAAAAAATTCAGAGCGAGCGACAAAGTTTTTAGCAGTCTGGCTCATCCTAGTTTTTAAATGTGAAGAGCAACTTTGGCTCCCACAAATGCCTTTTGTGATATGGTCAAGGTAAAAAAATTCTCTATCTAGTCAAGCTGTCAACGCTCAGTCAAAATCGTGCGAGACAACAAACACACTTGTCCAGGCACGGTCTGGCCCGGGGGGGGGCAAAGAGGTGATCACCAGCTGGGCCCTCTAAAAGATGAACGTTACAGAAAATTTACGGGCCCTTTCCGTGAAAGTTTGAGAAGATAATTTACATGCACCGAATTATTACATTCATTAGTAGGGCCTCACAATGACCGGTATCTACATTTTTGTGAGCCAATTCAAAAGGGAATGAATATTAAAATCGTTTTGTGTCGTGTGACGCCTGCAACCACACGCAAAAATCATTCTCCTTATCATAGCAAACAAGATGGTTGAATCTTCACCAGAGCAAAGCCGATCATTATACATACTGTAATGATTCTACAGTATTATTTTGAAATTCTAAGGTTTTTCCTTCTCTTTTGCGTGGGTTTACTATTTCTTTCATTCGAAAGATGAGGTTCTCAAATTGCTAAAATAGCCGTTTTAGAGGGCCTAGCAACCAAGATTTTCTTTGCTGCCCAACAATGATGGGTGGTGGTTTTAGTCTTCCCACTTGAAATTTGCAGACGTGAAAGTGCAAAAGTATCTACGTTTCTTGAATTGAAATGCAAGCATAGTTCCCCTCAGCACATCTATAAGTTATATCGACTGAGCGTATTTAAGATGAATTCTTTATTAGTGGGTGTGGTTTAACTTTATCTGCCACATCCTGAACCGGGCCCTTTTGATTTGGTAGCCATCCTGCAATTGTGGTGCCAGACCGCCCCTGCACTTGTCAGCTTGTTGGTGGCACTCACCCTCCCCCATATCATCAATTGGATTGGGGAGGGGAGCATCCGGCTAGTGTATCTGCGTGACTGTTGTCTCGACAATTTTGACCATGATTGTAAGCTCAGAGGTTTAGGACCTTTCTTTTTACTTTAACCATTAGCTATTTAGGCCTGTGTTGCAGATTTAACCCACCTGACAAAACAGCAGCATTCAAAAACGTTCTAGCTTGCAACACAAATCTGTTGATTGACTGCTTTCCATTCTTATAATCTGAAGATAATATTGAATTAAGTCCACAATCAGAATTGATCGTTTTCTTCAACAGAAACACAGCCCTCTGTTTCTTTTTTGCAAACAAGCTCGCCGCCATCATCCAAGCCAGCAGTCAGCACTTCTCAATTCTCATCTCACCTCTCCAGCAACAGGGACCCAAGGCGCAGGGAGCTTATGGAAGAGGAGAGAGCTGGAAGAGCAAGGAGGGAGAGCGCCGCGGCTGACCTTTGATGCGAAAAAACGAATGCCAACAACTCTAGCTTAACTGCTCTGCCAACTACTTATGTCGACAATGTTCCCTACAACAGGGTCCGATTTATGCCTAAGATACCTTAAAAGTGGGTAGAGAATCAAATTTCCTTATCATACAGTATGATATCTTCAAAAATGCATACTAAAACTATAAAACTGGGTGGCTGAATTGAATGTGTAAAACAATGTGGGTTGGTTTGTAAAAACTCGGGGGCACACCCCCTTCAAGTACCCCCCGGGCTTAAAAATAAACACTGGACTAATGGTTTATAGCTATAAGATAGAGGGTTTCCTCTTTGGCTTAACATTTCATTGTGGGTAAACATATTATTGTGTTGATGCAATTGGACGAGACGGTCACCCCCTTGAATAAGCGTTCACCTTCGAAAAAGGCCCCCTGCCCCTTGAAATGTCAAGCGCTCTTGTTCCCCTCACTCACCTCAGATTTCGAATAGGACAGGTTGATCTGTGGCAGGGCAAACAATCATTCCCATGTAGCCTTCTAGCAGGACTCTGTGCTTCTACATGCAACTTCGGTGTAGCCACATAAGCGCATTTTAATGCATTCCTTTTGCATTCATTATTAACATCTAAATCAGAAGAAGACGTCAAAGAGGATGACAAAAAACTAATTCAGAGATTACCAGATTTGCATTTTGATTTGCTGCAGAGTTACCTCCCAAATCTAATCTCTCGTAATTCTTTTAAAACATTTCTTAATAAACACATAGCTAGATGTTCATTGATTTTTACAGGAGACCTTTTTCCGTTTGTGTTGAAGGGCTGTCCAGTGCATCTAACAGATCTTGTTTTCGCTTTTCTGCGCAGGTTCTACAAACAGATGGATAATATTTTCAATAATCTTCATTCTCTCACGTCTCCTTAAACAATTATCCTTAAAATCACCAAGTTTACCATTTTTAACAAGAATAATACAAATAATCTTTCAGTATGGAAGGCATTGATCATCTGGATAATCATTATTAATCACTGATATAAATATGTCGTCAGGTATGTCGTTGAACAACTGCTTTCACTGATGACTTTCATGTCTTATCAAAATATGTATCTGACGCACTGCGTGTCTTCCGTATCAACCACACATGTCATGTGCGTACATGAATAGATCGATCTGGATCAGGTTTTCCATTCACACGAGAACTAGTGGCTCCAATCCAACATGTCATCAGTAATTTGATTTGTTTAAAATATCGGTCCAACTTTATCTGCATCTGAATAACTTGCTTCCTTGTACGCGAAGGCAATTTTAAGTTGTTGCTCTTCCAAGGCTAAATCTTGTTGCATCATCAACTTTCCCAATTTAAATGCAAAAAAAAATCATTTCAACGAAATGTTTTGGCATCGGTCTCTTAGCATACATTGAGAACATTAGAATAGATTTATTCATTGGATTTTTTAGATAGGCACGCGACATAAGACAAGAAGATATTTGGCAATTAGCATAAAGCAGCTGGAACGAGATCAACAAACTAAATGAAAATATACCTTC
Organism: Chrysaora quinquecirrha; assembly: GCA_014526335.1. Lineage (NCBI taxonomy): Eukaryota > Metazoa > Cnidaria > Scyphozoa > Semaeostomeae > Pelagiidae > Chrysaora > Chrysaora quinquecirrha. The sequence continues at coordinate 578,127 of JACTAT010000064.1, read as the reverse complement.
ATGAAAATGCATCGCTGTTCTCTGTCTTATTGAGTCAACAGTATCATCATCCTCTGCCCATTCTAGTACCAGCCTTCTTCCGTACAAATGGGTGCTCTGACATAAAGCTTTAAAAGCCCTCTTAAAGGCAAAAGAAAAAGCATATTCAGCAAGAATAATTTATGAGCTAGTATATATCTTAAAAGGTACAACTTTCGCTTAAGAAGCAGTTCACAATATTAGATATTTATCAACGCAAACAAATAATCATCTTTAAATGTACGATAAAATGAATAATAAATAAATGATTTTCAAAAGCATTAATTAATGCATACTTTTCTCGTAAGAATACCATATTTCGCTGAGCCTCAATATTCTTAAAATTTTCCGATTTTTAGCCTAAAATTATTCGTAAATCATTCTTCAGCAATAAAATTCAGATCTTTGCTCATGTCTACAATCTTGGACAAAATATTTGGAACAAGGCCTTTTTGCAAGGAATAAGGCCAATTATTCTTCCATCCTTTTACCCCAAAAACAATGTTGGCAGAAGACAGGGACAACTTTTGTTCGAAACAACATTGTAACAGGGGAGAAGGGGGAATTCATAGACAATGGCAGAAATATTCGGGCTGTTCGAATAAGAAAGCATAGGGAAAGAAAAAATGGACACAAAAAGGGGTTTCTAATGCTAATCTTAACCGAAAATTCATAAAGTAACGAGCTGTGCTACAGTAGGCACAATAAGGATGGTTCAATGGATAAAGTCAAGGGTAACCATCGGGTAACCATACGGGTAACCATAATTCTGTATGTTTTTATACGGATTTAGCAAGGGTTACCACGGGTAACCTCAGGTAAACATAATATATAAGGGGTATATCTAATTCCCTTTATATATTCTGGTTACCCGTGGTTAACCGTGGTTACCCTTGCTGAATCCATAGAAAAATCATATAGAATTATGGTTACCCGTATGGTTAACCGATGGTTACCCGTACGTTCTTAGCTCTGTACAATGTTTGCATTGATAGAACCATACGTGGAACAAAACAGCGTCATAAATTAAGGGTGTGGCTTTTGGGCGTGTCATTCATCGACATTCACTTACAAAGATTATTTAAGAATAGGATATTCACTGACCTTTGCATCTTGTTTTGTAAGAAAATCAACAAAGACGAATCCCCGATGTGTTCCTGTC